>JBBPDA010000025.1:860872-889677 GCA_037974385.1 Arnoldichthys spilopterus | reverse complement strand
GTTGCCTCTGTCCTGGAAGTCGCTTTGGATAAAAGCGTCAGCCAAATGATTAAATGTAAATGTAAATGTAAATGTATGTGTTCTTTAGGTATGGGAATCATAATGGGAAAGAAATCTGGCCTATGTGTCACCTCATATTTATACTTAATTGAAACAGGAAGTCATGGCTGACCAAAAAAGTGTTCCTAATCACTCATGAATGATAGTATTCTTCAAGTAGAAAGTAAACATTTATGCTCATTTAGAATTTGATGCCAGCAGGAAATTTTAAAATGCTGCTGGGGATGTACACCCATTTTGAAAATTTGCACTTTTGCCATTGTTATAATCAGGGGTGCCTCTAGAAATGTAAGGCTGTTTTATTAAAAAATATAATATTGCCATCCCCTCCCAATTTTCATTGTCACTGACTGATGTATGGACATTCAGAGGAACAATTGGCATCTGTCATAAGTATATTTTTTTAGCGAAACCTGTGAATTTATAATCATTTTTTGATAATGTATTCAAATGTTGGTCAATACGTTTCCACAGTTTGTCAAAAACAAGCAATGCCCCACTGCCTCTAAACAGCCACCTTCTTAGATTGTGCTGTACATATATTATCAACAAAATACTGCTCATTTCTTTCTCTTTCACCTTGTAGGTGTGTTTAATGAAGGCTTCCTAATCCTGAAGGTTTATCTGTGTAATTAGTGAACAAACTACATAGCATCTATGCTAGTTAGATAGCTAAACAAAAGTGCACACTAGTTGGTTTCAAATTCACTGAGCTATAATAAAATGCACTTGTCTCATTTTGGTGGAAACCTGGCAACATCACTCAGAAGCTTTGTTCCTTGTATCACACCTATGGCAGTGCTGCAGAAATAATTAAATTCATAAAATTATAATTCTAATGACAATAACTTACTAATAATACTATTAATAACTGTGTTCTACAAGAGCCCCTGTGAGATGTCTGGAATACAGCATGTGTTGCTCTAAAAACTTTTTATATCATTTAGCCATCCCGTATGTAAACCCATGCCATGTGCATCCTATATTGTAATGTGAGACGGCAACTGGACAAGGTGCACATTAGGTAAGAGGCAATTCAGTGCAAGTATCCAAAATCCTATTCCCAGAAAGCCAGGTCATTAAAAGGAAAAGCATTAGCAAACATGCGACAAGGCAAGGGGCAAAGCCAAAAAACATATCAAAAAGACAAAACACATTGACAGTAACTAAATGCCAGACATGGAATATGGCTATGCTACTGGGCAGAGAGACCACAGAGTCCTTGCACAGTGAAGCTCATTAATTATAGTCAATTAATGAGCCTCAGCTGTGCTCTGTCACCATAGGGGAGGGGTGTTGCTAGGCCCGGAGCATGGCTAAAATTCTGGTGATGCTGTAAGACAGGGGGTGTGGTGATGGCTGCGACACATAACATTAGAGATGTTTGCTTTCTGTACTATGAAAAGATAACAGTGGTCCCTCACTTTTTTAGGCTGATGTCTATGATTTCCAAAAATAATTGCACATTTGGCTTCACCTATGTCCAAATTAATGTTCAGGCCCAGAGAAGGATGTGGTGTTTCTGGATCACGTTTATGTTGTTTTTTGCAGTAAGAAAAGCCCATGCAATGATTTCCACTGTAGAATGAGGTCTGATTTTAATGCAGTGCTGCCTGAGGGCCCAAGAGCCATCCCATATTGATTTTCAGCCTATGGAGATTCCTAGGAATTCTCTAAATCTTTTAATGATATAAAGTACTGTAAATGAAGCAATCCCCACATTCTTGGCAATTCTAGTGTTATTAGTTAATTTTATTTTATTTAGTTAATATAATGGTGAACCCCTTCCAATGTTTCCTTCAGAGAGACTTTGCCTCTCTAAGATGCTCTTTTTGTGCCCAGTCATGTTACTGACCTGTTGTAACAGATGAAACTGAACAACTGGAGGTAGCAAGATTATACATTTTATAAAAGACAGAGAACAATTAGACTGACAGAATAAAAAAAAAACACCCATGAAGGAAGGCCAATAATTATAGGGTATATACAGTGAGTCCTCAAACAAGCCACAGGTGATCATGAGACAGTAGAGCTGGTGGGGCCAATCCCAAATAAGAGTCTATGGAACAGAAAAAAATATTTTTTTTATATCAGTGTGATTCATATGCAAACAGGGCAAAATAGGTGCCAGATCCAGTATGGGTAGGTGTTGGAATCAGATCTGGTTTGCTCAAGAACAATCTAAGCCCTGAATCTGCCATATATTTTGAATCTACATACCATTGCTCAGTGCTGTAACCATTCAGATGCACATACACTGGGGCATTTCTTAGCAATTGGAAAAGATGAACACTGCCATTTTTCTCTCCCAGTGAGAACAGTCTGCCCTGAAGAGCCTGTAGCCAAGGACAGTTTCTGGCACAGCTGAGATACAAACACTAGCAATAGTATACACCTCTGCAGTGTCAGCAGTAGCATTGTCACTGGCCTCTGTGTAAAATAATCAAAAGAGAGGCACTGCAGCAAAATCCCCATGATGTGGTTTATAATGATGTCAATGTCAATTATGTGATGTGTTGTGTCTAAAATCACTGGTGACACTACTGCTTAGTTGCCTTGCTTATAGAGAGGCACCAGAATACAGTCTTGTGGATGTGACAAGTGAAAATGTAACAATGCAGCCAGTGGAGGCTCCCCAGCTAGCTGTGTGCCAGTACTGTGGGTGGTGGAGGATTGGGAGTGGTGTGATTTCTCTTCTTCTTGCCTCAGGTCTTTACACTCTGCAGCTGCTCTCTCTCTCTCTCTTTCTCTCTCTCTCTCTCTCTCTCTCTTCCCTCTCTCTCCCTCCCCCTCTCTTTCTCCCTCTCTCTCTCAGACACACACATCTGCTGAGCATAACAAATGTAAAAGCTCTGCTACCTCTTGCCTTTTGCAAACAAGCAAACCACATTTGGCTGCTGCAACACATCACTGTCCACCTGCCAGGCCCATAGCTATAAGAATGCCGCTGCACATTTGTTAGAACTAATAGTGCTAATAAGATGCACCAGTGCCACTGCAGCTGTTTGCCCCAGACCAAGGTCGGACAGAAAAGGCTGATGGGGTCACCTCTATAGCCCTCCCTGTTGGCACTCAAGATGCAGGCCTGCGAGAGAGGAGCACTCAAATTAGACCTGGCTTCAGAACTCGGAGCTGGTAGTAGGCCATCAAGGCAATAAGGCCCAAGTCAGCACCTGCAGGGTTTAAGCACACATGCAGGGAGAGAGTGCAGATTAAATGGATGGAAAGAGAAAAGTGGACACATGACAGGATTGTCCTGCAGCTTCTCCCTGCTTCAGTGGCCATTAAGGGCCATTGGTGGCTCATGGGAGGCTGGTGGAGTGTCCAGAAGCAGATTGACACTGCTGCATATAAGAGGCTGACCACCAGCAAAATATGAATATATATATATATATATATAACTATGAAGCTTTAAACAGGAAGTTGATGGGGAATAAGGGGAAGGGGTTAATGCATACAAAAGCCAAATGTGCAATTCCAGGTAGAATAATATATCAATTGACAAGATGATACCTAGTACAACAAAGCCTTTTCACCGTTTTAGATTCCAGCCAGTGGGAGTAATATTAGGAAAAACATTACAACAATAGCTTAGTTTATAAATGAGAATGGTGATAATTCTTTTTTTCCAATTCTGATTAAGGTACCTGCCAATATTTTCCACCTAGGATGTTGTTTGTTTAAAGTAAACAGAGGACCAAGTTAGTTAAAATGGACAAGCTTTTATTTAAGATACGATAAGAGAACCTTTATTAGTCCCACATATTGGAAATTTGCATTTGTTACGGCAGTACAAAAGGTAAGAGCAGTGATAAAGCAATAATTTAAAAAACTATACAGCACAATAAAATAAAAAAAGTAAACTTTGCAAAAATATATAAATAGACATGAGTGTACAAAAAGACAGAACAATAATTGCTCCATGAAAAATATTAAAGAAAATGAATGCACTTGTGTGTGTACATAGCAATCATTGGAATACTTAAAGAGATCATGTTCTGTCACCTTCTACCTTTGAACCATTTTGTTAGCGTTATCTGTAATGTTACCTTAAGTGTAACCTCAACTGAAGGGGCAGCCTCAGTCACGCAAGTTTCCTCCTTTGCAGATGCATAGTGTATATGCACAGCTATTTACAATTTACAGTTTACAATTAATAGTCTATAATAATCATTTTTGTAATATATATTTTCTTCTAAATATTGTTTTTTTTAATTTTGCTTTCATAATTTCCTTTTAATTTTAGTTATTATTAACTTTATTTACATTTGCACAATCTCAGGAACAATCAGGGTGCAATTTACTACATATACTTTGTAAAAATATGTATGTGACAAATAAACAATTTTCAATTTTAAATCTTGAAGCATGCTTACACTGGAAATTTGGTACTGCCAATGTTTTAAGACACATTTTAAAATGTAAAAATGCAGTAGAATGTTTTTAAATGTAATAGCTAAAAGTTTAATTAGGCCTGTCCAACAATTAATCACATCATTTAATGCAGTTAATCACAATGAATATGTTTTTGTTGCATTTGCTAAAATTTTGCTCTAAAGAAATATCTTTATTTTTAAAAAATAATTTTTTTGCAAAATAATCCTCATATGTAAATACAGCATAGTACAATATACAATATACACTATACAGTATAATATTCCAAGTACATGCAATATAATCAAAATACAGTACATAAGATTTTATACTTTATATTTATACTATACAATATACAATAAACATAATCAACATTATATAAACAATATACACTATGCAGTACTGTATATGTATGTCATACTTTCCGTAACTAAAAATCATTATTTTTATTAGCCTGAGTGTGAAAAGCATCTGAATGCATTTCCATTTTTCATTAACAGAGTATAGTGAGAGCAAGAGTGGCTGCATGTTCCAAGTCCTCTGTGACTGTAGGCCCCTCATTCCCATACCTCTATGTTATATCTTGTTTTGAGTGTAAATGTAGCTATTACTTTGCTGTTGCTTTTGTGAGTTTGCTGCTTGTCGACTTATCCAAGGTTCTCCTGTCGACCACAGGCTGATATGGGCCTCTTCATGCTAACATTATTGATATTGCCGGGATCTGTGCTGTATCAAAACACTTTGCTGATAAAGAAATTCACTGTTGCAGTAGCAGGAAATAATGTTTGTCAATAGAGCCATAATTGAAAGCTGGGGGGTATGAGGGGCATTGACACATTGTGGGGCAAATCATTTTAAACAGTACAGGGAAGTGACAATCAAAGTAAAGCTTAAAATTAACAAAGGAGATGAAAAATAGAAATGTAATTCAGTCAGAGTGACTCAGAAAAGAAACTTCTGGCCATTTATGCTAATGCTATTTTTTAGAACAAGGTTTTTATAGCGAATGGCTTTGACATACTGCAGTGGTAACCTAGTGGATGTAATTGGAGGGTCACAGGTCCAAGTCCCAGCCCAGGTACCACTGAGGTAACCTTGATCAATTTAACTTTCAGCTACACTGCTCCCAGGGTGCTGTTGATAGATACCCACTTCTCCATGTGCAGATGGGATAAATGAGAGGTCACGTTTTTTTGTGGTGCACTTGTCTAATGGGGTGTGTTCACAATGACAAATAGACACTTCCACTTCCAAGAATGCCAACACATATATACTGGTAAAATACCAGTTGATGAAGTTTGAATGGTGCCAGCTGCAAACATTATAAGTAAAAATGAGTTTTGCCTTATTGACCTGGGTTTTGTGTTTAATAACAGTAACATACTAAATGCAGGCCAAACAAACATAGGTTTGCTTACACATGAGCAAATCTATGTTCACACAGTGCCAGGGAATGTGGATTGCCAAAGGCAAGAAGGAGCTGTCAGGCTTGCTCAAACAAACATTCCCCACTGGCCCCCAGAACTATCTTATATATATATATATATATATATATATATATATATATGCACAATATATCCCATATAGCCATACTCCACATATAAGGATGCTTGTAATAATACAAACCATTTTCTGCTGCAAAAGGGTAAATTTTTCCATATCTGTGTACTTGATGCATCATATCCATGTGCTAGATATGTTGCTTTAAGCTATAGGCTTTAAGCTGATACTTCTAGAAAATGAGATTTCTTTTTCTGTTTGTTATTGCAATCTGGTGTCGACAAGGTTAGGATGGGCTCCACTTTCTAAGTCTCAGAGTTTTTGCTTGCCTCTGTTGCTCTTGGACCTGGACTCTTTAAAGCTGCTTTGGGTCAATGTCAGTTATAAAGAAAGAGCTATATAAATGAAACTGACTTGACTTGACTTGGTTTTCTCTGTACAGTAACTCTTGTAAATAATAAAAAAGTGTATGTAAGTGACCATGTTCAGGCCTGCAGCTAATGGTGTCGAAAGATTAAAGAAAAATGAGTCAAACTAATTTGTCTAAATCATAATGAAACACACTTAAGGATTTAGCTAAATGTAGTGCTAATTAAAAATGGTTCCATTTAACAACATTTAAACTGTGTTGTAATGTCATGTACTTTAATTACAGTTTTCAGAGTAATTTAGAAAATGACCTAGATAATGATAGGATTTGCTATTAAGTTTGACCCCAATATTGTTCTTCCTGCCTAGAAACTATAAAGAACATGCCTTCTTTTTGAGAAGAGACATAGGTCTCTAACTACTGTGAAGTAAAATTAACAATGCATGCAACAACAGTGTAACTACCGATTTACAGATGGGTTAAAGTAGTACAGCTTCTGCATATACTCATGTACAAATGCAATAAAAACAAAAGTCTGTGGTTTGCTCATTCTCTAAAACCTTTATTTACCTCATAAAAATAAATATTTCCAGTGTTTTTACTGGCCAACATTAATGTAATTGTAATTATAATCAAATTTAGAATTTGATGCTTGACACAAACTCAGAATCGCTGAGAGGAACAAGAAGAACTTGTTTGATGATTTGTTTAAGTGCATGTGCTTGGGCTTAATCTGGGACTGTGACCTTCTGTTCAATAGTAATAGCTAAATCACAGGAAAGCATGGAAGAAGCCCTAAAAAACTAGGGGAAAATGCTAGAAAGTAGCAGGTAGTTTAATAGAACAAAAAAGTGTGTAGTTGCAAAGAAATATAAAATAGTTTACACAAATAAAAGAAAAAATATATAAATAAAAGTAAAAGAAAAAAAGTGATCTCTTACCTTTTCTGTAATTTACATAAAATATTTTTAGAAGGCCAATTTCTGCATACATCATTTGCTGGAAAACACATGCACACACACACACACAGTCCATCTATAATTCCAAAGATCAACTGATTATACTGACATACATGCACACAAAAATGCTGCATAACTTCAGAACAAAATCTCATTCTCACTTAGCCTGCTGTACACACATAAATGCCTGTACACAGGCAGGAAAAAGTGCATGTGCGCACAATATTTCTTACCAGGGTGTAGAACACAGTTCACCGCAGGCTAGAGGTACCTGTCATACTCTCACAAACAAACATTTCCCACTACCCCCCGGAGCTGCAGTATATAGGCTACATGCACAAACTGCATATAAGCATAAAAACAATAACAAAACAGTTTGTTCAGTTTGCAGCTAAATGACTTCACATTCATAAGCCATTTGCATAATCCTCCAGTAAGAAAAAAGTTTTGCAGGAAGACTGAGCCTACTAACAACCACAAATGTAAAAATAAAGGTGAAAATGAATAATAAAACAGTATTTGCAAAAACAATATACAGCAAACAACATAAGAAATAAACATGTACAAACCCCATTTGACAGAAAAGTTGGGACTTCTTGGAAAATGCAACGAAAACAATAGTCTGTGATATGTTAATTCCTGAACATTTATTTAACCAAGAACATTTCAATTGTTTTCGCTTACTACTTTTTATATTGTGTTTTGTAAAAGTGTATAAACAAACATAATTTACATAAACAAATGTAGAAGTTAATGTCTGCAACACAAAACAAAATGTTGGAACGGAGGCATGTGTACCCCTCCATTATGTCACCTTTCCTTTTAATAACACTGTTTAATCATTTGAGAACTGAGAAGACTAATTGTTGCAGTTTTGCAAGTGGTTTTTTGTCCATACATAAAAGACTTCAGCTGCTCAATGGTTCATGGTCACAATTTTCTGACTCAACTTTCATGATATACATTTTCAACAGGGGACAGATTTGCTCTACTGGCAGGTCAGTCAAGCACATGCACTCTGTGTCTATGAAGTAACATATTAAATGCAAAATGCGACCTGGCATTGTCTTGCTAAAATAACAATGAATGGATTGTATATTCCTATTTAATTCCAATATATGTCTTCTGCATTGAAAGAAATGGTGTCTTAAAATATTTGATTTAAATGTGAACATTACTTCCACATTAATTCAATATGTCAACATCAAACCAGTCAAAGTGCCCTTAATTTACTCTCTTTTGGCAATAATCATGTTGGTGTAATATATTGCGGTCATGTGGGTCTAATGTAAACATTTGAATCAGGTAATTTAAAGCACATTTTTTTTCAGTGTGCATCGATGCACCCCCACATTATAAGAGATTTTGACACCTATTGCTAAGCTAAGTGTCAAGTGTGATTTCGTTCTTACCACAGAGAATAAAGATCATAAAAATATTTTTCAAAAAACCTAAAAAAAAAATCCTGAAAAGTTGGATTCATCTGACCACAGCACACGTTTCCACTGTCTTTTGGTTCATCTGAGATGGGTGTGAGGCCAGAAAACTCAGCAGTAATAGAGTTTAAGGTTGCACTTCTTGAAGCAGCAAACTGTGCTGACTAAAAACTTTATCATATCAGCATGATGATTTCTCATTCAATGTCTTCTGTGGATTTAAAGGTTCCAGTGGTTTTTGGCCTACACGGACTGAGATTTCCCTGGATTATAATATCAATTGTACCCAAGTGCACCATGGATTAGAATTAAGCATTACCTGTTCTTAACATCCTTCTGGTCCAGGCAGCTCACTAGTCTGTATTCTCTCATTAATTCTCAGAAATAAATGTAACTGAAAACATTCCAGCTAGCTAGCTAGCAACCCGGAGCAGGAGAAAACATATTCAGTCTGCACTTGGAGTTAAAAGTGATTATCAGCTCAGTCAGACAAGAATGATGTCTTGATAGCCATGCTTATCTCTAAACAGTCTGGGGTACAGAGCTGGCAACTGCATTTAGCCTGCTAAACAAATGTGTGTTTTCCCACAGAAGTGTATGGTTTCATAAACATGTAGTTTACTGGAATCATTTTTTTTAAATCATTTTACCAAATTTTCCAGAATAGGTTCTTAACTGTTATGATGTATATACTGTCATATACTTTATATACTGTATATAATGTTTTTTCATTGTTGCACCATTGTGTGGGCGCTCTCCTTTTCTCATTTATTGCTGCACATTTTCCCCAACCCTAATGTGTGCATATGTGTGCGCGTTCATCTCTTTTCCCTTGCCTCAGTCCCCTTTTCTTTATGTGTGGACTGTTTAATGGGGTGGGGGTGCTCCATGGGAATAAGAAGGGCTATTGGTTATACTGCATTAATATTAGAGTTAAGAGGTCTATATGAGGTTGAGAGTCCTAAGTCATTAGTCTTGCTTTAATTATCAATCTACTGAATAGGACATAAACCCCTTTACATTAGTGTCTCATAAAAACAATGATGTCACTGTAAGATGAGAACCACAGTTGCCAAACTCTACCTACAGTGTTCCTGACAGCACTTTGAGAGCATGCAGCTATATTAGCAAAGATAAGCAACTATTGCAAAGTTAGCAGTCCTTTGGTGGAGGGGTGGGGTGGTTGTGCAAGAGAGGCAATGAAAAGAAAAAGCAATGGGGTGGGTGAGAGAAACTGTCAGACCCATTACTCTCATAGAAACATTTCTAGAGATAAGGACAGTTTTGCTCCAGAATGAGTGGGGTGATTATGTTTCCCACCTAGGGAGATAGTGACTATAAACCTGTCAGACCCTTTCTTAGTCTTGGTAACCCCACAGAGAGAAGAGCAAGACTGGAGTGCATGTGAATGTAGCATAAAGACAAATGGGCAAGAGCATGGTAATGAGTACACCCTGGGAAAATTGCTAGTCCAAGCTTAGGCCATATTCATCCTCTGGCTAACCCCACCAGATCAGCTAGCCAAGTACACATAACATGCTGTGCTAATCCCATTAGCCCTTTAGCTGATATCAGTGGTTACTGCTGTGGCCCAGTTTTTTTTTTTTTTTAATGGAGGTTTCTCATTCTGGCGATTGTACAAAGCATGTCTCATATCAAACAAATAATAGGGGTCAAGGAAAATGCCATATCAGCTCATTTGGCCCCAGGGACAAGTCCAGTTACATTTACAATCATCCTCTGCATTAACCAGTGACAAAAATGCACACATCATTGATGAGCTTGCATTACGCTATTGTTGCTCCAGTGGAGCCTCCACCCCATAATTTGGGCAACCTTTGCTGCAAATCTTACAGATCTAGACTTCGTACTCGTCTCGACAGGTTCAGTGCAAGCTAGGAGATGATAATCTGTAGCTGAACCTAACAAGACTTCTTACAAACCATTCAGTGTTATGGGGACACTGCATCCATACTCCCACAGCTCTATGAAAGAAGTGCAGTCCAGGGAACCATTTTCTTAGACAACCTATGACATCCGCCACACCAGGTACAACCCTTGTTCAGTCCTCACGTATGGGCAACCATGATCTTGAAAGCTTTTGTCCATGTTCTAGCCACTTCCTTATCGCCTGTCCCAGACTAGTTTAGCTACCATTGACCATCCCTGTGTACTTCATGTTTTATATGGATATGCAATGTTACTCTAAGCTATACGCTTTTAGCTGCCACCTCTAAAAACTGAGATTATCTTACATTTTTTTAGTTGTTATTGTTTTTCAGTGTCGATCAGGGCAGGATGGGTTCCCCTTCTGGGTCTTGGGTCCTCCCAAGGTTTCTTTAAGTTTGTTCCTGTCATCGCTGATTTGCTCATTAGGGGCTTGGACACAGATTCTGTAAAGCTGTTCTGTGTTGTAAAAAGCACTGTATAATAAAGATTTTCTTAACTTAACCTGCCAGTTCTAGCAATAGGTATGCTTGGCCCTCGAACCTAGAGGAAACCCTAAAACCATTTTTCATTCCCCAAGTAATGGGGAGGTGGTGGCATCACTGTAGCAAAAGTGAGGCAATGCAAGCTTAGTAATTGAATGCATTTTTAATGGGTTTCCTTTCAAATGAGCTGGAATTGTCCCTGTGGCCAAATGTTGGAGTTAATATAGTAAAGTCCTCATGGGACCATTATTTGTTTGCAGAACAGACAACCTGTTATTCTATGTAATCCACAGGGAGTTATTGGCTGTGGAAGAATCAATCCCCTACATCTTGTGCTATAGATGTGCTATAGATGCCTTCCCATCCTCCTATGAGTTAACCACAGAACATTACTCCTTTTGCTGATGTCTTGTCCAGAATGTGATAGTGCTACTGGACTGAACAACTTTAGGATTTCTGGTCTGATGCCCCTATTTTCCCAGTTCTAGATGCCTCCGTTTTATAATCTGATTTTTACATGAAAAGGAGATGCATTGTCATGTTGTCTTTTGTCTGACTGGGTTGGGGTGAAACATCAAAATTAAGAGTATAGAGAGGTCATGATGTGGTTGAAGTGGGCCAATCAATCGAGTGGTAATGGGATAACTACATGGAAACCCACAGATTTTGAATTATGGTTTAAGTGGGGAAAGAGTGTTGGAGGAGGTGCAAACGGATTAAGCCAAAGTTCACAATGTGAAGAATTTTCATAGTTAGTGGGATATTTGCATAGTTTCATTAGCCATCATGTGACTTTACAGAAGAGGCGAGGTAAAATCTAAAAATACAGCTATAAATATGATCCACTTTTGTGTGTCCTTAGTGAGTGGAATCATTCAACCAGATATTAAAGTCCACCCAGTATAAAAGAGAGCATGCCTTGTGCCAAGGCTTGCACATGCACTCTGCCAAAGCTCTCACTTCCTCACTGTGAGTCTTTTATCAAAAAACTTTCTCAAAATATGAGTAGCTACCAGATGTGTGTTTGGACTCTACATCCAAAACTAAGCCATCCAGAGTGCATCACACAACAGCTTTAAAAAATGTTAGGGCAGCAAGCGAGATGAATATTCAGTAAGCAATAGTTACGCTTCCATACACTTGTCAAGCAAGTAACAAATTTGTTTACATCAAAGTAACTGAAGGTGAACAAAATGAGAAGGTAATGATGTCATGCATAAAAAAATACATATACAAAAAAGACGCCAGTGCTATTGACACTCTAACTTACACTCCAGACCCAATAGAAAAGACTGAGTCTCTCAAAACTGCCTGTGATCATTCTTATTTGTCAAGCATTTGTAGCATTTCATTTTAAAAAGTTATGACAAAAAAGGAGAACTCAGCAACATCTAGCATGCAACAGCTGCGAGATTACAGCATGTGGCAATTAACTGGGAGAATGTCCTGTTGTTTTTCAGATGTTATGGTTGGGAGGCAATTTGCAGAAAGCTCTTGGCTGAAACATTTCAGGCTGTCAAAAGCTATGTCGAAACAGTATGTGTTTTAATTTAACATGCCATTACTAAACACCCTTTCTACACTACAGGCAGAAAGAAGCATATAAAAGAAGGCATGGGATTGATGCTTTATAAAGGAACTTTATCACACATTATTGTACTGTGCAAAGGTTATAAACACATGAAAAGAGCTCTTTGTTCAGAAAACACTAATATTACCGTAAATACAAATAATATTGACATAATATATATTGATTGTATCTGTCAATGTGTTTACTAAACCATTTCAAAAACCTTTCCTTGAGGGAGCCCATAACTTACAATTGTCATTCAGTTCCTGGTTTGGGTCAATCAAGGCTTCATTAAGAATTTGACCACCTAGAACCAAAAATGGGTTCTTTAAACCTCAAGACAAACTATTTTCCTGAAAACTGCCCAGATAAATGTTTTTAAAACTTGAACTGTTAATTGTTAAATGCACAAATTGTGCCAGGAAAGAGCCATTAAATGAAGCAAAGAACACTTCAATCATTAAATTGTTCTTTTAGTTGTCATGGTGTTCTTTAATCTTTGCCTTTACTAAAGACCCCTTGAAGAATACCTCTTTTAAGAGTATGGCTATATCCCCACATCCTGGAATGAGTCTTTCATGCTTTCCATGCATGATTTATGAGACCCAGGAGATGTAATAAATACTATACATGGACATTATTGCATTTTTGACATTTAACAGGGATCTTCATGCTAGACAAGGATTAACAAGGATCTTCATGCTATAGGAACATCAGTCTTGTCCTTCAATGTCTATTGCTATTCTGTGAGTTTGCAGTATGTTATCACTGTGGTGACAGGGTAAATGGTAATATATGTATATAGAGAGCATGCACAGCAGATATATTGGACGTCAGTGTTAAAAAAGAAATGAGCACATTAAAATACAGAGCTTGTGTATTACCCTCCTCTTGCTTTAAAAAGCCCTATATGAAATATTAATGTTAGAGCTATTAGAGTTACTTTTATAAATATAACAGATAGCTATTATATTACTTTATTGCAAATAAAACAGACACAGTTCATTTATACCACATATAAACATGTCATGGTGATTCTGTGCTCTGTGCAGTTTTGTGTTACACCTGATCCAACCCACAATGAGGCTGTTAATTATCAGTTGAATCAAGTGAGCTAGATGAAAAATGTGCATAGTACAGTCACCAGGGCATGGATAGATGGATGACAATGTGCGAGTACAAAGTATAAAGCCTTCAAATTCAAGCAAGCAAGCAAACAAACACATACACACACGAACACACATATACTCAATTGTCACAGCAGGCCAGTGGGCACCCCCAGTAAAACCCTATTATCGCCTTCTTCCTCTTCCAAGTGCACTTCCACATGCCTCACATGTACAGAACCTCCCTCAGAACCATTAACACACATTATTTTTTACTCAGGCTTGATAGCAGATAGCAAAAGAACTGTATTTAAGTGTGTCTGTGTGTGTGTGTGTGTGTGTGTGTGTGTGTGTGTGTGTGTGTGTGCGCGTGCGTGCGTGCGTGTGTGTGATTTATACTTTATGTCTGGAATTAATCTTCACATGTCATCAATTCACTATAATTGCAAGCTAGTGGCTAATCAATGGCCTTTACTGTGTAAAGAACATGCATGAGTTTCTATGTGCAGCTGTGTGCTGAAAAATAAATGATGCATTACATTTCCTGGATTGAAATGTGAAAACCAGTCCCACACAGATAAATCACATCAACGATTATTGCTCAAAGGAAGTAAAGTGAAAGATAAAATTGCAGAGTATTTTATTCATGGAAACAATGTAAACACTTGAATCAAGTCAATGCATCACTTCTTTTCCCTGTTTGTCTGTGTGTGTGTGAAATGCCTTCGACTCCAAGGCTGGTTCTAATGAGCCGGTTCAGCAAGCTTGCTCAGGTGCTGTACCATGCAGCCACACCGCAGAGCCACTGACAAATGGCTCTGTTCTGCTCATTTAAAGTAAGCGAACAGTGCTGGGAGAGGTAGCGACAATTTCATAGAAATGAGTCCCCAGGGCCTTCGCGTGACTTCCCTTTGCCTCCGTTAGTGGGCCACATAAAAAGTGCAATCATTTCCTGGGGAACAATTGTTTTTGAGTTAGAAGAAGGGGAAAAAGAGAGTAGAGAAGAGAGAGAAAGAGAGAGAGATAGTCTGCGTAAGGGGTGAGAGGAGGGCGTCTATTGGCAAACCCGCAATGGTAAACATATAAAAAGGACTCCATAAACTTCTGCCTTGCTTCCCTCAGATGAAAGGAGGGCTTATGCAAATCGTTTCTTACCGCAGTCCTTCAAGATAGCCGGGTTTTGGCTTTCTTCCTGTCGGGATTTGCTGCCGGCTTGTTGCGGCGCTTTCTCTTCTTCATGCGCAACAAAAGACTTCATGGCGTGCACACGCGCCTGCACATACAGTGCGTACACACTCTGCGAAGGGTATACAAAACATTGACATTGATGGCACCCACACAGGTGAACACACTCTCAGACATTGCGGGTTATTGTAAATAACAGCACCCACATACATCCGTAGAGATCAAGGTGCCAGAAAGGGCACACTGGGGTGGTCCAAGTGAAGAACCCCTTTCAGTCCCCTGAAGCACCTTTCACTGGTTCTTTAAACAACTGTGTTTAAATGAGATATGCAAGTGCGAAGAAGCTGTTCTTAGAGTTTAAAGAATCGATGCATAATGTAAAGGATTTCCGCCTATTAAAGGGCTTCCCCCTAAACCAAGAAGCATCTACACAAACAAAATAATCTCCACACCCTCCACTTCAGACAAAACAGACTCATCAAACCCAGCAAAAAAAACAGACTGCAAAGTGGGCTATCTCTTCTCTCTCTCTCCTTCTTATTCCGCACGCCTTCTGGCCTGGCCCCCGTGATTAACAGAAGCAGCAGAAAAGGTCACAAAGGACAAGGCAATCTTTTATTATTTTTGGCCTTCATTGGATTTCTCTCGTTGTTCAGGACTTACTTCCCTCTCGCTGCCCTAATCATACTCTTGGCTCTAATGTTGGGGATTAGCCTTGGCCTATTTCTTTCCCCCATGCAGAAGTGTGCAGAGCCCCAGAGTCTCTCCTACTTTTCCCCTCACCTCACCCGGGCTTGGCCCACACCATCATGTAATCATCTGTACTGATGCAGCCAGAATACTAAACATGGCTAGGTGTGAGAATGGAGAATATAATGTACTGCAGAAACACAGGCTCATAAGGCACAGCAGAAAGCCAGGGCAACTGAGCAATGGTCAGGAAAAAGGGCACTTTAACACTTTACAGGACAATACTGCATATCAGCAGAAGTAATAGGAACCAGACTTTTGAAGTGTTTCTTGCTTTTAATATAAAAACTCTGATGTCTGAGACACTGTTTTACAATAGTTTTGAGATCATGTTTTAACCTAAAATGTGCTAACCTCATTTAGGACATTCTGTGACAACAATACAAAGTCTGCATTTTTGTAAACTGAGAAATGAACACATAAATAACTTCCGTTTTGCCCAAACAATTTGATTGTATTTTGTAAACATAAACATAGTTTTGAAACTAATGGAACAAAGGCGAAATGAGTGAAAGGTTTATAGTATATTGAAGTTACACCATTTTGAAACATTGCACAATAAGCAGGTAAACTGATAACAGGTGAATGGACCAGGATTGGACGTAAGTAGAACATTTTCCAGTATTCTTCTAAAAGATGAGTCATGGCTTACCACTTTGTTCTAATTGTAATGAAAGAACTGTCAGCCAGTTCAAAATGAAAGTTTCTCAACACAACATTACAAACTATTCTATACAGTACAAAATTTTGTAAAAAGATTCAGGGAATTCAGAGAAATCTCAGCCCTGTAGGACAAGGCCAGAAACCATTTTTAAATATGTGTATCCTTTGAGCCACCAGAAGGCACTGCATAAGAATCTGTTGTACTACTGTAATAAATAGCCTCATGGGCTCAGGAGTACTTTGGAGAAAGACACAGTCCACCTCAATTTTAAGAAAAATGGATGTTGGTTCCTCCATGCCAAACAAAAAATTTACCATCCAGACTGTTATCAGCTAAAGATCTGTAAATAAATCCAGTAAGATTTTATAGAGTGAAGCATTTGCCATCAAACCACTCTGTTGACTTACATGACTTACTCTGTACTTACATTTCATTGACTGCATAACATAGACAGTTTAGACAACTGTTAAGTTGAAATGGATAAAAGATGGACAGCAGTGCCACATTTGATAACTTACAACGATGAGTATAATGCTTCACACACTGCACATGAAATCACTGAAATATAAATGTAAATATTTTTATTTATGCATTTCCTGTAATAATTTGTTTAGACTTGAACCTATTTACATGTAAAACAATATTTAACTGTTAACTTTTACAAGCCAAACTGCGCTGGCAACTTAGTAATTGGAGGTAGCTAAAATTATAAATTGTTCAAAAACACTGCAATCGTGGCTCCAAACGGGAACTATCAGGAAGAGTGTGGATCAGTAGCAGAATCCTGAGAGCAGCCCTGTAGAAGCTTAAGTTAATGACACTGAAATGAGCACAAGTGCTAGTGGCCAATTTAGCAGCACCGGCGAAGTCTCCACAGCACCGGTGCCCGTTCTAGTCCCTCTCTTTGTACAGCATGGCTGTGGCTGACAAATGTGAAAAATGAAGTTTATTTCTCAGGGTTTGCCTGCAGAACTTGTTATTTCCACAGTGCATCCTGGTACCACTACTGTACACAAGGAACTGCTGCTGGCTCTTTAAAATAAGATTATTGTTATTATTATATTTTCTTCTCTTTTGCTTGTTATTGCTTTCCGGTGTCAACCAGAGGAGGATGGGTTCCCCTTCTGAGCTTTGGTTCCTCCAGAGGTTTCTTCCTACAGCTTAGGGAGTTTTTCTTTGCCTCTGTCGCCTTAAGCTGATCATTGGGGGCTAGGACTCAGTTGTAAAAAGCGCTATAGAAATAAACTTGACTTGACTTGACTACTTCAAGCAAATGATGCACATGTAGCCAGCTGTGCCTATGATTTTAAATTAAATGGAACTCATTTGACTGGGCTGACCCAGGTCCAGTTTTGATGCTAGCATGTTCACTGTAGATGCTTTCAATTGTGGAAAAGGGTCAGCATACCAGTTTTGTGGCCATAGCAATTTGTCCCTTGCTCATTTCTTTAATGCTACCAATGTCTCCCACATGCAATACATAGACTCTAAACTGAGTGTTTGCTAATCACTTAATATATCCCAGACCTAGACGTGTGCAGTTGTCAGAATGTTTTGGCTCAGTAGTGTTGGTACATGGTACATATGGCACACTGTGTAAAGAAAAACTTGTATGTAAGCATGTGTGCATTTTAATAGCTGCAGTTTTATGACTATGTCAACCAAACAAGCACTCTTAGCTGGCCCTGCCAAATGAACAGCATACAAATTGCTCACATCCAGCTCTTTCAGTCAAAGGTACACTCATTAGAGGGGGTTGGAATTAATTATTTATCCGAAGGTTCGCCGCAAGACTGAACTGTTGTGAAAACCCAAGCATCATGGCTACCACTATGGAGATGTTAGTGTACATAGTGGAGTGGAATTTTCCACCCCATTTAAAGCAGCTGCTGTATTTCTCCGGGTATAAAGGCTTGTGCTTTTGAAGTCATCCTCAGAATCTTGGAATGCAGCCTTAGAGGATAGATGCATACGCATTAGTTTTGGGCAATGTTCTAAGTGTCAATCTTCTGGATTCTTTTCAGTTCAGCAGTTCAGTCACAGCTTTGTTTTTGAGTAGCCTCCAGTGGAAGTTGCTTGGCAAGCATTTGTTTAAGTCATCAAACTCCACAAACAGCTACTCAAAGCTGCTGTGTTACTTTACGCCAGGGAGAGTAAATATAGCTCCTTTTTAACATATAACTTTGTTTAAAAAAATCGAACACTGTGTAAAATGTCAATAAAAAACAAAACACGATAATTTGCATGTCATGTAAACCCTAATTTAATTGAGAATAGAACAAGTGAGAATAGAACAAACTGAGAAATCCTACTGATTTCTGAAAAAAATACATGCACATTTAGAATTTTATGCCAGGAAAATGTTGGGACAGGCACATGTTTACCACTGTGTTGGATCCCCTTTACTCTTCACAACACTGTAAATTTTTGGGAATTGAAAAGATCAATTGCTGGGGTTTTGAAAGAGAAATGTTGTCCCATTCTTGCCCATACAGGATTTCAGCTGCTCAACAGTTTGGGGTCTACTTTGTCATATTTTCATAATGCGGCAAAGGCCACTTTGACAAGAGCCTTATTGTGATGGCTAGACAATAGCAGGTCTTTTGGAGTGTTCCAGGTGTGCAGTAGTTAGTATCTAACTAACTGGTGAATTGGTGACAGGGTCATGGGCATCCAAGGCTCACTGATGCATGTGCGGAGTGAAGGCTATTCCGTCTGATCCCACAGAAAAGCTACTGTGGTAGAGTGAATCCTGACTCTGATTGAACGGGGTCAGAATGCACAGTAAACCACAGTCAGAGCTGTTTCAGCAGCATGTGGGGGGACTGTAACGTGTGTGACGTCTGTGTCATGAGTCCCCCTGTCTGCGTGTCCTGCCATGTGCTCATGTTGTGTTCCATGTGTTCCACCGTGCTCCAGAGCTCATGGGAGGCTCCCTCTGGAACATCGCCGCAGGGGAAGCACGAGATTGGCCTCCACCCAAACATCGGCGATGGCTCTGAGGATCACCTTTAACATTGCCATACACGTCAGCAAGGCTGCAGCAAGCAGATCCAGCTACCTCCATGTCAAGGGTGACGCCGGAGGGTCCTGCAACCTCCGGGTCAAGTGCGAGGATCTGGCTCTCGCGATGCAGAAGCCGCCTGGCCCCCAATGGACATCACGGAGGCTGCAAAGCTCTGTCTCCCCACCCTGTGGGCCCAGGGCAGGACTTCAGCAGCCTGGGACTTTGTTTCACCAACCCGTGTCCTTGTTTCATCAACCCGGGCCATTATTGACTCAGCCCGGGTCCCTTTCCCTCCCTCCATGGACAATGCTTCAGCCATGGAACTTGCCCCTGTTCATGTTCCACATCTTGTTGCCCATGTATATGTCCATGTTGCTCCTGTTGTCTAGGTCCGTGTCTATGTTTCATGTTTAGGTTTCTTGTATCTTAGTCAGGTGTCTCAGTCTTGTCGTGTTCCATGTTGCCGTCTGCGTCACATGTCCCCTGTCCACGAGTCCTGCCATGTGCTCATGTTGTGTTCCATGCCCTAGCCCCGCCTCACAGCTGTGTCTTTTCTGTCTCTACGTCCCCTGTCAGCTGTGAGTCATTAGGTGTCCCTTTAAAGCCTTGTGTGTTCTCCTTGGTCTTGGTCGATCTGTGCTTAATCTCCAGTCTTGTTTAAATAAATCCTATTCTCAACAAGTCCTGCCTGCGCTTGCTGCCCAATACCTGCAATCATGACAGGGACCTACTCAGTATTAGAGGGAGTCATATCCTTATGGTTGGAGAAGAGGGCTTGTGACAGTGGGGCACACAACATCAAAGCAATACCAACAAATCTACCAGTGTTATTCTAATCAACAATTCAGCCATTTTAGGGTGGTTCCTTAAGTTAAAATAAATTATGCAAGCTTTAAACAATCTGGAATCTTTCATTTTTTTGACTTAGGTGGTCGCTGTCTGCTGAATTAAACTGTTGTTTGTGAACATGCTGTTCTAGGGCAGCAGCTCTGAAAATTTGGAGTCACACAGGAGAATTTTCAAAATTTAGTTCAGAAAACTTGTACACACGCAAAAAAAATACACATGCAGCAAAGGGAATACATTATTATTACAACTGTTTTAAAGAAATCCTCCTGGACAGTAAAAAGTTTTCTAAGTCCACAGACTTGTTGACTAACATGAACTCCTGGCTCTGTCTTGCTTCTTTGATGCTGCCTAACAGAAAACCAGG
Organism: Arnoldichthys spilopterus; assembly: GCA_037974385.1. Lineage (NCBI taxonomy): Eukaryota > Metazoa > Chordata > Actinopteri > Characiformes > Lepidarchidae > Arnoldichthys > Arnoldichthys spilopterus. The sequence goes on along the minus strand of JBBPDA010000025.1, from coordinate 869,051 downwards.
AGAGAAAATACAGAGTAGTTTTAGTGCTAGCAAACTAACTGCAGTTGCTAACTGCTAACTATGGGCAGGACTGAGGAAACATGGCACAAGGATTAGGTATTACTGTATGTATATTAGATTAGATTAGATTTGACTTATATTTTTGTCGTTCAGATTGTATATGGTGTAGCTTACATCAGGGCCTCAAAAAGAAGAAAAAGTACAAACAACAGCAGTTCTATATACAGATTAAACGAAGCAGTTTGGTCAGTAAAAAGCAGTATAAATACAAGGCAGCATAAATAGGCAATAGAAAAACAGCAGTATATTGCACATGATTTTTTGTCAGCAATAGGTATATACACTGTATTAAAAATATCAATATTTTATTTTAAATATCATAGTTATCCTCAATACCAGTATATTGTGATACCCCTACTCTGAATGTTACTTTAAAACATTAATGATGTCTTCCCAGATGTGCCTCCTACTCTTGACATGTGCACTAATGCACCCCCATACCATCATGGATGTTGGCTTTTGAACTGTGCACTAATTAATAATAATTTTTTCATTGTCCATTAGTGTTGTCAAATGGAGTTACAGAAAAATTCCATACTTTTTGACTTTCTGTCGTTCTACAAATGGCAGAGAACATTTGAAATAGATCTTCAGCTTCAGGGAATTTCCAAGCACTTCCTTGAAGTTTACTCATTTTGAACAAGCTTTGAAAGAGGACAAGACATTTGGAGAGTGGATGAGATGGTGAAAAAAAACCAGGGAAAAAAAAACACAGGATGTGAAGAAGGGCCAGGTCAGTCTTCAGCAAGACACTCTCTCTCTGATGAGGAGTCCCAGAAGTGCCCAGAGGATCGGCCCAAATACCTAACAGCAGGGAAATACGAGGCCTTTATTCGCCTGAACATAACTCCTTGTGGGGAAAAAATCCCGTCAAAGACACAAAGTAAACTCTGTAACCCACACTAAACTCAACAAAAAAGTATGTCATAACCTAGATGTGTCAGAGTGTGCCATGCACAAGCCTCTGCTACTAGTGTGAGTGCAATTGTCCCTTGCGCTATATTGCTAAGAAAAGTCTGGCATAGTAGAATCCGAGTGAAGTCCAGTGTGGGGTAGTGAGGGAAATCCAGACAATTAGAAGAGCGGAACGTGAAACCAAGAGGAACAGATGACCTCCTCTTACAGCTCCTACATTTCTAAAAATAAAAGGTGCTACAGAACCCTGTAAGGAATCTTCCAAAGGATGGTTTATTAAAGAACTGTTTTTGTAAATGAGATGTGTAAGTGTGAAGAACCATTATAAAGAGGACTTTCCACTAGCTCCATCATAATTTACTTTAAGATATGCCCACATCTAAACAAACAATGGTATTTGGAATGACGTGATATGTGCCCAGATACTGGCCAATGTGAATAGACGAAGAGGAGGGATCTTGTTTGTGATTGGCTAGGGAAATGAAGGCATAAAAGTGGAGCAGATTTTAATTAAATATGTAAATAAGTAAATAATTTTTTTAAATAAATAAGTATAAATAGAATAAAAATTGTAAGATGTACACATTTTTTAACTAAAATAATTTTAAACATTTTAGAATGTATTTAGGTTATAATCTATGTTTTGTAAATAGGGTTTCAGATTAGAATGTTTCTGTAAAAAATGTAATCTTCAATTCTGCATAAAATTGCATTTACACCACCCTTCCTACATTTTACTGAATTACTCCTACAATATTTATTCATCACTCTGAAAACAGGTAACAGGTATGGGATGAAGATATTAAAATCTGAAAGCCCTGTTCAATGTAGTTTTGGAATTATTCAAAGTAAAGGGACTTACTACAATTCTATCAAAAATATCAGAATTTCAGAATAAAATATAAAAAATTTCTAATTTTCCAGAATTAAACCTAATTCATTTAATTGGACATTTTTATTAATCAGTTTCCAACCTGAATGATGTTTGTATCACCTTCTGATCTGAAGTTATTAAGCTTTAAATAAAATTAATTAACCAGGTGGAAATTGACCAGATTTACCCTCATGTTCTAAAGGGTTAAAATGTACACATTCAGAGTGCATTAATATACGCAAATATAGCCATGTTGTGAACTATTTAAGATGTCCAGTGAACCTACACATGTTTTCTGAGTTTATGTTTATGATGATAATGGTAAAATAGTGTCAAATCTTTTATGTACTTTGCCAGCATGATGATATGTAAGAAAGAAAAAGTTTTATCCCCAAAGCTTATTTCAAAACCTTTTTTAAAACATCTCTGTCAGTGTTTTGCATTTGAAATGTCAAATTCCAATTACAGTTTTCAAATTTTAAACTTTCTATGAGGTAGCTTTTTAGAAGCACTGAGTGCTTTGGACATCTGGGTCCCATCACCACTCCTATCCACTCCATCAAAAGCCTGACCCACTCTATATCTGGTTGAGGTTTTAGTGGCTTTTAACCCATTCATTCCTGCTGAGGAGCCCATATGAACAGCCCTATCCGCCAAAGAACTTATCTAAAGTCATTGCGGCACCTGTATACACAGAACTGCTGACACCTCTTTATACTGAGACTATTATTATATATATTTATTTTATTTATTATTTTTTCCTTTTCTTTTCTCTTGTTTGTTATTGCTATTCGGTGTCGACCAGATGAGGATGGGCCATTCTGAGCTTTGGTTCATCCCAAGGTTTCTTCCTCCTTAGGGAGTTTTTCCTTGCCTCTATCACCTTTGGCTTGTTCATAAGGGGCTTGGACCCAGATTCTGTAAATCTGCTTTGTGACAATGTAATTTGTGAAAAGTGCTATAGAAATAAAAACTGACTTGACATATATTGGAAGAGCACATTACACACCAAACCCTAATGAAAAACTTTATATCAAATGAGTATTGTTTAGAAGAATCGGGTCAAAACCCATTTAGGAATATTTATTTTTCAGAGTGTATATTGTGTTGAGTGAGTGAGGAACTTGTTGCTGGTAGCGAGGTGGCTGAACAGTGGCTTGATTAACTCTACAGCAGTGGAGGGAACTGTATACAGCCACTGGGCACAATTAGATTAGATTAGAAGCTGAGTGCTGCAGATGCGAACCTCTGTGATGCATGTGATTGGTGAATGCAGTTCGTCATTGACTGATTGGAACCAATCAATGCCTGCATAGATGTCCGGAGGGAAAGACATTAGTGAAACATTTACAGGAGATCCAAATGGGTTCAAATTACGTGACAATTGTGAGAAAATCAGGAAATAGCCTCATAATGTGGCTAGAGTAGAACTCTTCACCTCTAAAATGTTTTAACTAGTGTGACATGAACCAATTACTTACATTTAGCGCTACTTTAGGCCTATATGGTATGCATCCGTTATCCTCCTAATGGTCATATCCATTATCTCCTGGTGGGTTCCCCATCTAGCCTGTAAGCATTTTTCCCACAGCTCAGGGAGGATAATGTTGAAAAGGATAAATATAGAATAAAAAACGATTAATCTATTAAAATACACCAATCAGCCATAATATTGAAACCACTTGCCTAATACTGTGTATGTGTCCCTCATGCTCAAGACATGGACTTTACGAAATCTTTAAAGGTGTGCTGTGGTATCAGGCACCAACACAGATGCATGATTGGATTGAGTAAACACCTTGAACTCTTTGTGATGATCCTTATATCATTTCTGGACAATTTTTGCAATGTGGTAGGGCACATAATCATGCTGACAGAGGCTACTGCCATTAATACTGTTGTTATGAAGGGGCACTTGGTCAGCAGCAATGTTTAGGTTGGTGGCATCCACATGAGTGCCAGGGCCCAAGGTTTCCCAGCAAAACATTGCCCAGAGCACCAAACTGTCTCTGCCAGCTTGCTTTCTGGTGCCATCTCTTCCCCAGGTAAGCAATGCATAAGGAACTTGCTCACATGAACTTCAAGAACTGACTGTTCACTTGCTGCCTAATATATATTGCCCCTTGATGGGTACATTTGTAATGACATTCAATGCTATTCATTTTACCTGTCATTGGTTTTAATGTTGTGGCTGGTCTGTGTATAATATCTCTGAGGCATGCTTGTTTGTGACAGTGGATGATATAAAACTAGGAGACATTTTGATTTGGCTTGTTGGGACAGTTTTGCTTATAGGATGTGACAGCTTTGCAGCCAGAGGCACTTTCACCCAACATCTCTCATGTAAAGCCCATCAAAACGTTAAATCAGGCATTAGCCTGAATAGCTGCGCAATGAATAGCCAGGGCTCACTGTCGGTGACCCCATTACCAATCCTGAACCAAAGTGGAAGCCAGCATTAATTAGGTGGAAGGTGGAGGGTCATTTAGCAACTGTCCTGTAGCTCAGTGTCTCCTTCTGAGACAGGCTGTCCACTAAAATCATTTCAAATAACTGAGATCAGGAACAGTAATGATGATGAAGAGAATTACACTTATATCAATAAAGGCATCAACAAGGATTCCCTCTTGCATGTCATTAAATTTTTTTAAATGTGCAATTGAATGTGCCAGCATGCAAGGGCATGTGTCTTCAGCCTTTACAAGGGCATGCTTCTTCAGCATTTACAAGGGCATGCGTCTTCAGCCTTTACAAGGGCATGCCTCTTCAGCCTTTACAACCTTCAGACTCCAGCAGGTGAAATTCTCTGAGGAACTTCACTGAAAATTTAACAGCAGCAATGGATGAAAGCTTTGGTTTCATCTTACACAGTTCAACTAGAAATTCTCAAAATAATGGAACCAAAGGGCTGTTTGGAACTTTCCAATGATTCATCAAAGAGCAAATTTTGTAAATGAGACACACAATTTGTAACTTTTTTCAAAAAGGGCCACAATTCTGGATTCAACATTGTGATGACTGTCAGTCATTGGCGATGCATGATGGCATTGTCCATTGGCCAAACCCTACACTTTTCAACGCTATGGAAAGTGGAGGTGAGGAGTTTAAATAAATCTCTGTGCAGTTTATAGCCCATTTAAGCACACAAGTGAATAAAATAGATTTGTTGCATAAAAAACAACGCTGGGCAGGAATTGTCATGCTTGGATGGACGTAAAATGTGGCACCATAGTGGTCACTTATCAGTTCATATGGTGCTTTAGAAATGCTTTTGGCATGAACTGTTCCTTAGATGAATGTAATTTGATTTACCAGGATCATGTAACAGGACAGAAATGGCTAGCGTTATGTGTATGTCTGTCTGAAAGTTTGATTGTATTGTAAGAAGCTGAAGACTGGTCTAGGTGGGATTGGGAGACGTGAAATGTGCCTGTTCTAACATGATTAATCTTTTATCAGCCTTTGGAATATGATTTGGACTGCAGTGCTACCCATGCTAATATCATTCTATCCCCTGCCATCTACACCAAGTGATCAATCAGTCAATTAAATCCATACAGGCAATCTTTACACAAGGTCTACAGGGACAGGTGACATTTCAATTGCTAAGCCTGTTTAATTACACCTATCGTCCAACTCAGCTGGCCTTCTTTGCCACTAGTATCCTATAACTTACCCAATATGCCCCTGCTCAGGTCAAAGCTGGTCAAAAAGCTTTTAAATAGTTTTCCTTGTTGAGCACCAAGTCTTGTTCATTAATGGTGAGCATGCATTTTTTATGACTCTGTAGAATAATCATGGATATTCACAGTAGAACAGCACAGACTTTTTTATATTCTGCTCTATTAGCTGCAAGCCCATGAGGCTGTTGGAATGGAAAAGGAGCCACTTTGTTGGAAAGAGTGATTTTTGCTTCTTAGAAATGGGCTGAGATGATGAGTTTGGCCCATTCATTGATGTAATATATCAGTGCTGCGACTGATCTTTAAACCATTCAGTACAACCTGAAATCCAGGCATACTTTAAGTTAAATTGGCAGAGAGGCACGCTGATGTGCTGGCAATGAGTTTGCAGTACCACAAATGAATCAGGCTAGTATTATAGTTAAATATAATGTCATTATTTACCTCATGGCACCAGCTGGGGAGCTTTTGTTGGTAAATAATTACAGACGAGGTGAAAATGAACCGGATTTGTGCTTGTGCCTTAATGGGGAAAAGAAGCTGAGCAAGTGCTCAGTGTGGCTTTAAATCTAACAGAACCCTTATTACTGGGAATTAGGGGGAAAAGCGTAGCTTCATTCACATTATAATAAAGGACGTTGTATAATATGTCTCATGTGTGCTGGGAACACAGTCCAATAGCTGTGATGTAGTTGTGGACTAGCGAATGTGTTTTGGAGCAGTTGCAGGGAGCCACCAGGGTGTACTTAAAGCAGCACCTTCAAGGCTGCAGCATCACTCGAATCCGGTCCTCAGTGTCTGCATCTGTTTATGTTCTCCCTCCTTCTCTGCACTTTCTCTCTTTAATCAGCCTTGCTCGCCCCCTTTGGCACTTGTGTGCTTCGTCTCAAATTGGAATACTTTTTCTCTCTGTATCTATCTCTCTTTCTTTCTCTCTCTCTCTCTCTCTCTCTCTCTCTCTCTCTCTCTCTCTCTCTCTTTCACTCTGGCCTGTGGTCAGGTGGCTGTGTGAAATGATCAGTCCTCAGGGACTGAATGAGAGTTTTAGGTACCCGGACCCAAGGGAGCTCTTGCCACTTTCCTATAGGCCTATCCTTCCACATGAAAACTCTTCTCTTTTGCTTGTCTCTAAAATAAGGTTTCATTCTCTTTTTGGCTTCACTCTTTTCTTCTTTTTTTCAGCCTGCCCCCCCTTTTTTTCTTATTTTATTTGCTCTCTTCTCTTTTACCCATCAATCCTCCTTCCTTTCCTCCTGTTGGTCTTTTGTTCTCCTCTCATTTTAATTTCTCCTGTGCTATTTTTTGTGTCTACATTTTCCTCTTTTGTTCACTTTTTCCCCAAATATGTCTAATTCTGCCCTAATTTTCTTTCTCTTTTCCATCCATCTCCTATTTTCTTAATCCCCACCAGTTTCCCCCTCTTCTCATTATTTATCCAGAGTGTCTGTTTCTCTGGCATCCTCTTATTTTTCTCTGCTTTTTTCCTCTTGTTTGCCTCTGCCTCTTTTTATTTCTCCTTTACCTCCACTCAAAAATTGAATTTTTTCTTGTTTCATTTCTTCATCCCTCTCCCTTCCTAACAATCACTTTTCCTCTCCCAAATTCCTCCTGTCTCATTTCAGTCTCTCTCCTTTTTCTCCCCCCATTTCTTTTTCTTTCTTCTTATCTCCTTTCTGTATACCTCGATTTTTTCCATATAGCCCTACTTTTCTATTTTTGTCATTCATCTCTTATTTTATCCTCTCTTTTCCATGTCTTTATCTTTCCCTCCATATTTTCTCTATCTCTTACGCCTCTGTCTTAAGTCACTTTTCTTATGTTCTAAGTCTCACTTTCCCAAATTCCACATCATTCCATTTAGCACATATAAAACATTTTTTCTCTCTGTTGCCCAGGGCTCTCTATTTACTCTCTTTATCCCCATTGCCTGTACTGCTGCACTGAGTACATCTGGATGGTGCAGGAAATAAACTGTAATAATCAGCTGCACTGAGGGATTACCTGCCACCCTCACCCAGCCGTCCACTCTCATCTGGCCCAACAGCAAAGAGTCACAGGAGGGCGATAGTTGCCCCACACATTTGGCTCCTAACTCTTTACCGCTTAGTCATATTTTTCTATTGGTCCTTTCTTTGCTTTGTGTGATATGATTCCATTCTTCTCTTTTTTGTGGATGAATTGTACTTGAATTGCACCATGTTTAGGTGCACTGAAAGTGCTTTTTGCCTATACTTTCACTGTTATGTCATATTTACCTGCACAAAATATACATATACTCTTAAAATAAAGACTTTGGAATGATGTCAAAAATGTTTTTTTTTGTTTCCCTAAAGATACTTTCAATTGGGTGGATTCTTTAGGACAGTGAACACGGGCCCGCAGCTCTTTTTAGTGTTTTCCTGTCTAATAACACACCTGATCCAAGTAATCAGCTAATGGGATGAAGTGGATGTGAGGGGGTAAAAGCAGGGAAAGCACTCAAGTGACACTTTATTAATCCCCTAAAGGGAAATTAGGCTTACATACAAGATAAATTTGGACTACACATGCAAGTATCAGTTACAAATAATAGTAAAGCTACAATAGAACTAAGACAAAATAAAATACATAAAAAATAACGCAAATTATATATACCCGTATATATATA
>JBBPDA010000025.1:838896-857124 GCA_037974385.1 Arnoldichthys spilopterus | reverse complement strand
ATACGGGTAAGACCCCCACCGGATGAGGGGGGATTGGCGCCACCCATTGGTCGGCGCCGGTGTCTGTCCCCCGAACACTGACTGACCAAACCATTTCCAGGTGCGGCTAGTTAGCCCCCTGATCACCTGGGAATATAGGCAGGGGCAGAACATGGGGAAAGGACGGAGGATACTAGTTGTAAGCTGTATTAAGAGCTAACGATTGTAGGAACGAAGGTTTCAGTATTGAACGCACAGCACCAGGATGGTGCTACTTAGAGAACACTAGCTAAGCGTGACCATTGCAGGATACAGTATCGAATGTTTGACGAACTGAGCTGAGCCTAGCTCAAGCGAGGGCTGTTGCTACCGAGCGCCCCTTGCATCCTTTCCAACCCTGACGCCAGAGCGTCGGCTTTTCTGTTGCTGGTTGTTTAAATAAAGACTGATTTCCAGACTCACCTCCATTCGTGACAATATACAAATATACAATTCTAAAGGACTATATAATACAGTCCCTCTTTTACTCAAAATATACACACAAGCATTTATACACTAAATTGTTTTGAAACAAATTATTCTAGTTAGACTAAGCAAAATAACAATTTGTTATTAATAATTCAGCTTGACATAGGAGGGCCATAGTTGCCCCACTCATTTGGCCCCTAACTCTTTGACTCTCACTTATATTTTCCTAATGATTTATTCTTTGTTTGTGTGATATGATTACATCCTTTTTTTGTTAAATTGTACTTGAATTGCAACATTGCTCTACACAGTACCTTGTAGTTTTTTTTGCTTCTCCTGTCATTATTTACTGTATCACTGCATATGAATACTTTATACTATTAAAATAAGGGCCTTGGAGTGATGCCAAACATATTGGTTTCCTAAAAATACTTTCAGTTGGGTGGACAGATTAACACAGTAATTTCCAACCCTAGTAATGGACCTGCTTCTACACATTTTAGTGTTCCTTGGCTTATAACACATCTTATCCAAGTAATCAACTAATGGGCTGAAGTGGGTGTGAGAGTGTAAGAGCAGGAGAAGCACTCAAATGTACAGGACTGGGGTTGAGAAGATAATGCTTGAAGAAAGATTGTGGTTCTGATCCCAGGATCACCATTCTCACAGTAAAGTATGGAGGTGGGAGCATCATGATTATGGGCTGCTTTCTCTGAAAATAGGACTGGGCATTACATGCCATTTCCTTTTTGTCTTTTTTATGCCTATGAACACAGTTTTTTTCATATTTAAAAATACAAAGACATTAGGTGTGTACATTGGAAGTGGATATATGTTCTGAAAGTATATTAAACAGAAAAATGAACCTGTCACTGTAAGCCACTTTGGAAGAAAGCATCTTCTAAATACATCTGCATAAATGTAAACTCTCTGCAAGTTCTCAGTTTGAAGAGCATTATTGTTCAAATAAGTCTGCAGACTGCATGTCCAGGTGGAGAAAAGCGGCATAGGGAGCTGAATGGGAGAGCAAGAGGGGAGGTGAGAGAGTGATGGATGCGCACCTGACAGAGGACGGATGTTGGAGACACCCTGCAGGATGCGAGCAGTACTACACTTGAAGACTGTATGCATGTGCCACAGCTGCACTGACAAAACAAGAGGAATTTGGCATAGCATCACCCTTTAGCGATAAACCAGGGATTTTTACCTTAGTAAAAAATAGAGAGATTAAAAATGGGAAGTGAAGAAGCTCACTGTGAGCCCTGTACACTTTGTCATTAACATATTTTATTTATCTCAAATAAAATGTACAGTAAATCAGAAAAATGCTCTAAAACAGTCCCAGAGTATTTTGAAGCTTAGAAAGGAAAAGGATGAAATGGATTTAACTTGCCTGACAGCCTTCCCTGACTGATTCCAGAACAGCATGGGTTTGGTGTATTCCTTCCAGCCTTGGTGCCACGCAGCAGACCCTGGATCAGCCATATAATGCACAGACTGGAAGGAATCATAGTTGTGGAGTGAAAGATTGGACAGCAGGTGGCAGTGGTAAGGCAGGATGGGGCTTGAGAAAGAGTAAGATGGAGAGAGAAAAAGAGAGAGATGGGTGGGGGGCTGTGGTCCGTTAACGCTGAGGGAGGAGATGGAAAAGTGGAGCACCCACATCAGGATGATCATCATAACTCCAGGCGTCTGGCGTGCAGACGAGCGAGCAATGGCCACTGTAAATCACACGCACAGGAGCAGGCCTCAACTTCCTAAACCTCCCCACTGCAGAAATACCTGCACTTATAGAAAGCTCACAGCTATACTGCCTCTTAGCATACATGGGAGACAAAGTAGATGTTTTGACCATTAAGTAATTAAGAGCATCCAGATAAGTTATGCACCGGCTGTAACTACTCATGCTTATCCATAGATGGAAGACAATTTGCAGCTTCAAAAAGCTACTGACCTTTACATGACTGAAATTTGTTTCTAAAATGAAATGTGGGGAGGAGAACAGATCTCCATTCAAAAACAGACAGAATAGATAGATAGATAGATAGATAGATAGATAGATAGATAGATAGATAGATAGAAATCTTCATTGTTATAGTTTTTAGCAATAATATATGATTACAACAGAGTACTGAAATGCAGGTAAATATTTACATTTTTAACATTGGCTATAATGTATCATATCAAATGGGACTTGCATCAAATGGGACTTTAGGTGTGAAATGGCCCACTATATTGCTGATTGACTCATATTTGTAATGGTTGTATTAACCAGAAGACATAAACTACATCAGAGATTAATAAGAAAGAAAAATCTGCATTAGAAATGACAACAGAGATTATTGTTTTGTACTGATATGTGTTATATATTGATAGATGTCAGTCCGTTTTCTCTCACTGCTTATGTATGACCACTTAACTTTTTAACTGTGAGGGGTGTGGTGTTAATTTCTGTCACCTGTATGTTTCTTGTTTACAGTTGGCGTGACCTTTTAAGCATAAATTATTCAGCACAAAAATTTCAAAGTGTAAAATACCACCTAGGCCGCCGGCCCCTCCTTAAGCTTGTTGTAAAGTGGCTGGATTTATACTATAGCCCCTTTTCATTCTCCATCTCCTCAGCTTGTTATAGCGTGAATTAACATGAAGGAGAATCCTCCTCTGCTGTCCCATGCATATTAATTTGGCCAGAGCCTGCCAGGCTTTAAATCTACACTTTAGACTCCTGGTATTCACCTCTTTCTGTACATAATTACCACGAAGCATCAGTATTCCATTTCATTTCATCCAAAAAAGCATAATTTGGGTGCATTTTTGGTGCTCTATATTAAGTCTGTAATGTCAACACATGTAGACATAGTAACATAAGCATTGCAGCCGCACTGAAAACAGCACACAGTTATTACACAGTGCTGCCCTGACATGTGAAAATAGTTGACTGTTTTGACATTCATTGTTATAAGAGCGCTTAATTATAACATGCTAAATAAAGGGTGCTCAAGGCTCTTTTTTCTCACATAGGCCAGAGACCCTGTTTCTTTAAATACCCGTAGATCTCCACACATGGGTGGCTTCCGCTATGGCCCAGACAGGCATTCCTGGGAGACTCAGGTGGGCCTGTGAACACTCTGGGGCTGGCATGGAGCGACGGAGGGACAGAGGGACGGAGGGACGGAGGGACAGAGGGAGGACAACACCAGATGGGTTCGGGCATCCCATTAGCAGCACGCCAGCAGCCAGCCCAGCTGCCTCGCTCTGCGCTGCAGAGACCTGGGCCTGTCTCCCAGGAGCTTCCACCAACATCAGGATCCTCTTTGTCCTCAGGAGCCAGGGCAGGGCTTCTTCAGCAGCTGATCCATGATCAGGCTGACTCAAGTTACTGTACGTGCAAGGACTGCTGCGGCAGGGAAAACGATGGGGATGAGTTGCAGAATGTTCTTTTAAATGGAACTTCCGGAACAAGTATCAAGAACAGAAATGATCGCAGATGATTCTCTCATACTCTTTATGTAGAGGTAGTTTTCTAGATGGCTGATACCACTGTTTAACTGTTGCAGGTTGCTTTCATCAATGATTATATATGATTTCTATGATTTATTTTTGCACAATATAGTTCATGAAGGATAGGAAAAAGACGAACTTCCATTATCTGTTAGCCACATTAGACTTGCATCTGTCCAAAACTAGCACAACCATATTTAGGGTGAGTTGGAAACTTTTTTCTTTTTTGCTGAACTGTTACATTCAATATGTAAATACTCTAAACATAGACACTGACCTCAGGTCAGACTTAACGTGTCCAGTGCCAGCAGGCCAGCATATGAAGACTACAGTGAGTGAACGAGCAAAAATACCTACGCATGGTCTTGTAATTACAGATCGGCATGGTTAATTAAATTACAGTGATGCTGAGGGAGTATGAAGTTTGTATGCTGCAAGCCCATGGGAGGGAAATGTGCTGATCTAGAATCAGCCTTATGCATAAAATTATGCTGTGCCACTGTCTAATGCTGTCTCCATAGGGCCATTAATGAATGGCCCAAATTCTAAATGTTGTAACATCAGGTAAAGAAAATCAGTATATGGCATTAAAATTAAGGGACTCAGCCAGAGAGTTGAGGTGAATGTTTCAGCCTTAAATGCTGTTGTGCCTAAAGACGTAGATTTTAATAACTGGTGCCTACTATAAGATTCACTTTTAGCCTTGTCATCATTAAACTTTGCATTGTGTTGTATACAAATTTTAACATTTTTTGAAAACTACAAATTTTAAGACTTTTCTTTTTTTTCCCACCAAAGAAGACGTGTACACCAGTAGCCTATCTGTTCTTTCCTCGCCTTGTATCTGGTCTGTGTGTTACAATACAATTTGGGTTTAATAGTTTGAACAGAAGATTAACAAAAAATAGTTGTAAACAACGATGCTAACGTTACTGAGTGCTTGTTTGGCTAAGGAGTGAATAAAGCCTACTAGGAAAGCACCTAACATCATCTCATTTGTGTGATTCTATCTGGTCACACTCCTTCGCCACCCTGCATTAACTGCTGTACCTTTTATTCCTTACTATGCTTTATCCTCTTTGGCTAAGGCACTCCAGGTCATTCCACAGCAACTCACCTAGGACCTGTGTGGTCGCCTAGGGCCTGTCCGCTTGGCACATAATGACCCTCTCCTTTAATTACTAAAGTGGGGCTGTGCGCTGTGATGGTACCATTAGTACGCATTGCTTCCTTAGAATCAAGAAAGGATCATGGTCTTTCAAGGCCCTTGGGGGCAAATCTTTGGAGGTCCCTACAAATTACCTGAAAAGGTTAAATAACAATTCACATCTGTATATGTGCATGAAGGCAAGGTGGCTTTAAAAATTAAACAAATTAGCATTATTAGCCTTATTATTGTGCAGCGTTCTGTTGTAGTGTCTACATAGTACTCTGTGCTCTGATTCCACATGAGGCAGCTATTCATAATGCTCTAAGCCAGTGATGACAGACATTCTCAGATTGGAAGTACTCAAGCCCAATGCTACTGGGGACCGCCTTTGGATCCCCACATTGTGTCTATGTTTTCAGTTTTTTTTTCTTTTTTGTTGTTGAAGATTTCATTTACTAAAAGTGGGGTGACAATCATGTTTCAGGGAAAGTGGGGTGAGGTGCTGGGCCAGTGAGATAGAAAAAATGTAAAACTCAAGAAGTCTGGCAACAGATATTTCTTCATTTCATTTAGACATGTGTAGATGCTCAACGTCTATTCGTTTGTCTGATGTTTATGTCTGCAGCGGAGAGTCCCCTTGGGCCTTGTGGGTTCCACAGGCCAATCAGTAATCCATCCATGCTTAGCGGGAACGTGATGTGGACACATTTTGTGATAAGATGCAAAGGTCAGTGTGTGAACACACACACACACACGCTTACACGTGTGTGTTAGCAGCACAAGTGCAGGTCAGACGGCGCTGTTTCTTTAAACCAGGCCTGACTAGCGGTGGGATTTCCTGGCTCGCGCCACCTGTCAGTCAAAGCGCCACCATTTTAAACAGTCTCTCCTCCTTTCGCCGCCACCCTGCGCCCGCGCGCCTCCCTCTCTCTTTCTCTTCCCATTCGTCCACTACCCTTTATATTTTCTTTCTCTCTCATCGTCCTCTCATTTTCTCTCCCCCCTCTCTTAAATAGCTCTTTGTTCTCCGGGGCCCGCTACGTCTATTTTTATCTCTCCGTTTCCACGGGAGGAGTCATGGCGATGACGACGCTCGGGAGATTTGCTCGAGGTCGCCATGGCAACACTATCAAAAAAGCCCGAGTCAAACAGACACGCGCTCTCATGCGTGGCTTTTCTGCCCCCCCCTCCCCCTCCTTCATTCTCACTCTCTCTACCTCTCTCTTTCTCATATACACTTTCTCTCTCACTCTCTCAGCCTCACTCTCTCTAGCTCTCCCACCCCCACTCACGCACTCACTCACATCTTTCTCTGTCTCTCGCTCTCTCTTTCATACTCTAGCTCTCTCCAGCTCTCTCTTAACTCAATTCTCTCTCTTTCTCTCTTACCCCATTCTCTCTCTTTCTCTCTATAGCTCTCTCACCCCACCTCTCTCATTCTTCCTCTCACCCCCTTCGTGCGTGCGCGCTCTCTTTCTCCCCCATTTCCTCACATGTTTTCTCTCTCTCTCTTTCTCTCTCTCTATCTCTCTCTCTCTCTCTCTCTCTCTCTCTCTCACACACACACACACACACACACACACACACTCTTTCTGTCCTCTCTCTCATCCTCTCCCTCTCTCTCTCTTAAACACAATTTCACCTTATTTACCTCCACGTGTGTCTTGTAGTGTTGTGGGGCCAAGTAATTCAGTGCCAGTGCCCGCCCCCCCCAGCACAAGCATTGTGGGTGAATTCTCACGCCTGCTGCCTTCCCCCCACGGCATGCTAATCTGGCCCTGCTGTTTTCAACCCCCCCTTTCCTCCCTTTTTCGCTTCTTCCTTCAGGACTGAATTGAGCTGTCCTTACCTCCTAGAACCAACTGGTGTGCTGTTGTAGAGTAAATCAGAGAGTCCATACAGGACCCAGTGAAGCGGAAGAGATCGGCTGGGCTGTAGCCCACAGATAGTCCTCTGATAATTCTGCACCAGAGACCATCCAGGCAGCGCAGTACGGAGGTTACGGCCATTGTTAAGTATGTCTAGTAGTAGAAGAGGGTTCCACTGATGCCTAAACAAGCTCCAGTTATGGACTGCTATGATATCAAGACACAAAAGCAAAGCTAGTTAAGAAGACCTGCAGATGGAGGGCTTCCTCCAGCGTCCTCCAGTATTTGGCACAGTGATTCTGATCACATTCAGCGCAGTAGCTGTGATACTGTGTGGTTGAAGGCGTTGAGAGCATGTGATGCACACAGTAAGAAAAATATCAGGGATTTCTCTCTGCTGTGATTGTACAGAGATCCTATAGATCCATAACTGTCAAATGACTTGCTCGACATGTGAGGAGTTATGCAGCACAGTAGGACCCCTCGAATGGCCTGCCGTATCCTGCCTGAGAGAGCCAGTCTCACAGACATACAGCCTTTGCACTTAAACTGGCTACCTATGAAAAATGACTAAATGTCATGATACTAAATGTGAAAATAAATGTTTCTATTTCAGTTTTGTGAAATTTTGTTTTTCAGTGCACAATTTCAAATTGCGCTTTAAGCAAGTTAATGGAAACCCACATACTGTGTGCATCTCATACCCACATATATCTGAATAATTTTACAGCAGAAGTCAACACATTCATAACTTTATTCAACATAAAATGATTTTACAATGTAAAGGACAGATTGCATTTTTTTGTATTTGGAAAATAAAAAATAGTAAAAAAAAGTAAACAGAAACAAAGATGTTTGTCATGATGGTATGTTGCATGTGTAAGTCCTTTGGTATCTAGTATTAAAACAAGAAAAGTGTCGTCTTTCTATCTGTAATCCTTGAACATATATGTGGAGGCTTATCAAACACTGGTAAATAAATAAACAAATAAAGAGAAATTGTTATGCTATTTAGAGAGGTCTTAATTGACCTAATGTTAGCATAGTGGCAAAGGGGTTGCTTTGAAACTGCCTAGTTCTCTACAGCAACACAATTCAGCTCAGTACACCAGCATTTAAAACTTAAGGTTTTATAGCAACTCTAAATAAAGTGCACTCCAATATCATATTTGGTTAGATTGAGTGTTTGCCAATGCTCTATAAAACTTGTCTAAACTCACAATAGTTGCTACAAATAACATGTTCAAAAGAATTGATCAATCATATAGAAAGGTTATAAGGTTACTGTTTTGTTGTGTGTACCAGTCTAATGAGATATTGTGGTAAAGATTTGGTCAAATTTCCTAAATTTAGAGAACATTACTGACTTCAAATTATTTGTTTTGCAAGCATGTGAAAGGTCAGATAGATCAGGTTCTAATTAGCACTCGAATGTTTTTGCCGGTGGTCCATTCATCATAAAATGCTCAAAAGTTTGGAACATAATAAATAATACAATTATTTGACAGAATCAATATTTGGGGAAAGTTTGTTCATCATGATGGTATGTTGCTATTAACCTATGTTGTATCAAATATGTGTGCTGAGCTATCTTGTATTTAAACCAGTGTCATCTTTCCATCTGTAATCTACTACAATGCACATGAAAAAACAGCCCTATTCTCCTTCACTTATTTTTTTCCCTGCATACAAACAATACACACAAAGACATATACCCATTTCAGGGGTTCATCTGACCTCAGCATCTATTGTCAAAGGTGACAAAAAAAATAAATACAAAGCCTAGTTAGAGCTAAGCACATGAGCACATGCAAACGTGGCAGGCAGACCATCAGCACGCTCAGCATCCATCGTGGAAGGTGAAAAAGCCTCCAGGCATATGCCTGCCAGGCCAGGCGATTAAAACCGATCAATGGCTGGAGCCATTGCCACCGTTGCATGCAGGGACCTTGATGGCGACCATTCCTCCAGAGCCGCTAAATGCTTCCTCCTGCCGTTGTCCTTTCATCCCCCACCGCGCCCAGCGCCCCCCCTCCCTCATCGCCTGCCAGTATGGTGGCAGGTGCACGCAGTGGGCCAGGCTGTGCCGGTAATGGCCTCACCTGCCGGAGCTGTCACACCGCCAGCCTGTGCTGGCTTGTACTGATAGAGTTCAATATCACAATGTCTGCAGGTTCCATCCTGGTATCGGGTGGTACTTAAGTTAGCATTAATAAACTTAATAATTAATAAATAATAATGAACTTATAATTGTATTTATTGTACATGTAGTTTTGCTTCAGTCTTTTTCAGTTCACGTACACTTCTTGCTTACTGCCCGCCAATCGAATGGCAGGCTGTACCCATTTGACCTGCTGGCGCAGAATGCTAGCCTGACTGACACACACACAATCAGTCACGGCAAGCTGCTTGCACTTGGTTATTGAGCAAGGCTTGCATTGCAATCTAAGCATTATTTTGCATCACTGGTGTTTGATTAAATTGCATTCTGTACAGTTATGTTGTGCTGCATTGTGCTGCTTTGAGTTGTACCCTATTGAATTGTCACACTGTAGTCCTTAACGATCAGGCTAGCGATCACTGGCCAGACCCCAAAGCATAATCCCACTTGACTGGCCTTTATACAATGTCAATGACATGTCAAGGTAATGTAGCACAGCAACAGAAACCCTGACTGTAATTACATAGATGCATTATGGTTCCAGTCTGTTGTGGATGGAGACTGTCCTTCAAGGCGAGCCTCCCCCAAACACAAGACTGCTATGTGTCTAGAGCTGCTACTCCAGCAAAAAACAATCATTAGTGTTTGATTAGAGTGATTAAGGCTTAATTTGATAAGTCAGCACATCACTGTCGTTGCTTACTGTGCTCTGATGCTCCAACCATGGACCTGCTTAGTTCTTTTTGGATCACTAGAGTCCAGTTGAGGTTCGATGGATGGTTAGATATGTGTACGGCTGCATTGCCAATGAGCCTTCAACCACATCAAAAGTTGCTTGCACAGCACAAGCAGTGGGCTGAAAAACAAGGATAAAAGGAGAGAACGTATCAGTGACGCTGTCATTTTTGTATTTACTATTGACATGGCTTTACTGTTTTAATATCATTACCAAAGCCTTTCATCCCTGTTTCTCCACCCACTGCTTGTGCTGTGCAAGTTACTTTGAGTGAGGTTGAGGGCTCATTGGCAATGCAGCCATTCACATATCAGGCACTGGTAGCCTAGTGTTCTTGTGATTGGAGGGTCGCAGGTTTAAGTCCCATCCCTGGTAACATTGAGGTACCCTTGAGCAAGGTAACATTCTGCTACACTGCTCCCCGGGTGTTGTTGATAGCTGCCGCTGCTCCACCTGTGGATGGGTTTAATGCAAAGGTCACATTTTGTTGTGTTGCACTTTGTGTGATGGGGTGTGTCCACAATGACAAATAGTTACTTTCACTTTATTTTTTTACCCTTTTTTCCCTCCAATTCATCATTGTCAGTTTACACCCCTTAGTTTTCTCTTCTTCTATCACATGGTGTTACCAAGCTGGGAGGATAAAGGCTAGCTTGTGCTTTCTCCAAGCAGCGTGAAGGTCCACCACATTTTTTTTGAATAGCCTGTGATGTCATCACACTTGGAGGAGAGCAGTAACCATCAATTCTTACATCAGACACCTGCAGTGGCTAACATCACTCTGAGTAATGGGAAAGGGAGGGCCATCCTAACACTCCCAGATGGCACCCAAAGAGTAAAGAATAGTGATTTCTTGGAACCCCAGCCTCAAAAGCCAGTGGCATCACTGGGGATTACATGTGCAATCTCCCAATGACTGGTCCAATGCTTTAATGATTGTGCCATGCAGGAAAGTCAATTACATGAATTTAAGTCATAACAAAATGCCTCCTCCTGTAAGGAATGGAGTCCAAGGGGAGGTGCCGCCACCTGGTGGTCAGGGTCTGACACCCCGCAAGTGGCTCCTACGCCCAGCCTCACTCAGGTGGCGTGTATCAAAAGACTAAAGAGGGACATTACATAAGCTTGCACCCAACACAATGAGGGTACGAAGCCTACTGTCTGTTCCGCCAGCAGTATTCTGAGCCGTGTATTTCATAGATCCTTGTGTACTTTCCTTAGCCTTAGCACCTTTAGCCTTAGTTGTGTACCAACCTTAGCTTATCCACATAGACCATAGCCTTAGCTTTAGCCCTTATGATACTTGTTTGCTCCCGTTATGACCTCAGACTGTTTTTGACTCTGCCTCTCTGCCTGATGGATTTACGTATTTGCAGTATGCAAATAAACAATGTTGTTGAGCTCGTGTTTGGGTCCAAGCTTCTTCCAATCATTACACCTCCTCTTCTGCTTCTACTTCGGACAACGTTTCACACTCTAAAATTTCTCCAATTGCTTAAATGAGCTATGGGTTATTAATTTCAAATTATGATATTTTTCAAAAGGTTAAAAAGGGAATTTGTTGATGTTCTGCTTGCCTGATTTGGCGTAATTAGATCACAGTACAGCATTGGCAGCTGTGAAAGAAACACTTCCCCTCTAATGTAAAGTGTCCCTCCTGCACTTCAAAGTAATTGTTTACGTGCCACATTCACACTTTGGGAGGTCTAAGCAAATCCATTCAGTGACAAGAGGCCAGGACCTTGGCGAAGATCCCAACCCCCTGCGCTCCGGTAATCTGCTGGAGACATAAGCCAGTCACTCAAGCGTGCTGGCACCTACTCTGCTCTGCCTTGTCTGTCTGCCGGCCTCGACAATTCCGTCAGCCCATGCCAAAGAAGCCCGCCGCCATCGCTCCTCTCTCTCCGACAGCTGAGACCAATGTGTATGCGTCGGCACAATCTAACAGAGTGCTTTCTCCAGCGAATAATAATCTGGGCCGGGCCTAATGCATAGGGGGCTTGACCCCGGCGGCAGCTGAGTGACAAGCAGGCAATCTGCAACAGTGTCTCAGGTCACGCGCCATTGAAATACTGCCCAATCGATAAAGGCAATGAGAGGCAACCATGGTGATGGGGGGGGGGGGGGTATCAATAGCCAGAGTCCCTCAGGGTGAGGTGGACAGCCCACGTAAATCAATCTCCTCCTTCAGGCATGGTCTTGCCCTCAGAGGCTATGGCAATCTTGTGATGGGACAGGGCTGGAGCAAAGCTAGCCAATCCAGGGTGTAGCATTTAGGAATGCAGAAGTTGTCCTGTAAATACTGGCTCTAGGAGGGAGTTGGCTAGAATTATTTTAGCAGACATTTTGAGGTACATCGTGAGTGAGAAGTAAGAAAGAATTAGTATGAACTGAAATTGCATCTGGTTTATATCCAACAGAGTCAATGGATCATGTTTTATAGTAATATTTCTACAGGACAAAAGCAGCCATAACTTGGCAGAGATTTGCAGATGTTATTGAGGGGTTGTATGATTTGACATATGCATGCTCCACCTATAAATGCATACTTTGCAATATACCAGCTGTTGCAAAGATGAGCATTAGCAAAAACTTGCAATAACTAAATAAATTAATTCAAAATTTTAAACGTTTCTTAAATTTAGAGGGCATATGTATTTTCTAATGCTATTTAAACAGTTCTAAATTGACCTAATGTTAGCACAGATGTTTTGAACCTGCCTAGCATTGATTAGCTACAACAACACAGCTCAGTACAACAGTATTCAACACTTAAGGTTTGTAGCAGCTCTAAATAAAGTGTGCTCCAATGTCACATAGAATGTGTCAAAGCTCCATAAAGCTTGTCCAGTCTAACTATAGTTGCTACAAATAACATATTCTTTAGTAGAGCATGGATAGATCAATCATATAGTAGTGTTTATTTTTTCATATAAACCTTTGGCAATTTTTGTGTATACCAATCTAATTACATATTGTGTTGCAGATTTGGCCATTTGTTGTAAATCATGAGGATGTTATTGACTTCAAAACATTTGTTTGCAAGCGTGTGAAAGGACACTGTTTTATGTTTTTTGTTTTTTTGTTTTTGTTTTAGTTTCAAGGAAAAAAAAACATTGAAAAGAAATGGGATATTTATTATAGGAAGTAACTGGTAAAGAGATTTAATTACTTTTGAAAGATGTAACTAGTAACTGTTACTACAGCAACAAACGTTGTTTCTGGGTACTTTTCTTTTTTTTGTCAACATACGGTAGAATTAGTAAAACCAGTAAACAATTGCTATGATAAAACAGATTTGTGAAAGAGCTTGGACGAGCATTTGAACATCAGAGCACTGATCTTGGAATAGACTTTTTATACCAGCTGGAGACTGAGTAAAGTTGATCCTAGACCAGAAGCCAGTTTCTGTCTTACTACAAATCCTGGTTGGCCATTTTCTGTAGCTAACGAAACAACTAATAAGTACTTATTGGATGAGAATCTTTGAATCTTCCTCAGTTTCCACACACTTTCCTCTTTTTGCTGCTCCCAGTGAACAGCACAACGTGTGAGCTGTTAGGCCAATCCATGGCATAATACCTTTACAGTGGCGAAACACAGATCCATCCTATGGGCTTCATGTCCTTCACTTTCTGTTTGGTTGTTCTCTCCAGGCTGGGCTTCTGCTTCACTGTAACCTTCGGTTCCTTCAACGTGATGGATGCTGGGTGAGGGTGGTCTGCGTCAGCTGGTTGCAAGGGTGATTTAGTGGGTACTGATGCCCTCTACCTGAGGAGAGAATAGACATCAGCAGCATATAAATAAATGCTGATGTGTGTTATGGTTATGAGTTTATTGCTTTAACAGCCAAATGTGCATTAGTACATACAGCAAAGATTTTTTGGATCATTACAGCACATCTAATACATAAATGCACTTTGCCCTTTGCTGACAAGTGGGTCAGTTTTCAAAGTGATATGATTTTCACAGTTCCCAGAGAGACAATAGTAAGGGATCACTGATTTCTCAGCATAAACTGACTGGCCTATAAGTTCTACATGATATTAATTGATATATTCACCACTGCATTCTTTTGCAACTACTTCAAGGTTTGATATGCTTTAATCCAACAGGAAACTTTAGTTTAGCTAAGTTTTTTGTCACAGTATATAGATACAGAGTGCATTCATTTTAAATGTTGTTTATTTTGTCTGCAAGGTTGCCCTGAAATTGAGATATTATTAGTATAGCAGCAAAATCATGTATTCATAATTTTAAATATGCCTGCTTTCGATCAGCCAGCCCAAGAAAGTAGCACAGAAACTAAGATTGTCAAACCTGACAGCAACCATCCAGTACAAATATAGCCATTTTAGTTTCCTTTCAAAACCACCGGTGAACTTCTGTAATGCTGATAGAGATCAGAACTATCATAATTCATTAGGCATAGGACAAAGTTTCTTAACAAGTTAGTGTAATCGAAATCTGCACGGTAGCTTTTAGTGGCATTAAACACTTTAGACATTTGGTTTTTATTACCATTGCTGTAAAAAATTCTGACTCTGGCATTGAACATTTTATATCAAACTATTATGAATTACTTTTTACATCTAAACCATTTAATTATGCAGACATTTCTAAAAAAAATGTCAGTGGACTTTCCATTTAACAGAAGCATTTAGAAAAATGAATATGTGGTTCAACACTGGCGACTGTTGTGTATATCAGTAGAAGTTAGCACACAAACAAGTGAGATCTCATAATTCAGTACAGTTAAATATACCAAAATATATTTAAACTGTGCACATTTCATAGTTTCACCAGATTATAAAAAAGGAACACTAGGCTAATTATGCAAAAACAGGACAGGAAACATTGGGAGAAAGTAGGGCTAACAAATAACTAATAACAATGTGAAATAAAAAAGGAGAATCGGGAGAAGGCTGGGAAGGGAGGAGCTATACGTCTAAGGAGTTTTAAGCACACACACACACACACACACACACACACACACACACACACATACACACCCTCTCTCTCTCAATTTCAATTTGTGTATTTCTGTATCTGTGTAAGATTTTGGTCTTGTTTTGTCAGGGTTTGTTTTGTTTTCCTTTGCCATGTGAACATGTCTCATGTTTTGTTTTTGTTCTAGCCATGCCCTTGTCCTGCCTAGTCACCTGTTCTGTGTTTCCTATCTCCTCCCTTGTCAGGTGTCACTTGTTAGTTTTCCTATTTTGTCTCTTGTATTTGTTTCAGCGTTTGTCAGTTCTCTGTAGTCATTATCTGTGATATGTTACCCAGTCTTCTATTGTATCCTGTTCATTTCCTGTTCCTGTTCTATCCATGTTTTGTTATTTTCTAATCTTTGTTTTGTCATATTGTTAGTTTGTCTATTTAAATAAATCTTAAAAAACCTTAAGCTTGCAATTGCTTCCTGCAAATAACCCCACACATTACAATCTGAAAATAGACATACACACATAATTTGTGCCTAAAATGTGTGGCACTGCCCAGGTGCTTTATTGGCCTAATGATTTGTCTCCTATTGAAAATGGGGCATCATCAAAATCAGAATCCAAATCAGATCATGAAGTGGAGAATCAGGAAACAGTGACCACAGACTGCTGAGCAGCTGAAGTCCTGTACCAAAGAGGAAAAATTTCTACTATTAAAACTGTAACAATTAGTATCCTCAGTTCCCAAATGATTGAAAACTGTAATTAAAAGAAAAGGTATTATAACACAGTAGTAAACATAATTTCTTTGTACATCTTGCAGTTAGATTAAAATAGATTCAAGAGAATAAATAAATCACAGATTTTAGTTTTTATATTTTACAAAAAAGTTATTATCTTTTTGATGTTTTTGAACATTTCCAGAAATGGGGTTTAAGATTTACATAAATATATATTAGGGATGTCAAAATAATAAGTCACATTTGATCAATTCATCATAGAAAAAAAAAACTTTTTTGATGAATCACGCTCTATGATGACTCAATCAATTTAAATTTAGAGCATTTGGAAAATGCTCTTACCCAGAGTGACAGACATGAGTGCTTTGCTGTCTACAAAGGAAACATGCCTCTTACACTAGTCAACTTGGACATTAAGTTGCTAGTCAACTAAGATTTAACCAGAGCTAAAGTTAATCCACTTCCAGAGTCCAGTTGAATTACCAAGATATTTTTTTTTATGTTAGTTATGTTAGTTTGTTAAAAGAGGTGGATCTACAGTCTTCATTTGAAGACAGCAAGTCTGCAGCTCTAGTGGTCAGGGGGCAGTCCACCACTTAGGTGTCAGAACTGAGAAGAGTATTGATGTATGTCTTTGATTTTTGAGAGGGTGTAGTAAAATCAGGCTGAACATAGTGCTCCAAGAAGGCAACCTGTGACCCAAGGTTTAATCAGTGATCATAAGAATTGATTTCATTCACTATCTACAGTACATAATATTTTGAAACGATTCAGGGAATTTATAGAAATTGCAGTCTCTGTAGGACAAGGCCAGAAACCTTCAAGCCCTCAGAAGGCACTGCATGAGAAACTGTCATGCTACTGTGATAAATATAGCCACCTGGCCATGGGAGAACTTTGTCGCTTGCCACAGTCCTCTGCTGCATCAGGAAATGCAACCTTAAACTGTTCAAAAAGAAAGCCAAACTTGAGTTCTATACAGAAGCCCCACTGAATTCTCTGGATTCAAGCTCATCTCAGGTGGACTGAAAGGGAATGGAAATGTGTGCTATGGTCAGATGAGTCCACCTTTCAGTTTGTTTTGAGAAAAACTTACTTCAAGCTCCTTATGCCAAGATGTAATGGACCATCCAGACTGTTATCAGCAAAAGGTACATCATTTGTTATGGTATGGGGGTGTGTGTATCACTGCCCAGCGCATGGGAAGTTCCCATGTGAATATTCTATTGAGGTATAGGCATATTATAGGATTTTATATATAGAGATGTATTCTGCCATTAAGTCTGTGTCCTTTCCCAGAATATCTTTTGTGCTTTTTCATTCTGCACACGCTACAACAGCATGGCATTGTAGATTGTGTGTGTTTGACAGATTTGTCTCCTGTGAAAATTCCACTTGCAAAACTGCAACTGTTAGTCTCTGCAATTCCCAAATGATTAAACAGTGTAATTAAAAAGAAAACAGATGTAACACGATGGTAAACATACCTATGTCCAAACTTTTCTGAGTGTGTTGCAGGCATCAAATGAAAAATGTGTTTATATTAAGAAATCATACTAATGTATACCTAATTAGATCAGTGAAAAAAAATGTAATTTTTTGGTTTTTTGAAAAGTTTAAGATTAAGTTTAACAAATAACACATTTAACAATACAATAACAACTTGTATTTATTACATTTTATAAAACTTTTTCTGAAGATGGTGGTTAAGTGTACAAAAAACAACCAGCAGGTATACCCTATGTGCAGTAGTTCTAGAAACTCAATGAGGATTAATGAGGGTATGTCAGTCTACCAATTAAGCAATGACTATGGTGACTAAATGGAAGGTACTAATCAGGGCAGAGGTGTTGGAAAAGAACCATTTACAGCTAATTGCCTGGAGGCAAAAACTCTCATGAAACCTAAAAAAATAGTGTTTGCTATTTTAGATACTTACATTCCTGCATTAGGGTGACTTTTTATGTATATTGCCTATTTTAACTATTTATTGAATTAACATACTAAAACCAATACAGCAATTCTGTCCCCACTGTGTGTATAAGAAGGAGATGATGATCAGCCATCTTGAGATACTGTAACTACAGTATACTTCATACTACGGCAGTACTGTTTACAGCTTGTTATTCCTCATATTATTATACAGTTTTGTGCTATATGAGCTGCACTAGGGGGTGGAGGTGGGGGGGCATGACTACACTCTACCAATATCTGGGGCTGAGTCAGTCAAACCAACCCAGAGACCCACCTCATTTTATTAGCCCTCCAGTCACTATTTAGAATCACTTTTCAGTACTTTAGCCAGCATTTCCAGTGGACATATTTAGTCAGTATTTATACCTGAAAGATTTGAAACGGAACCAGCACTAAGAGACTGAAGGCTGCTGTTTTGTATTCATTTTTAGCAAGCAAGAAATAAAATAAAAAAACATCTGTAAGACACATCCAGGGGTGTAACTGAAAGGCAGCACAACCACTCGACTGTCAACAAACCTGAGTGAGCATGTCAGAGTGGGGGGCGAGAGCATCCAAACATCCCTATTTACCAGAATACTTTATGCCTGAGAACTCTCCAGATCTACCCCCTATCTAGGATTAACAGAAGGCCTGACTAAACAAATATGTTTTTAGCCTGGACTTAAATATTGAGACTGTGTCTGAGTCCCGAACATAATTTGGAAGATT
>JBBPDA010000025.1:802213-827097 GCA_037974385.1 Arnoldichthys spilopterus | reverse complement strand
GAAAGAGAGAGAGAGAGAGAGAGAGAGAGAGAGAGAGAGAGAGAGAGAGAGAGAGAGAGAGAGAGAGCGAGAGAGAGTGGGAGAGAGAGAGAGAGAATGGGACACAAGATAGAAATAAAGAGAGAAAGAGTGAGAAATGGGGAAGGGGGAGAGAGAGAAAAAGAAATGGCATGAAGAGAGGGGGCGAGAGAGAATGGGGGGAGTGAGAGAGAGACAGAAAAAAAGGGCAAGAGAGAGAGAGTCACAGCTCAAAAGGGGGGTTTTCCCAGCCCATGTGTGAGGGGGAAATCAATTAGTGACGCCTTTAATTCAGTGCCACCAGCCTGTGTAGAAAGAAAGAAAGAAAGCATCTACAGTGTTACTGTTCAACGGCTCCAGTGTGGGAGAACAGGAAAGAATGAAACACAATAAAGGGGAAGGAAAACTGCTTCCTAATCACGGCCAGAAGCACCGACTTCTAACATCGCATGCACTAGGCAAAAGCAAAAAAAAAAAAAAAAAAACCTCTGTATGGAACAGATAAAAATAGGGACCCATGTTGGTAAGCACATACATGTGCATGTGTTTACGCCCACCCACACACTGATGCACGTCCGTGCCGACAAGAATAGTAACATGCATGCCATGGTATCCACAGGATTGGCCACACATCAACATTAATGTAGCGCACACATTCACCACCCATTCACAAATATACAGCGCACACTCCTACATGTACTGTTCTCTCTGTAATTCATATAAAAAGCCAAACATGACATTGCAGCATATTCCATTTAAGATGATTCTGCAGATGTGACGTGTGTGTGTGTGTGTGTGTGTGTGTGTGTGTGTGTGTGTGTGAGAGAGAGAGAGAGAGAGAGAGAGAGAGAGAGAGAGAGAGAGAGAAAGAGAGAGACTGAGCTTCAAAGGTATAAAGGCATGTAGTTAGCAGCCTAATTAAATGACATAAACCACATCTTACTGAGAGTAGAATGGTTCGATAATGCTGTTATGTAAATTAACCTTCGTGGTGCTCTCTACAAGCACCTAATTGACCATGTGTGGTAGATTAATGGACGTCATGTGAACCTCACCATGAGTTAACAAATGCAGAGAAATTGAGTGAAAGGCTTTGCTGCTGCTGAAAACAGTTGCCATGTGCTCAGTATTTTACATAGAAAGTGCATCACATTGTTGCGTAAACAGTATTGTGGGTTGGCAAGTTTTTCACCATTATTTTTAATCAGTTCTCAGGACTGTTCAATTTCTGTCCATTTTATTAGAAACCCTTACAGTATCTTGTAGTTATGCTCACTGGTCAATTAAAAATTTGCTTGGCAACACAGATGGCCTGTAGTCTCTAACCCTTTAAGATGGAATGTGATTATATGCTATCTTTAAGCTTAATTGTGTAACTGCTTCCTTTATGGTATAGTCACTTTCTGAACCAAATCTTTGAATCAGGAACTTTACACAAAATGGAAAAAAACATTCTCAGCTCTCAATATGACCTAATGTAATGCAACTTTCAAAGTATTTTGGACATGATTAGTCCCATCATCCTGATGAACATCATAAACACACACACACACACACACACACACACACACACACACACACACACACACACACTAACTCATTGTTTTTTTTATTCTGTTCCCCAAAAAATTGTATTTTATTTTTTTTATTTATTCTTTTTTTCTTTTCTTTTCTCTTGTTTGTTATTGCTATCCTTTGTTGGCCAGAGGAGGATGAGTTCCCCCTTCTGAGCCTTATTTCCTCCCAAGGTTTCTTCCTACAGCTTAGGGAGTTTTTCCTTGCCTTTGTCAGCTTGCTCCTTGGGGGCATGGACCCGGTCTCTGTAAAGCTGCTTTGTGACAATGTCAGTTGTAAAAAGCACTACAGAAATAAACTTAACTTGACCTGACTATTATCTGAATTTTTTTTTAAAAAATGGTTCAAGGAGAGGCACGGTGGTGTAGTGGTTAGTGCCTCACAGCGAGAAGTTCCTGGGTTCGATCCCCGGGTCGGCCATGGGTGTCTTTCTGTGCGGAGTTTGCAACTCTCCCGGTGTATGCATGGGTTTCCTCCGGGTGCTCCGGTTTCCTCCCACAGTCCAAAGGCTTGCAGTAGGTTGACTAGATGTTTGAAATTGCCCATAGGTGTGAATGTGTGTATGAATGGTTGTCTGTCTGTCTGTGTGTTGCTATGGGTTGGCCTTCTGTCCTGGTTGTCCCCCGCCTTAGGCCCGCAGTTAGCTGGGATTGGCTCCAGCTTCCTTGCGACCTGGAAATGGAAGAAGCAGTTTAGAAAATGGATGGATGGATGATTCAAGGAGATATAAATTGCTATTCTGAATTCCTGGTGTTCATGATTATATGGTCTGCAATGGAAAGTTTACTTAGAGACCTTAGATTGGCATCATGCGAGCTGTTCATTCAGTTAGGGTCAGAGACCATTTATGTTATGTAAATGAAAGTTTAAATATGTCAATTAAAGTTTAAGCGTTTAAGAAAGCTTTCATCTCTTTAAAGTTTCTGTAATTTGTAATGCAATAAAGCACAATTGTTTGATTATAAAGTCTATGGTTTTATTTAAAAATTTTAACATAAGGCCTACATTTCCACCCCTGCACACAATGCAACCCAACTGGGAAGGTGAAGGCTGGCACATTCTTTTTAAACACTTAAAGTACCACCAGATCTTTTCCAGATGATGCATACACATCATTGGACAGCTTAGTACTTTTGGAGGTGAACAGTAAATGCCAATTTTGTTACCTTAGTTACCAACCTCTTGCTAGCATTGTGCTGAATAATGGAGGAGAGGGGGGTCCTACCCACACAGAAATTTTGAAAATATTCTGACATGTGGACCATTCAAGTTGTCAATGGAAATGTCACATTCAAGGCACAATCAGGATCAATGTGCATAATTCTACAAAATCCAGTATATTTTATGATATAGCTCAATTGCTAACAGCTATTTTTTTAACCAAGGTGAGGATTTTTGTTCAGTTTTCATTAACATAATTAAAATGCAAAGAAATTAATTTGTGTTTTTGATTTTTTTTTTTTACTTTACCATTTATATTCAATTTTAAGTGGCACAACTAAAGGTCTAAGTGCTTAGGTTACATTAGGTTGTGCTTAGGTTACATTAGGTGACACTAATGACTTGATGATATATAATGTAATATGTCAAAAGTTGCACACACACAAAAAATGCCTGGGTAGCCTCTCTTGGGCTTGAATGCTTATACCAGTGGAAAGTGGAAGGTAAGAGTATAAAATATGTAATACATCATGCAAGTACTGTATTTCACACAAGACAGCTTTTTCAATTAATTAAAAATAAAGATCTTACAGAAGGCTAATCCATTTGGGTTTTGGAGCTGATGCAGCAATAATTTGTCCCCGGAGAGCTTATTGGTTTGACCAGCTGAAATGGTGCATCCATCTCTAGCCCCTCATGTCCCAGTGACCTCTTCTTTCCAAGGTTAAAGAATGGGACAGTGGGTTTTATCACTTGATGCGGAGCACCACCAGAGCTGTCACATCACGATGCACAGGTGGATGTGTGGGAGATATGTGGACTATTGATCGCCACCATGGTAATTGCATTTGGGTGTGAGAATCAGGCCAGTGTTGTTGAGAAAAAAAAAAGACACAGCAGATGATAACTGGGCAGGTAGACACCACATGAAAGCTTTGATGAGTGGGAAAGTGTTATTATAAGATTTTCCGGACCTAATTCAATGAGTAGTCTGTGTTGGGTAAAGGTCCTGGTAAGTGCTGATATGAAATCATTTTGTCATATTGTACAGGAGTTATGACGAGGAAACCTCTTTATACAGTAGGTTTGTAGCAATAGGGGAACTGAGGAAGTCTAGGCCCCATCATTTAGACACAGTCACATCTCTCTTCCAGTTGCTAAAAACTACATTTCCAGAAAAGTTGGAATTTTTTATAAAATGTAATAAAAACAAAACTTTTATTTAACTAATTTCCAATGCTTTCATTGATCAGCTTAATGTATTTTGAGCAAATTTAGAATTTCACCTATGGAATACCTTTAAAAAAAGTTGGGACAGAGGCATGTTAAGTACTGTTTTACATCACCTTTCTGTGATACATCACCTTGTTTTGCTAATAAAACTGCAGACCTCCCAGGAAAAGACACCACCTTGATGGCAGAATATGTCTCTCTTAAATCCCAAAATATGCCTCCACATCAAAAGGACCTTCACACCCATGCCATGGAAACTGATGCTCCCCATACCATGACAGATCTAGCTCACAGAACTCAACTGTATTTCTGTATAGATTTGAAGCGTGCCTTTCTGTTTGTGTAATAGCATTTTAGATTGCATTTCTGCTCCAGACTCCCTGAATGTTTCCACAAGAGTATGTACTGTAGATTCTTAGTAATCTTGTGTTGAGAATTTTTTTTTTACTTATCAATAATTTTCTCATGAAGTTTGGACAAAGCCACAACTCATCTTTGCTTGCAGTCTTTGGTGATTGCTCCTTTTATACCCAAATCATGATCCCATCACCTGTTACCAGCTCACCTGCTTATTGTGGAATGTTTCAAAACAACATAACATTTCTGTAAACTTTTCACTCTTATTTTGCTCTATCCCATTTTTCTGAGTGTGTTGCATGTGTCAGATTCTACATTTGTTGGCGTTTACAAAGTACACGATATTGGCTGTAACTGTAAACACTAGGCTTTTTGAGAAAATGCTTGGAAATGTTAAAGTAACACTGGATACTGTTCATTTGCTTATTACATATTAATATTTTCATAAATGTCAGAATATAACCTCACAAAGCTCTCCAAAACAGTAACCTCACAAAGGTTTAGAGGGAATTTAAAGCATGTGTCACGACTGTACGGTGATGAATGGAAGCAAGTGCAGCGAAAGTATATTAAAAAAAACAGAAAGTTTAATACACTAAGAAACACACAACAAGAAACAAACTAGAAAATAAATGGGAAAATACAAGATACATAAACGTGGCAGGCACGACGACATGAAGTGACGTTAACAAAGCGCGACAATACAAGAAACACAGGGGTTATTATACTAAACATAGATTCACTACACCTGGGACTAGGAATGCAAAACAGCTGACGGGGTGTGGCTAAGACGAACATGAGGAGGTAACACGAGGCTTACAAAACAAAACACGGACACAAGGACCTGAACACGGGGCATATATGTTACAGCATGTTTTACCATTTATTCATTCATTTATTCATTCATTCATTCATTCATTCATTCAATCAATCTTTCATAAAGATTTTGACAATATACATATGTCCTATTAATTGTCATGTACAATTTGTTATTTGTCATCCACCTTCTACCCCATTCATCACTGGTCTATTTCTGACCATGGTACAATTGTTAACCAGCCTATAAACCCAATAAACCTAAGTTCCCCAATGGCTCTTGGCTTATGCATATAGTTGTGAGAAGAACCTGTATATAATGTATAGATTTAAAAAGTTTCTTTTCATTTACAGAACCCTTAATCATCATAAAACCATCCACTGAAAGATCTTAATGAGAATCAAAAGTGTTTCTTCTCTGGCATCATGCTAAACATGGCACATTTATTTTTAAACAAGTGTAAGGACATCTACACAGGGACATAGAAACTGCTACAACTCCAAAAATATATAAATTACTTAAAATAAAAGGTCACAACCTGTATTTTGCATTGTGTTCCTCTTTTCTTATTTTATCCTCAGAACTCAAGCCTACAGCAAAAATAGCACTGTTCCTGGTAGTTGCAAAGGGCAAACTAAGTGTTATCTTACCTTTACTGCACCGAGTTTAGTTTCCAGCAGACTGATCATCTTTCCGGACAGAAGTATCATTTTCATTGCTCTTTCCCAAGAAGGCAACAGATCAGTTCAAATAAAAAAAAAACATGCAACCCTCCCTGAGTCTCACCTTGAGGTAGGGTGGTATGGGTAAGGTCTGGGGAATGTGGAAATCAATGGCTGTGTAACTGATGAATGCTCGGGGCCTTCGCTCCGCCATCAACTCACTGATGACTTTCTGCCAGGCTCTCACTCATTCACCCCTCACCAGGCCTCTTTTGCAAAGCGTGATGGGATATGGCAGAGCTTTATCGACGGACCATGGGGTGATGGAGTAGGCTGCTGGTGGTCCCTGTGTTCAAGGTTGCCACTGTGTAACTAGCAGTAACCTTGTGAACTTTACCTGGAGACTGATATTTACATGAGGATTAGAGTATGATTCTTTTCTTTTCCTGTTGAAATATTGTGACAAGTAAAGATAATGTTTATATTCATTTAGACACTGATGTATCTGAACCCAGTGGCTCTCAACTATGGTATTGTGAACAAAAGGCACTGTATGCTGTCCCAGCCAGAATAAAACTGCTTTAAATCATAAAAGACTGACAAAAGGTAATTATAAGCACAATTATTAACAGAACTTGTACTGGGAATGGATATATCCAGAAAGAAAAATCCTCAGGAGAAGAAAGAAAATTCCTTAAAAACTTACATCAGAAATTTACGTAAAAACATTGCTTAGTGGCTCATCTGCTTAAAGCAGTGGATATGTATATGTGAATTTAGTGGGTCGAGCCTGCCCCTACAAGTTTGGTAGCTTTTGATATGAAGTGTACCTTAGCTAGTATTTTAGTAGCATGACAGCTATAGACAGGTTTAGCCCTACAGAACAGACATGGACTACAAAAAACAACTACAAAGTTGTTCAACGCTCTTGATAAGAACGCCTGCTAAATGCTGTAAATGGAAATGTAAATGAAATGGTAGCCTAGTGGTTAGGGACTTTTGATCTGAGGGTTGCGGATTCAAGTCCCAGGTGTCACTAAAATACCTTTGAGCAAGTACTGTCCCACTATACTGCTGGTAGCTGCACACTGCTCCAAGTGTGAATGGTGTAAATGCAGAGGTCACATTTCCTTGTGGTTTGTGTTTACGATGACAAATAAGTCACTTTTACTTATATTTTATAATTTTATAAATTACTTTTATTTTATTTCATGTTATTCATGATTCATATCATTATTGATGTTATATCATATTACTAAGATATTATCACTTCTATGACATAAGCATATCTAGTATATTGTACATCCAACGTAAAGTAGATCCTACAATTAAACTGAATGTGAATCAAAAATCATAGCACATTTTGCTTTCATACAATGACATACACCAATCAGTCACAACATGAAAACCACTGATAAAAATATAGATTATCTTGTTACAATGACACCTGGCAAGGGGGCAGGTAATTAGGCAGCAAGTGCACAGTCAGTTTTAATGTGCTGGGAGCAGGAAAATGAATCTGAATGACTTTTACAAGAGCCAGATTGTGATAACAAGATGACTGGGTCAAAGCAGGTCTTGTGGGGTCTTTCTGTTAAGCAGTGGTTTGTTCCTACCAAAAGGGGTCCAACCAAAGGATAGTAGGTAAACCAGCAACAGGGTTATGGGCGCCCAATATTCACTAATGCACATGGGAAGCAAGTGTCAGAGAGATCCTTTAAGGATCCCCAGTCAGGCAGCACACTTCCCTCCTGATGTCTATTTAGTCACATTCAAACTCATTGTTCTGTAATCACTTGACCAGGGCTTCTTTCCCCTGATTGGCTCCTGAGCATGTGGAAACAAGAAGCACTAGAGGTGCAGGTATGCCTGGTTCCTGCATACACAAACATGTAAACAACGACACACACATACGGATACACACATGTTGCATAAGACATGGGAGTTACTAGGTCACTTTCACTTCTTTGATATAAATAGTATCACATGCTTAATGCATAGCTAGCTTTGAGACACTTGCCTGCCCCTTTTTCCCCTTATTGTTTATTGCTGACAAAGACTTAAAATATCATCAAAGTGTTTGAATACCTTTTAAAATGTATTTCAGTGCTATTCACAAACTAGGAGGGAGTATGTCACAGCACAAGCAAACAGAGCTATGATAAGTGTGGTCATGATAAAGGTGTGCATAGACTGAGGCTAGAGTGTGCATTCACATTTTTTACACTGGATCCTTCCAGTAAATGTCTCCCTATTGGCTATGCATGCACCTCCACAGGGCAAAGCATATGCAATGCTAACTCCATGAGGAGGATAAAGTGAAGGATTTTGCTCTATCCAAGGCAGACTCTTAATTTACATACACTAATGTGACGATTGTTTCCGTGTCGTGTTTCTTAGCCCTGCCTCCCAGCTGGTCCTTGTCTAATCTGTCAGCTGGGAGTCATATAGTGGCCTTTAGTCTGTTGTGTCCTGTTGTTAGATTCCCCAAGAAACCCATAGTCTGTGTTAAATAAATCCGTTCATTTAACCTAAAGATCCATCTGCGCTTGCTGCCCGCAACCTCATCATTCATCACAACTAACCATCAATCTTGGATGTCTGGACTACAGTATACCTAAGAACCTTTACATGTGACATAATGATTTTCAATCATAAAAAGCATATTTCTGTACCATTTGTTTTTGTTGTATTTTAACTGCATGTATTGTCAAGTAGTAAAGTAGGCTTTTATTGTCATTTCAACCATATACAGTTCACACAGTACACAGTGAAATGAAACAACTTTCTTCTAGGACTATGGTGCTACATTAAACACAGGACCACAAACACTACACAACTAACAACATAAAGTGCATTGTGTGCAGAATGTGCAAACATTGCAGGACAGGACCAGCAGGAAGAATGTAGCAGCAAAGTTCAGTATGGGTATTAAATATAAGTTAGAAATAGTTAAGTATGTGTGTGCTGACAGTCCCTGAGTGTTTCAGAGTCTTATTGCCTGGGGGATGAAACTATTGCACATTCTAGTAGTGAAGGCCCAAATGCTTTGGTACCTTCTTCCAGATGGCAGGAGGATGAACAGTTTGTGTGAGGGGTGAGTTGGGTCATCCACAACGCTGGTGGTTTTGTGGATGCAGCGTGTGGTGTAAATGTCCATAATGGAGGGGAGAGAGACCCCGATTATCTTATCAGCTGACCTCACTATCCGCTGCAGGGCCTTGCGCTCCATGTTGGTGCAATTTCTGAACCAGACAGTGATGGAGCTACTCAGGATGCTCTCAATGGTCCCTCTGTAGAACATCTTGAGGGACGGTGGTGGAAGATGGGCTTTCCTCAGTCTCCTCTAAAAGTAAAGACATTGCTGGGCTTTCTTGGCTGTGGAGCTGGTGTTCAGGGACCAGGTAAGGTTCTCTGCCAGGTGAACACCAAGGAATTTGGTGCTTTTGACGGCCTCAACGCTTGAGTCGTCGATGTATAGCGGAGAGTGATCCCTTGTGGTTCTCCTGAAATCAACAACCATCTCTTTTGTTTTTTCAACATTCAGAGACATGTTGTTGGCTTTGCACGAGTCCGTTAGCTGCTTCACCTCCTTCCGGTTTGCTGACTCATCATTCTTGCTGATGAGACCCACCACAGTCGTGTCATCAGCAAACTTGATGATGTGTTGAGTCAGCAAGGTGAACAACAAGGGGCTGAGCACACAATCCTGTGGAGCCCCAGTGCTCAGTGTGGTGGTGCTGGAGGTGTTGTTTCCAATCCTAACTGACTGAGGCCTCTCAGTCAGGAAGTCCAGGACCCAATTACATAGGGAGGTGTTCAGGCCCAGTAGGCTCAGCTTTTCAGATAGGTGTTGGGGGATGATTGTGTTAAATTTGCACATATGTGTCCTTCTTGTCCAGATGTGAAAGAGTCACATGAAGGGTGGTGGCTATCGCATTGTCTGTTAAGCGGTTCCGGCGGTACGTGAACTGCAGGGGGTCCAGTGAAAGAGGCAGCAGAGTCTTGACATGCCTCATGACAGCCTCTCGAAGAACTTCATGATGATGGGAGTGAGTGCAAAGGGATGGTAGTTATTGAGGCAGGACACTTGAGATTTCTTTGGCTCAAGAACAATGGTCGTAGTCTTGATGCACAATGGAACAGTGGCGCTGCTCAGGGAGATGTTGAAGATGTCAGTGGGAACATCTGCCAGCTGGTCTGCACATTCCCTAAGCACCCTGCCAGGAATGTTGTCTGGTACAGCAGGGTTGGAATGAGTCACTGTAAAGCTATAACATTCAAGGTAAAAAATAACTATAGTCTGTCTCTTACAAGTACACTGAATTTCTACAAAGTTCAAATTTATGTGTTTAAAATAGATTTGGCAAAGCTATTTAATGTTAACAAACAATTAGAATTCCAATATGAATAGCAGAGACCAGGATAGAGAGTTTTTATTTGTCTGTTCAGACATATGTGTGTTTGAGATTAATTGCCTATACACCAGTAAGACATTAGAGAATATTAGAGAAATTAGATTTCAAATGGATAAAACTTAATTGGCACTTACTCATACAAACTGGTAAAAATGAGAGCAAATTTAATCACTGAATTGTGTATGAGCTACACAAAATTTGCTTCAGCTAGTGCACTACCCTGGAAAGTGGTGCATGCAGTGAAGGGCAGCATTGCTTTCTCACATTTTTTGTATATAAGGCTGGGTTGTTTTTTTTTTGGAGCTTGTATTTTTAGTTGCTTAGATGGGTGTGTGCTGTTCAAGAGTATTCATTTCATGTAAGAGAGTTTTTTGTCTCTTCTAAAACAAGTTTATAATGAAATTTATGCTTACCAACAGTATCACCTTTTTAATGAGCTTAAATGGTTGGAGATTTTTTCCAAAGGCTTCCTAGGCATCTGTCTAGCTCCAGGATGCCTGCAAGGAAATCCAGACCTGTTGTATATAAGAAATGCCAGTCACACTTTGATGGTCCCCTAGAAATTATAACAATCTGGTGAAAATCTATGTATTATTAGCAATTAATAAAAGAGCTGAGGATCTACAATTGACCAAATGAAAAAAAATGACATGCAGACAAAATGGAGGATATGCCTACCTCTACTGGTCATGGTTTACCACTGCTCTATAGTGACCTATATAAGCTGGCTTCATAAAGTGGCCAGTGGGAGTAACTACAGGGTTTTTCATAAATGAGTTTAGGTGCAAATAGATTATTGGAAAGATGTGATATAATGACCATTTTTACAATCAGGATGGAATTAGATCTTTCATGAAATTTCAAAAAACATTTCTAACTGTACTCTGCAACTTTTGTCTGTGAAGACCATCTTCCATATTATGCAACATGTCAAGGTTGACCCCAATAACAGAAAATGTATACAAGTGGCAGTGTTTCAAAGATGTTACTTCAATAGGGTCAATGCCATGGTGCTCTTTAGGGAATTGTACATAAAGACAACAATGAAAGTGAAAATCTTTAATTTGAACAAACCCCCATTGTACCATTCATCGTGTGAGAAGAAGTGCATTATTGCCAAAAGCTAAGATATATTACCACAGCACAAATACTGTACTTCATCAATGTTGCACAGTCTCATAATAGAAAGAAATGTCTATCTAAGCCAGTTCAGGCCCACATTCCTACAGATAAAGCAATACATCAAGCAGGAAAACCCAAAGGGAGGGAGCTGAGGAGGGGAAAAAAACTTAATTAGCCTTATACAACAAGAATGAGTGACATTTCTAATAAGAGAATTTGCTGGCAACCAACAAGAAAATGTAGCGTAGCACTTCCAAAGCGCATGCTTGGCATTTTCTTACAAGTCAGCATGGGAAAATTGGTGTGCTTACTGTGAGACTCAATTTTACTTCTCGATTGCATTTAAGTTTCAGGACATTTAAATGGAAATAGATCCTCTTCCTTTCTCCCCGTTTTTTATATAGATAAGATATGTCACATGAAAATTAAAGGAACAACAAAGATTGTTGATGTTGTACAAATGCCATTTATCTCTTGCATTTTACATCCATCCATGACCAGTTTATAAAATGAGATGTCATTTAATAAACAGATTTTACTCATTTAATCACTTTTGTGAAGTGGCTAGACAGTGACCACTGTATTTGCAGCATTTAGTTTGTATGCTTTGTCCAAAAAAGGGTTCTTTGACTGATGTAAAATAAGAAACATTTGTCTCTGATCCATCTTGAACATCCACTGAAAGATCCATTGACAAAACTATTGAAAGACCCATTGACATGCATTGACAGATGCATTGACATATTCATTGACAGATCCATTGAAAGGTTCTTTGGAGAATCAAAAATGGTTTTTCAAAGGCATTGCACCAAGAACCCTTTCTTGCACCTTTATTTTACAGGGTGAAGACCATTTGGCCTGTGGTCAGTGGTCAGTTTCTGACAACAGAACTGTTCTTGGCTTGATATTTTTGGGTAGTAGACCATTTTTAGCCTGGCACTAGACTTTTGTAAACACTAAAACGCGAAATGTAAACTGTATTCACTTTATGCTTTATCCTGGCATGCTCCAATATAATAGCTTCTAACTCATTAGTGTGGCTAATAGTAGCTGTACTACCTAGAGCTTTCTGTAAAGTACCTCCTCATAATGACATGACCGTAAAGATGTTCTTCATTGTCAGTATGAGGTCGTACAGAGTGTGAGGCATAAGACAAATGGATCATAGTATCTCAATGACCTCTATGTTCTTTCCCACAATTCACATGAAAATATGTCACTCATTTCTCAACCCACTGGCATCAAGAGCAACAAATGTAAAGCCGTGAGGGATCACATGGCCTTTTTCACCCAAAATGTGTTGATCAGGTCAACTTTTCATCCCTCTCCTATTATAATATTATAACATGAATATAGGCATGCATATAGGTCCACAATTCAATTGCTTACTTTCAAAACAACAAAATTTACTTTGTAATTCTAGTAAACAGAAAAAAAAATCATATAATTTAATACATAATATAAATTGATACTTGATCATGATAATTCAATGTTCTTTTTTTCAGCTATAGATAAACCTGCTGTAAAATAACACATTTCAGTGCAAATATAAATGGAATTCGGTGAATTCGGATGCATTAATAATTATCTCTATTTATTAATTTAATAATAATAATTTTTGGAATTCTAAAACTCTGATTGTTAAGTTGGCAACTACAGAGTCCTGGTAACAATAATATGCTTGATGAAAGAACTGATTATTGCCATCCAACTATCCATCCATTTTCTAAACCGTTTCTTCCGTTTCCGGGTCGTGGGGAAGCTGGAGCGAATCCCAGCTGACTGCAGGCCTAAGGTGGGGTACACCCAGGACAGGAAGCCAACCCATCGCAGGGCAACACATAGACAGACAACCATTCATACACACATTCACACCTACAGGCAATTTAGAGCATCCAGTCAACCTACTGCAAGCCATTGGACAGTGGGAGGAAACCGGAGCACCCGGAGGAAATACACGCGAACACGGGGAGAGCTTGCAAACTCCGCACAGAAAGGCACCCATGGCCGACCCGGGGACCTTCTCGATGTGAGGTGACAGCGCAAACCACTGCATCACCCTGATTATTGCCTTGATTATTAATTGTAAATGAAAGTACTTATAGAACACTGGTGTCATCATGCCTAACAACACACCTTATCCATTCTAAAATCACTATAATGCAACATCTTAGATGGTTTATTGCTTTTCTAGTCAAGTCAGTCATGGCTAATATCTTTCACAGGTAACACATTGTGACTCAGATGTGCTTATATAATTACAATTAATTCTGCCTTCCTTCTTTTTTTAATCAAATTGTTAACACATATTTTAAAGTGAAAGCACAGAGTCCTTTAAATGCATATTCCCCACAACTGTCATGATCTCAGCACATTCATACATATGTGTGCAAAATGATGTAGTAGTGGCCTGAAGTGATTGTAATGTGTTAAACTCAGGTACCACTGATTAAGCCTTGGTAAGGTATCTGTGCTTCTGACAGCACACTCTCCTTTTGTTATGAGTTTATATTAATAATTTCTTTAACATATAGAACAAGAAACACAGCAATTGTGTCACATTCATTATGGAAAATACAGAGTTAATTATGGTGCTGGGTTTCATTGGAGAGACCTGAACAAGCTTTCATGGAAATGGATATGAACATTATGGCAGGCATTTAAAGTTAACCCTGTGGGGTTGGCGAATGCATACGTGCATCAAATCAGTGTTTTCCCAAGTTGTTTATTAATACCTCAATGATAATTTATCATAGCAATGTGTTTCAAAAAGTTCCTGAATCTTTGGCATCTCTGATATCAATGAAAAGTTATCGCAAGATCACATGTCACTCAAAGCCAAAGATAACTGGCTGAAAACAGGGTTGCCAGATGTTATTTGTCTTTCATCAGGGGCCATTGGTATATCTGGTATATATAACTCTTGCAACTTTTGTGCATACATAATCAATCAGAAGGAAACTGAACAAATTTGACCTGCATAGGAGGCATGCTAGGAAAAAGCTTTTACTATCCAAAAAGAACATTAGTGCAAGACTACAGTTTGCCAAAGAACAAAGACCAGGCATTT
Source organism: Arnoldichthys spilopterus (assembly GCA_037974385.1). Taxonomy (NCBI): domain Eukaryota; kingdom Metazoa; phylum Chordata; class Actinopteri; order Characiformes; family Lepidarchidae; genus Arnoldichthys; species Arnoldichthys spilopterus. The sequence goes on along the minus strand of JBBPDA010000025.1, from coordinate 812,664 downwards.
TGGAGTAATGATAGAGTGTGTGGCCACAGTAACTGTACACATGTTTGGTGTAGACCAAAGTCAGCTTTTTTAGGACCTCATATCAGCTATGAAGCATGGTGGGGCAAATGTTATGGTTTGGGGTTGCTTTGCTGCTTCAGAGACTGAGCTGCTTGCAGTCATTAATTTAACTATGAATATTACTATTGATATTATTTGAATAAAGTACTCAAAAAGCTGCTTTTGCCATGAGGTTTTGCTTAAGGTTATTCCCTCTATCTGTAAGCACTGAGTTAAAACATTTGCTTGTTCAAAAATGTTTAAAAAATCACCTATTTCCATATGATGTTTTTATTTCTTCAAATAACTTCACTGTGACCCATTGCTGAGTACATGGGGACTTGGGTTTCACAATGTTGTGGTCATGACACCAGGCTTAGAGATGTGGCTTTTTAAAAGCCAAACAGCGGTCTTAGTTAGAATTAGCGCACAAGCCAGCAGTGGAGCTGAAAGACACCTCCACGGAATAAAGAATAATGATGCTGTCCGTGGTACTGAAGACCAAGTTAAAGACAGTGAGTCCCTCTATCCATGGTGCTGAACATTAGATGTCTGTGGTACTGACAATTGAAGATTGTGCCGTCTGTGGCGCTGACTGGAAATAATTGAGGAGGGATGGTGTCCATTGTACTGAAGGCACTGAATGTCACTATCCGTGGTGGTGACCTTTTGATGACATGCTGTCTGTGGTACTGAAAATTGGAGAAGGTGCTGTCTGTGGTGCTGATTGGAAATGAATTAGGAGTGATGCTCTCCATGGTACTAAAGACTAGAGCTTCTATGACTAAGAACATGACTTAGAATGTATCTGTTTAACAAGGTTATCAGTGCATTGTATCCAAATAGATGAATCACTATTAATAATAATAATCATTCATTTATTGGGGGTTAAGGTTTACAAATAATTTTTTCTACTGTAACTTTTGTCAGAGTGGTTCCACATACATGCTTGACCCCAGTCTAGCCTTACATTTAAGCCCACTATAGTTCTACACCCCACACTTTGTCGTAAACATATGATGTACAGTCAGTGGATGTGAACATGCTGATATGGCACTTAATGCCTCATTAAACTAATCTTGTAAAGTGCCACTGAACTACTGGCGATAGCGCTGATGGCCGTCTGTCTCTGTCCCACGTATCAATGTCTCCTCCATTTCTGCAGGCAGGCTATTAGGGAGCCTGTGGGACAAGGTTGACCCATTAAGGCAGCCTGCTTTTGGAACAGGTGAAGGCTGCACACATGCAGACATTACCGTTTGCCCTCCTGTCCTGCCTTAGCGCCTTTAAATTTGCCGTATCGCGCTCAGCCTCCCACCCCTCTTTCCCCCACTCCCCCACCAAACACCAGCGCTGCATCACTGCTCACAGGGTTGCCTAGCAACTAGGCAGCACACAGATCCCTGCATAAACCCTCATCTTCTCGGGAGAAAAATAATACTAATAAAAAATAAAAACACTTCTAGTCTGTGTGCATCATTTAAGAGTCTGTGTGAAATGAATGCAGATGATGTCAAGCCCAAATTCATTCCCATCATTGTGTGATGGTGGGTGGGAGCTGGAAACATGCTGGAATGATACATGAGGGACATGTATGGATGCATATGGTAGAAAACTGCAGTGCATGTCAGTAGGAGCATAAAAGAAAATGTAAAATGCATTATGTGTGTGTGTGTGTGGATCAAATGTGCTCATAATGACAGGAATACTATGAAATTGGCAGATGTGGGGGCATTTTGCTGGTCCTCATAAGGAAACGTGCTGCTTTCACCACACAGTTGACGTTTGTAGGTCAAACTCAAAGAGCGGAAAGATTGTCTTTTGGCCACTGAGGTTTAGATTGAGGTTAGGTTTAGGTTTAGGATTAGATGTAGCATCACCCCTATTAAAGTTAATGTAAAGTCCTCACAAATACAATAACACCAACGTGTGTTTGTGTGTGCGTATATGTGTTTATACGTAGTACGTATGTGATGTGGTGTGTGTGTGTGTGTGTGTGTGTGTGTGTGTGTGTGTGTGTGTGTGTGTGTGTGCTGAAATTTGTGCCAAAGTTCTCGGAACGCGTCCGGCGCATTTTAATGTGTCTTGCGGGATCGAACAGCCTCAGCGACAACGCGCGGACCTGACTGTCTTTTTCCCACCTCGGTTCGCTTCCGTCTTTATCCCAGTCCGTCTTTCTTTGGTTTCCTTCCTTCTTTCTTTATTGTGTGTTTAAGCGTCTTCGAGCGCCGGTCGCGTATTCCTGTTCCCCCCTCTCTGCCTTGCGCGAGCCCATGTGAGCTTTTACCTCTCCATTCCTTCCTTTTCCATCCTCTCTCTCTCTCTGTTGCGCTCTCTCTCTCTCTCCCTCTCTCACCACCCCCCCCCCTCCCCCCCTCCCCCCCCGTGTCGATTCCTCCCCACTGAAGTGTGTCATCACTCGGGCTCCGTCTCTCCGCCAAGGCGAGCGAGCGGGACATGCAGGGCTGACGGCGGGATCCAGGGGCTCCTCCAGCGGGACGCGCGCGATATTGGACTTTTCTACCTGTTTTCGGTCCTCATTGGGGTTTGTTAAGGGGGGACGCGTTCTTTATTTGCGTTTTTTTTTTCATTTTTTTTTTCTCCTGTAACTTCATCAAGGAGGCCACCACAGACCACCGTCTCTGACGTCTGCATCTGATATTCTTCTGCCTGATTTTTTATGTGCATCCATCCTTCTGCCTCTTTGCCTCCACCACCACCTTCATCATCATCAGCGGAGAAGCCAGTCTCAATCATCGAGGGCGACTGACTGCGAGGGGGGATGCAGCTTTCATTTTTCTCCCTTTTCGCCCACTGCACCCCCTGACACCTAGTACCCACCCACCCACCCCCAGCGTTTCCAGCTAAGGGGAGGTTTAAAAACAACGAAAAGAGGGGAAACAAGCCCTTAAAACAACAGAGTGAGGAGCAACCCCCCTCTCTCCCTCCCTCCTCCCCCTCCTTCTCCTCCTCCTCCTCCTCCTCATCATCACCAGCATGGCTCATCCGCACCTTCGGACTGGGAATCCGCAACAGCGAGTGTGAAAAAAGGAAAGAAAAAGGAAGAGGGAGAAGAGGAAGAAGAAGAAAACGAGGAAGCCGTTTCTTTTCTTTTCTTTCTCCTTTTTTTTCTTTTTTTCCTACCCTCTCCTCCTCTCCACCACCACAGACCCCCCACCCTTGCCTTTCCTTCTTGATTAGCCTTTGTGGTTCAGCGTCAGAAGACTTTAGACATTTTTTTCAGCACTTTTTCCACCACCCCCCCTCCCCCCATGTCCCCATGTTCCCCTCCCCCACCCCCACCCCCCCAAAAAAAAATCTAAGGAAGATGTGTGATGCTGCTGTGGCCGAGGGGGTCTGGGACCTGCACGGATTTTCATAGCCGGGAAAAGGAAAAAAAATACAAAAGAAAATCCTCTGGGACCCATTAGAACCTGTACAGACCCCCTCTGCCCACTCCTTTGTCATTTTTTTTCCTTCTCTTTTTTTAAGGCCATCACATGTGTGTCTAAATCGTTGGTTTGGTTTAGATATAAGCTGTTGATTCGGCATCTTTTCTTTCTTTATTTCTTTATTTCACTCTTTCTTTTTTAAACTCCGTCCCCTCTGTTGGATTTTTCCTTGCTGTGATAAGTAATTCTGGTTGTGGACCCACTGGAGGCTGGATTACTGAAAGTGCATCAAACGGATTTTTGTGGAAATGTTGGGTCCTCAGGAAGAAAAACTATGTGGATTGCTTTCTGCTCTGACGGTGCTGTCGTCTATCTGCTTCGTACAATGGTAAGAAAAATGTGGCTGTATGGGTAAACAAGGCTGACTGATTATTATTATTGTTGTTATTATTATTATTATTATTTTTATTAGTAGTATTAGTAGTAGTAGTATTGTTATTAAACTATATATGGTCATTCAGCACTGGTCATTGGTCACTGATTCATTTACTAATGGCCAATAGTACTTAGCTGTTATTGGCATAAACACTTGAGGTGAGTGTGTGTGTGTGTGTGTGTGTGTTTGTGTGTGTGGAAGATGTGTGCATATGCATATGTGAGTGCGCGTGCGCGCGCGAGCGCGTGCGTCCGTGCGTGTTTAAGGTTTTGTGATATTTCCACTAAAACAGCCAATACGTCGTTCAACACGAAGCAGGACAGACATATTTTGATTAACGCTTTGATCTCCGTCCACAAAGCACACCTCCCCGACTTCACCTCGCCAGCCAACCACCATGTCGCTTTAATTGTACATTCCGCACCGCGCGGTCAAGGGAGATTCAGCAGCAGCGACGCCTCTCAGTAAAGAGCCCTGTCGCCTCACGACACGCAGGCCCTGTCCTCGCGCCATCCCACACACCCTCACCCGCCCGGAGACAAGCCAGTGCGCAGGGTTTGCTCGGTTCCACCGCGCTGCTGTGTGGGCCACCTGTAGACCCGTAATTCCTGCTCGCGTTGTCCTCGCTCTTCTGTTGATTCAATCTGTGCTCTCAGGGGTATCGGAGATGCCGGCAGGTGGGCCACGGGCTGGTCACCGTGATCGAGCTCGTGCTGGTGCTGAAGCTGCTCCTCCACAAGCTCTCACGGTTTCTCTTGGTTTCTCTTGGTTTCTCATGGTTTCTCGTGGTCTTCCATTTTGACGTTTCACCTCATTCCGCCCAGAGGATAAGCCTGAGTTCCACTTAAAACCCAGTCGACCATCTTGGATCATACATTCACGTTTACATGATCTTAACAATGGATAAAATATGGGCTCAGTGAACACTGGTAACATGGTGATGCACTTTAAACCCCATCACAAACTGGCTCATTATATTCAATTTATTTTTTTTGCTGAATTGCACAGTAGATTGAACACTAGAGCTTAACATTCCACTGTGTTTATGTGTAAAGCTCTATATTGTCAATAAAGTCTGTCACTAATACTACAGTGTAATTACGTGGCACAATGAGATACTGTGTAAATGTTTTGGATATAAAGATTTGAGTACTGTGGGACATCACTTCATATTTTACATGATTTTATAGAGATTGAATAATAGAATTATTCTTTCATTCGGTATCACACTAAAGATTATTTCAGTAGTCGAATTAGCATGTTGCTTTGCCTCTGAAAGAATCCGGCTGGGTAAATCGTAATAAACAAGAGTCTCTTAAAGTGTCCTTTTATTATTCTATTACCAGTGCACCTCGGTTCAATTTACTGTATTGACTATAAATTATAATTTATATAGGTCTCTCTCTCACTCTCTGTCTCTCTGAAAATAAATAAATAAATAAATGAACATACACCTTAAAAAGGTGTTACAAAGAGTTCTTCGAACCATGTCAAGAAATTGTAAATGGTGTGAATAAACATTTCATATAATTTAAGGGTTCTTTTCCATTTATGCGTTCTTCCTGTAACCTTTCATTTATGTGGCGATTGCTTAAAAAACTTCTTAACACTCACATACCTCATTTTGAAAAAAAAAAAAAACATTGCTCCTATAAAGAACCATTTATGCAATAGTTCTTTAGGAAGGAAAAGCTGGTTCTTCAACAGCATTGTGCAAAGACCCTTTTTGGCACACTTATTACAGACTCAAAGTCCTGAGGTGTCTGATGTTTCAAGGAAATGCAATTGTTCGAACAAGACTGTCCACTCATTGAATTAATGTTTTGCCTCTTTTAAAATGAGTTTTATTTATTTATTTATTTATTTGAATACTAAGTGATCTTAACTGTCTCTCCTATAGCACATCCACTGGATCTGGAATATCTGTGGCCAAGTCGACAGTGGACAAACTACTCAAGGGATATGACATCCGTCTCCGGCCAGATTTTGGAGGTACATCCACCTTTGTCTTGTCACCTTTTTTGGAAGTGTTTAGCTTCACCTGCCATTGGTGAAACAATCAGAAAGTATCCATATTAAAATATCGTTCACATGCATAGATTCTACCAGCGCTTAGGCTGATTTCTTTAGCTAATCAAAGGATCTTGCAAATCTGGTTACAGGACAAGTTCTGCAGGAAGTGCAGTGTATAAGTATCGTGATGCCGACATGTTTCTTAAGTTCTTAAAATATGGTTCTGTCGTCATGGCACAAACAAAATTAAGATGTAGCAGAGGTTAGAACAATCATGAATCCATGAAGGAAATGTTCTAATGAGGGTTCACCACCAACAGAGTATATGCCCAAAGAACAAAAGACTACAATGTTTGGAAAAACTTTCACTGCAGTGTTTGGTTACTCTGCCCCACTCCCCTCCCACCATCTGTCCAAGGACATAATAGTACCAGTGGAATGTTTGATTACACTGACTCCACAGCCTTTGCCTTTGCCTTCAACAAAAGGCAAAAAGTAGAAGGACTTCTAAGGGCTGAGCACACTGTTTCAGCTCTGTAGTTCTGTACGCGTTCACAACTTTAAAGGACCCCAGAGATGCTTGTCCAACCCCAGTGCACATAAAAAAAACTTTGCCTCACCCACAGAAATGTGTTGTTTGAAGGACACTGTGTCCAACCATTCATCACAGGTCTCTGGTTTACCCCCTGATATTGCAAAGAGGCTGTAAATTTGCTATCGAAGGTGCTTTTTTCGATTTAGCCATTCAGCTCACCCTCAGCAAATTAGTCTGTATTTCACCAAAGAAGCAAATCTATGCTGAGAGAAGTGTACAGAGCACAGCAATATCAAAGTCGCTAGAGGTCTGAGCAAGCTGAACCTTCAGAGTGAATGGACAGTTTTTCTATCTATCTATCTATCTATCTATCTATCTATCTATCTATCTATCTATCTATCTATCTATCTATCTATCTATCTATTGTTAGGTTAAGGATATACAGTGACTTCCTCCTTTACAGTCTCATACTGTGTGGTCTAGTAGGAAGATCAGGGGTTAGGATAATCCTCTCATTCATCCCATTCCATACCATCCATCCATCTTAAAAATAAAGGTGGTTATTTAAATTATTATTATTGGTTAGAATATACAAGTCGGGTTAGGGTTAGAATAAGTGTCAGTGCCAATGTAGTCCACTATGTCCATGTTCATACTCAGCCACTCTGTTTTACTTGGGTAGAAGATGGTTATTGAATGATCGTTTTCCAAGTAAGATTACATTGAAATGAAAGTGAGGCTTTGGTCAACAGTCAAGTAAATTCATTGTAACTGTGAAACTGGACTTGGCTGTACGCACCTAGATATAAAGGTTCCTACATGGTTCTTGTGCTGGACATTTGGTTCTAGGAAATGTCTTTAGTCTTCATATTATGTGATGGTCTTTTATCTTTCAAAACACAACTAAAAATTGTTTCTCCTGGTACTAATATATTTGTATATTATGATTATGGTTGTTATTATTATTTTTTATCATTATTTTATATTATTCTTACTATTATTATTATTATTATTATTATTATTACATATACACACTCATATATTGTTAAAGAACCATCCACTGATGGTCTTTAGGAAGTATGACATGCTGTTTCTATGGCATCTTTTTAAGTGGCATTACAACACATGCTGATAATTCCACCATCAGTTAGAGCCCAGTTTCCTTTGTTCAACTGCTGGCCACCTTTAGGTTGAGGTGTGAGCATACATTTTAATTGGACAGGAGTCATGGCTGAGCTGTCCAGAAAATGCATAGACATGTAGATGAGAGGTTAGGCAGCATAGGCAGTAGAGAAACCAAGCTGCCATGAAAGTGCTTAAGCATTCCATTGGGTTGGGGGATGGCTGCAGGGTTCAGTTAATGTGGGCATGTGTGTGTGTTTGTTAGTGTGTGTGTGTGAGGAAGAGAATGTGCACCCAGGTCTCATGTCAGAGAACACCATTTGTGTAAAGGCCAAGCCGAACACACAAACATATACATTCATGCATACACACCCATATCCTATCAGTACTCCACTGGATTGATCTCTGGGGCATTGCTGAAGGTCTCATTTCATATTTTATCATCAAAGCTGTCATCCACAAAATGTAGTAAATTGTAGCAATGGAACTTTCTTCTTGAATTTGGTTTGCCAGGCTGAAGGATGTGAGCACCTTATTATTGAAAGCTAATTCTCCAATTTGCAAGATCGCATTTTTAGGACTCCCTTCTCTTTATGAGGAGCAGCATTTTACATAGTTTTCAAATGCTTTTTCAAATTAGTAAACAACAGTTACATGCAATACAAGTAGTAACCTCATAAAGAGTTCAGATAGGCCATGTTCAATCTATCTGACACAGCAGCTTTGCTCTCTTGTCTTGTTGTGTTGGTCTCGGCACGTCCATTGTTTTGCCAGTAGCGGATGATGAGCCTTCGTGTTTCGTCTTTGCTCTGTTCTTGTCTTTGCTTGGTTTTCTTGTTTGCGCAGTAGTTTATTGGCTTTGGCTCTGGTTCCTCAACAAATAGCCCATGGATGGTAGCATGCTATCTGAGTGAGCAAGTAAGAGAGAGAGAGAGAGAGAGAGAGAGAGAGAAACCTGGCTGAGCAGAACTCCAAACCACTAGGGTCCTCTACACAACTGTGATGCAAAGTGGATATAATGGGTTCATGGGAATCAGGAAAAAAATGATGATGGGATTATGGCCTACATCATCCTCATCATCCTCATCATCACAATCATTATCATTGCAGTTATTATGCTTAAATAAAAGTATTCCTGAATGTATGCTGAATTTATGCTGTGAAAACTTAAGATTTCTAATAAAGGTTCTTGGCATGGACGTACCTTTAAAAATTCTGTGGTCTAGAACCTTTACATTATGGTTGGTCATTGCATTTTAAAAAAGGTTCCACACTTGCACTTGCATCTCATTTATGAAATGTTTTTAGGGCAGTGGTTCTCAGGGACCTTCAGAATCATAATACATAAGGTTAGAGGAAAATAGGGACTGTGTGGGGGGACCAGTTTGAGGACCACTACTTTACAAAACCAAAAAAGAAAGAAATTTGTCTATGACACAGCTCCAATAATGTTTTGGGACCTATATATGGGCTTGGAAAAAGCAGATTTTTGAAACATAGCAATACACTGTAAATGTAATAGCATGATATTTACGTAAAGATGTTTTAGAAGAAACTTCTTAAAACGTTTTTAGAAACATATTTTCTTATTTTGTATTTTGTAAGACATATTTTCTTATTAATTTAGAAAGGCAATTATGTTTTAAAAAATAAATTCAGCTTTTGAAAAGTTGACTTTACAGTATTACAGCTTACAGTGTAACTACTGCATTTACCACATGCTATTGTCTGTTTTGATGTTCTGACTGCACAAAGATTTCTTGGCACTTTTATGTCAGGCAGTTAAAAGTAATTTTATGGACTTTATCATATTTATATCTCAGGAAGAATATAACAATAAAGTCTAGCCATATAATGATGATTTTTGCTTATAAGAAGCAGTGCAACCCCAGCATAGTTTTATGAACAATTTAAAAACTCATAAGTATTCACAAATGACAACAGTTTACCTGAAGCATGGTGCTCATCAGAAAATAGAGCATAAATCATTTCCGATACTGGACATTATTTCTTGGTTGCGTATATTAGAAGGAATTATTTTATTTATAAATTAGTTTTAAAATTTTGACAAAGATTTTGGTAGCATTGCAACTATTATCAGTGTATTTTAACAGCTATCACCAACTCGCTGCTGTGAGGTGGCAAATGAAGCAGCAATAGCCAATGCTTTATTAACTTACTGACCTTTCTTTTAATACAATGGTGCCAACTAGGGCCTGGCCACTAGTTTTAAAATGACCAGGGTCAACACATTTGTTTGACATTGAATCACAGTTGATTATCCACAGCTCTGTAAGCAATACAAAGGCAATAATCTTCTTGACCTTTTTCTTCCTAATCTCTACCTGAAGTATCTCTGTCATAACATTTCTATGATATATAACAATGTGAAAACAAGTTGACATTAAACTTATATATAGAAAAGGTAAAGGGAAAGCTGCTGAATTGTTAATAAATGTTTTAAATATGTGACTCTATTACACAAATTCCAAACTACAGAAGTTAGTATAGAATTAAAAATCAATGTCTGCAGCATCTGACCAAATGCCAAAATGGACCCTTCTGTGATTCCATAGAACAACTCTAAATAACTTTTCAATTGATGATTCTTTAGAGCAATAGGAATGAAATGTAAGTAGAACCTCATGTAGAACCTTATTTAAGTTATAAAAAGCTTTGCATAATGTTGGTTTTTGGGATAACCCTTAAATTGACAACCTTTACACTGAAAACATTTAACAGGTACTTTGATCTATGATTTTCTGAAACTTAACATGGTTCTTCTATGGCATTTTTCAGCGAATCTTTTGGAGAGCCTTTTTTAAAGATTGTAGCTTAGGTTAAGAACTCCTTGAAATTGGGAGTTAATAATGTTATTTTGCTATAATATACTTACCAGTCTACCATTCTATTG
>JBBPDA010000025.1:754167-770473 GCA_037974385.1 Arnoldichthys spilopterus | reverse complement strand
AGAGAGAGAGAGAGAGAGAGAGAGAGAGAGAGAGAGAGAGAGAGAGAGAGAGAGAGAGAGAGAGAGAGAGGAATTAACAGACTGTACTGCTTTTTAAAGCTATAACAGAAATGCTGTATATTTTGTAACAAGCTTCCTTTTCTTACTACGAAAAAGTTCAGGCACATGACTGACCCTTCATCTTTCTGATGGCACCCTAAATTCTAGTTCTTAGCTAGGGAGTAATCTTACGGGGATTTTTGCCCCCTGACTATTACCACTTACTGTACTCAGCTGTGTGCATGCACAATCATGTAAAACAAAGCTTCTTGGGTGTTAATATTTCATTTTTTCATTTCATTTTTCATGAAGCCACAAATACTTTTTTTTAATGGGATACTGGAATCCCCCTTTTGCCATCTCACAGAGTGCACGACTCCAGGAATGTAGGTCATTTTAGATCCAGCTGGGTGACCACTCCAATCTGCTGTCTCGTCCAGTTATGAAACGTGATGTACATTCTGCTTCACTTGGGTTGTGGAACAATTAGGAATCTTTTAGGCACTAAGGAGGCCAGCAAATTGGCGATGCCCTTAGTAAAAAGCATAGTCACCAGAATAGATGCAGGACAAGCATGGCCTCTGCTTCACCTTTTACAGTTATTCCTCTTTTTTAACCCTCTTTTTTTCTAACCCTAATCCTAATTATGTACACTCTATCAGTACTGTTTGTAGTGTGAGCATTTTAAAATATATAATTTTATACAAAATGCAAAAATGGGGGTTTGTTCACAACACAGCACATCTTTGATTTAAGATCATTATCATCATTATTATTAAATCATGGCAATGTCCTGGCATATGTCTCTAACTATATAAATCAAATATTTTTACATTCATTGTGACCTTTTTAGTTTAAGATCACACAGCTTATCATACATAATATATATTTTCATGAACTTTCCTCAAATCAGTAAGTCATAATACATTCTGTAGTTCAATTAGCAAAGCCATGAAAGCATCTTTTCTTTTATTCAATTTCATCCCTTTCTGATGTACTATAATAGTTAGTTTGACTTCACAAAATGAATCCAAATGTTAGCTACAAGTAAGTTATACTTATAAAAATGTTACAGTTGCTAATAATGACTGAGAGGTTGTAGGGTGATAACATCATACTATCTTGTCAATCGTTATACGTAGGTAACCATGCTAGCAATTTGGAGTTTACCTTTTGTCTGTTCATGACTATCTGTGGGCAAACATAGAATGTTTAGGCCTCACTGGATCACACAGATCCAATGCCAGGCTCCCATTATACCTGTGCTGAATGCTAAGAGATGCTCTGGTGTGCAGCAGTCACCTCTCTCTACATAGTAGGTGCATTAGCACAGCCCACTGAGTTCCCCATTTCCCCTCGTTGAGATCCCAGTGTGTTCTTAAACAATGGAGCGTGGCTTATTGCATTAGCTTAGGCTCACTCCATGAGCCTAGCGCAGCCATTGCGCTGCACTAATGCTGTTTCATAAAATATGTCAGTTCAGGTCCAGAGATGGTTCGTAAATGCAAATGCGTCACAGCACATAATATATGGACGGTGTCTAACGCAGCCTAGATTTGGGCATGGTCAAATTAAAGCAGATTATTTTCAATTAAAATCCAAAGGTGGCAGTTTTATTTGTTATGTTCAAAAACGTGTTTCAGAGTACAGATACTGGCTTAAAACCAGAATTCTATAAAAGACTTCTTATACTCTTTAAAAACCAAGACTTATGTTTGGATAGTCACAAAAAAAGTTACATTATTGGCTCAGTATATCGAGTCTGGCCTGTTTAGGTGAAATTTGATCGACCTGTTCAGTATACAGACTTTTCTTGCCATGAGTTTATAATTTAGCACAATTAGATGTTTCATCTCTCCTTGACTTGTTTAGTTAAAAAACACCTGAATTTTGTGTTTTTTCACCTCTCCAGGACTACACCATCACCATGTATTTCCAACAGAGTTGGCGGGACAAGCGACTGGCCTATGTGGAGATGCCACTCAACCTGACCCTGGACAACCGTGTGGCTGATCAGTTGTGGCTACCAGACACCTATTTCCTGAATGACAAGAAGTCATTCTTGCATGGTGTGACGGTAAAGAACCGCATGATCCGGCTCCACCCTGATGGCACAGTTCTGTACGGACTGAGGTAAAATTCACAGTCATGTTTTACAGCATTTCACTAAAATGTAGACTAATTAATGCTCTTTCTGGCAACATCTCAGATTCAGAGGTAAATTGGAATATTCTGAATGCAAAATTGTACAATTCCAAGGAAGTCAAGTGTATACAATTTTTAACATACCCCAGATGTCATTGGTACTTGTTTAAAACTGGAGTGTGGAGGCTAATATTGCTGAAAATCACTAGAAGTGAATTCTCACCCAAATTCTTTCCATTAATGCATCTCCATAGCTTTATACATATTTATTTATACATATATATGTATACATTATCCTATATTATCTCATTAAAGTGGTGCAGACTTGTTGACATGGTTTAGGAACCAGTGGGAACATAAAAATGAACAAAACATCAACATTATTTATAAACAATATTTAGCATTTCTTAGCAACATTAGCCTTGTAGCTTCTGCATTCAACTAAAGAAGCACAACTTGGACAGATATTTTTTTGATTAATCAGCTATATTTATACATTTTGTGCCAAAATATTGTTTTAGCATAGTAAGACACACATGCAACAATAAATTAATGTCATTTAAATCTTTATTACACAAACTTATGGTTACTTTGACTTTTTATTGTTTCATTATTTCCTATCTTTGGCAAAACCTTGCATTTTAGAGGAAGGAGCAAAAGGCTGTCATGTTTATGGTAGGGGTTCTATTTGGGGTGTGTTAAAGACATCTGCTAGCAGTTTGCAGCACAGCCAGTCCTTGTCGAAAAGGAAGGTGATAATGATATTAGGTGCAGAAGGTAGGTAGTGGAATCATATGCCTAGCCTCTGCCTTTTTAAGTTTTGCTTCTGCCTTATGTCATAAATTAGAAATATCATACTTGTCATACATGGCATTGTGTAGAGGTCTTTTCCTCTGTTAACATGTTCTTTAAAAATGTACACCATTAAATTTTTTTTTGTGCAAAATATAGGCATTCATCGGAATTCATCCAGAAATCTGTGATAACACATTTTCTGACAACACCATTAGATGCAAGATCTTAAAAACAAACAAACAAATAAATAAATGCCAAGCGGGCCCTTGTCCTTGCTCTGCCGTGCATTAACCTGGGGCTGCCCTGACTGGCGAGCCAGCGAGGACACTCCACTCAATCAGGCTATCAATAATGAAAGATGACAAACTGTTTCCTCCTCCACGAGGCGCTGGCACAGGTGGCATCATGGAGGAGAAGGAGGAATGAGGCCATGGCTTAGGAGCTTTTCCTCCCTGAGGTCTCAGCAAACTGAGGGGCTGATGAATAGAAATATGGGGGAGGGGGAGGCACACTTCTTGCCCTAGCAACAGGACCAATGTTCCAACTGCATTAAAGGGACTAAGAATAGCCATTGGCTTTTATTGATTTATTATTTATTAAATACAAATATGAATGCCTATTAATATGTAATGGTGTTCTGGTTCTGATTCTCCTGAAAGGAAATCTTATGGCATTCAGGTTTTGAAAGGAGATCTGAAGCATATAAACATTTTTCAGTCAAGATCCAAGCATTTAATTGACTGGATTTACAAAGAAATAATTTTTATAAATATTACTTTGACTATTGTCTCAGATGCAAAGTATTTGCATTTAGCAGTGAATGTGCTCTTTTGTTTTCTTTTTTAAGAAATTATTGAAGGATTTAGCAAGGAGGAGGAGTAAAATATATGTATATATAATAAAATACAAATAATAATAATAATAATATAATAATTATACTATACACGTGGCAAAAGAATGAAGGGAAACCAGGTTGTCCTTACCTTGCAAAGTAAGTTATATAAAAAATAATGGGCTTTTACTAATGTTGTTTGTTCCTTGGTTCCACAGGGCAGTTGCATTTGGAAATGCTTCAGAGCTAAAAACAAACGCAACTCTAAATGTTAATTATAGGATGCTCACAGTTAAATGCACAGAAGCCAGTGTAATGGCTACATTACTACGTTACGCCTATGCTCCATTACCTAATTTAACTCCACAATCAGCAAGTATGGCATTTGCTCTTGTCATGCTCATTGCTATTGTCTGCAGTGAGTAAAGATAACAGCACATTCTTAAATGCCAGAATATGTTCAAGCTCAAGTTAAGAGTTTACAGCAGATTTCCCAAGCAACACAACAATAATGGAATTATGCATTTGACAGAATATGTGAGAAAGAAAAAGGACACTATCATTAAACCAGAAAAAAGTTATTCTCTTTCCAAATACTTTCAGAGGACATAAATTCAGTCCAAACATTTAACATTTAAATGAACATTTACTGCATGCCAGGAATTTGCTTGTCCACCTTACTAAAAAAATTACTGGTCAGAGCTCAGTCTTAAAAAAAACGAATCTCTCATCAAGTGCAACAAGGGGCACACCTGGTCATTTCAGACTAGAATCTGGAATGGACTGGAACCTTAGCAATATACACTTGGTAGTCAAATGGGTTTCTTGCTAGTCAGATTGAAAGTTCATTGCTATGCATGGTGCGTAATATGCAAATTATTTCATACACAACAACTATTCACCTGTGTTGTTGCTCGTTTTTCTGTTCGATGCAAAAGACAACCATAATTCTGCAGAATTCTTATCATTTCCCCACACCAGCAGCCAATGTTCACAAGAAGACGGCCTTTTAGAATAATTACCACCTGTACTAGTGAACAGGGTCATGAATCACTTGCCGCAAAACACAATGTATGGCACTGATATTGGGAAAAATGACAAGTATCTCAAAATCAAAGTAAAGATTAATCAATTTGAGCTTTAATTTAACCAAAGGCTCAGAGGAGAAACTTACATCCCCAGGGGGGACAGCAGGGGCAGGCACTATCACTATCAGGGGTGGTTCTTTGGTGGTTGAATGTGGCTTGAAAAAATGGTTGCAAATACATGTTTTACTATTGGCTAAAATCCATCCCACACCACTTCCCAAAGTATTTTTGTGATTGGATTTGAATCTGCTATAAATGCACAACTTTATCTGACTCAATCCTGACACTTAAGATGCATAAAATGAAAAAGTGCAAACAGGGTCAAAATGATTAGGAAGGTTTGTAACAAATCAAGCAACATGAACTGAGGGGACGCCAGTCCTCTATACAAGCAACTAGCAAGCTCTTGGGGGTCCCTAGGTGTAAAGTCTGTCTATGAGGTGACCTGTGTACTAATGTATATATTTTCACCATATAGTTTTTATGTATTAAGTATTATAGTCACAGGCAACTACACATAAGCAAAATCTGGCTTAGATGGAGGTGTACACATCCAGCATTGTTCAATGTCTTCGCACACCACTCATTGTTTTGCCATTACAGCACTAAAGGCTAATGGTACATCACCTGTTATAGCCTACAGTGTCTTTTTACCTCATATCATTCAGCTTGTAAACAGCAAGACTGAAAATAATTAGTTAACTGCTACTAAATGCTACTAACGTGATATGAATTATGTTTCATGAATTATGTTAAACAGTGTAAAAGTTTACTTTTACTCAGCATACTAGGATAGTAATAACAATAGGCATTTTCACACCACACAGTTCCAAGGATTTTTTGAGAGGAACTGCCCACTGGGAAGCTCCCGTGAGAAACGAAATGGTATAATATTGTCTTTGCATTAACACCATCAGTATGAATGCTGAAGTGATGTGAGCTGGCTGGCAGTTAGTTCAGTGACCGGATACAAGAAGATCAGAGTGCTTAAAAGCGTCAAAACAGGGCTGTATCTCTTCTGTTGTAGATAGGTTCAGTGCAGCCTGGACTTCACTTTTGATCCATTTATCCTTGTTTTTGTCTTAGTTTTTTAGTACTAAGAGCTGTTATTTGTATGCCTAATGTTCCACACAATTTAAATTGTTGTCCCCATACACTTCTATTTGGACCAATCACCATTTACCATTTACTTATGTCACTCATGGTTGCACTGATGGAAGAAAGTACCTTGCTTGAAACAGGAGCTAAAAAATGTTCCTCAAAAATGGCATTGTAAGAACTATAACTGTTCTCAGTTCCTGTGGTAAGAACATATAGAAGGGTTCTAAGAACTATAAAAACGCTTTTTGCATTCTGAAAGCACCTACTTATGTAATCACCAACAGGCATGTGTGGTGGGTTCAATAACAAGTTAAATCAAATTACAATTCAGTTTGCTGGATAAATTGGTAACATTTTGAACATATGTTCTGCCATATTTTTTTTATTTATCGCATGACTGATCTATCGCAACTCTATGTGACTGTTTACCCTTATGGGACAGCAAGCCTCAGTTTAAATTCTACTGGTGAGATATATAGAGGCTGAAGAAACTAGGATCTCCAGCTATTATATTAATGGGTAAAGGCAATATCTAGGAGCAAGCGGAGGACTTAATGGAGTATAACATTTTTACTTAACATGTCTCCTGATGAACTAAGCCCAGAGTACTGAGAATGAGTTTACCAATCAACAGTTTATATGAATCTAAGGTGCCCACTAGCAGCTGTAAAGAGATTTAAAAAGCAGTAGAAACTTCCTAGTTTTGAAGGGCTGCTAATGTATGTATGATGTATGGCTACACTGTGCAGATGGTTTGCTCTTGAAATGTGTTTCTTTGAAACTTACATTTGTTGAAATATGCTATACTGAAAAGTTTTTCAACTGTACTCCAGCACAGTTTGGTGATTTCCTTCCTCAAACACATTCCATAAACCCGACAATTAACAGGTGAGTTGATTTACGTGTGTTTGAGCAGGAAACTTACCAAACTGTGATGCACACCAACCATCCATGACTGTTGAGGACCCTTGCTCTACTGTATCTTGTGATACAGGACAACAGGCACAAATCAAAGACATAAATGCATCTGATATGAAATTTTCATGTCTGTTGTCACTAGCTGTTACAGTAATGAGCATCAAGGGCTGAGGGACTACAGTAGTGTTGCATAGGCCAAGTAAAAAAAACAAAAAACATACTGTACACTGTAAGAAGTGCTAATGCAATAGCATTGCTGATGTTTACTAAAAAAGAACAGCAAAGGAAAACATATTTAAAGTAAATTTGACTGCACCTCGCCTCGTGCAGGGTCCTGTCTCCAGCACGTCCTAGATTTCCTCCTGAAGCCAATATGACACTGGCTCTTTAGTGGAGCCCCACTTGGGGACTGACCCAAAATGGCTTAGGAGTCTCTGATGACGCAGCCAAACACAAGCCCCGAAGCCACAAACATTCCACGTCTCTCCAACTTCTCTCTGAGGGGTATGCAGTTCCACTTCTTCTCTGCTTTTAGACTCTTGGTTAAACCTCCTGTTTAATCTCGTACAACAACAGATTAAATCTGGATACTTTAAATGAAATTTCCCTAAAAATATTGTGCAAAAGTTTTGAATTTCAGTTATAGTTTTTGTGTATTGGTAATTGAAGCCCCATTTCTTCATACCATCTTTACAGTTTTGAAGAGACCACAGACTACACATATGGCATAGAGCACATGAGAAGATATGAGGGGGAAATATCAAACAAAAAATGGACAGAACAATAAAAATAAGACCTTTTTTTAAAGACAAATGTTTTTGCTGATCATTCTAGAGCAAAGAACAATGCACCTAGAACTAGACTGCTGGATGTTTAGCCCCTCGTTACATTGATATCCCAGAAATAAAGACAACACACATGGGCTATATCTGCATTTGACTAAAGTATCATTTTAAACTTTTAAAACACATTTCACATTTGGATGCAAATGTGTGAACACCCCTGGTCAAATGCATTTTTTTTTTTATTTTCCATGTGTTGATTTTCAATCTTCATTTTAATTAATACATTCTTTACAGGAAACAAATGTAAATTTGTTAGCATTATTCTGCACAATTTAAGTTTAACATATTGGAAAAAATAAAACATACAGTATAAAATATACCATAACATTTGGTATTTTATGTCCTCAAAATATTAAATTAAGGCCAACTTATTAACTTAGCATTAAACTGCTAATAATTTCTTTTACAAGAGCACAGACTAGTTTAAGATCTTTACACTTCCATCTTTAATTATATTGCCCACATATATTGCTATATATATAAAGATTTCACATTAAATACTTCCACATGAAAACACCATCATATACAAACTCACAGTACCTATCAGTAGACTCCCTGAGAATGCATGTATGTTGCTGACAGAGTGGGGCGATGAGCCGAAACTCAATTACTGTTTTTATTCCTCCCCTCCCCTCATGCAAACTGGCGAATCCCTATTTCATTTACACGAAACGTCCTTGCAAACCAGAAGGGGGGGGGGGGGGGGTTGCTGTTGGGCTGCTGTGATTTAACATGGCAAATGTAATTACGAAAATGTGCCACGGTAGTAAATATCCCCGTTGAACACAATCAGCACTCACACTCATACATCCTTGTGCACAGTTTTATAGATAAAACCCAGACTCTCCAGAGTTTCTCCTACTTTCAAGATACATCATCAAAAGGGCATTTGTCCCTTAGTCTTTAAGTTGAAAAACTAAAAAATATATGTGTATTGTGTAGAAGACAGATGACCTATATGACCTGGAGGAGACTTTTTGAAGCTAGATGGAAAACTTAAAATATATGAAACAAAAATTTGATTTTGGAGAAAAAATTGTGGAAAAAAATGTGATGACTATCACAATTCTCAATGTCAGTTTCAGCAATCAGAAGAAGAACCACACAGGGAGATATGCTAGTAATGCGACAAAAAAACCACAGATGTTCCTATCAATTGTAAATAATTGACCCAGGCTAATGTTGTGTGCTGTAACTGTTCAGGGCCATCTGTACTGTTTAAAAGGCAGTAGAAAAGTGCAGTTTTAGTGTTCATGTATACACCATATGCATCTGTACACTCATTAGTTTGGCATTTAAAATACTCTGATATAATGCGCTATGGGTAAATGTATAGTGTTGTATGTGTAAGGTGTTTTTTTATGTATTCTAAAGGACTGGGAATCCTGTTCATCAAATGGTGGCATCGTATTCTAAAAAGCCAGTGTTTTACGCTGGTTTGTTCTACATGGCACACACACGCATACATAGTAAACAGACTAATTGTGTGTGCAGAAGAATCTATAATGCTGTCTGACAAAATGTCCTTAAAGGAAGACTAAAAAGCAAGAAATGCTGCAGGTACTGCAGAGGCAGCATGCTGCTAAACAATCCAGCCCCCTCCCCACTCTCTCTCTCTCTTTCTCTCTCTCTCTTTCTTTCTCCCTTTCTGACTCTCTCCCTCTCTCCCTCCCTACCCCCTCTCTCCGACCCTTCCGTCAGAAACAACAACAGGCTCCATACAGCACTCGCCTACCAATGATTGCATTTCCCCCCTTTTCTTTCTCTTGGCGCACGACAGCGGCTGCCAAACATTACTCATTTAGAGATTCACATGGCGCAGTCAAGGCTAAGCTATGATTTCCTAAAGGTTACCAAGGTAACAGTCTCTTTCTCTCTCTCTCTCTCTCTCTCTCTCTCTCTCTATCTGTCTCTTTCTCTCTGCTCTTCCTGCCCCCTCCCTTGCTCCCACTTCTCCTCCTCACGCTTCTGTTTTTCTAGAATAACCACCACGGCTGCTTGTATGATGGATCTGAGGAGATACCCCCTGGATGAGCAAAACTGCACTCTAGAGATTGAGAGCTGTAAGTGGACCTGTAAAGCACACATACACACAAAGCCAGGTTCACACACAGCTACACAGAATACACTCCCAGCATTTCCGTCTCTTTTTGTCTGGGTGCTCCAAGTTCACATCCACATGTCCATTTCAGGTGCCTCACAATTGGTATCCTTTTTGAGAGTACCCTGCTTTCCAGAATGAATCTGCTATGACAATGAACAATAAGAATATGGAGTGAGGGGGAAATTAGTATTTTTTTTGCTATTTAGTACATTTCCTACATACATTACATTGACAAAAGTACTGAGACACACTTCTTAGTACATGAATTTAGGTGTTTAGGCCACACCTATTGCCACAGGTGTATAAAATCAAGCACCTAGCCATGCAGTCAGTTTACAAATATTTGTAAAATAATGGGTCATTCTGAAGAGCTCAGTGAATTCAGGTCAGTTTATGAAATGTCGTCCCTGCTAGATATTCCACAGACAACTGTAACTGGTAATATTGCATTGAGGAATAACAGAAACTTAGCCACCAAGTAGTAAACCATGTTACAACATAACAGAGTGGGGTCACTGAATGCTAGGCTTGCATGCTCTGTTGAGCTTCTTGTGGCATTAACCTCAGTGCAATGGAAGCTAATGTGTTCAAGTCAAGTTAAAGTTAACTTTATTGCCATTCAGACCATTTGACAGAGAGTGTGTAATGAAATTGCATTTCTCCAGGACCAGTGTGCAGTCATAAACATCACAGACATATGCATGCAAGCATGTAGAACAACATGTAGACAGACAGGCCAAAAAAATATATGTAAAGGCCTATGTATATAATAAGATAAGAAAATGTATTGCAAGTTCGTTCACATGAGTTGTATTATTGCTGAATGTAACAAGAAATGTAACCTTGGCACTGGTGTAAATTGATGATGAGAAGCATTGAATTATATCACAAAATATACTAATACATTAGCCCACGGACAACACCCTGGCCACATATTAGCATGCTAGTCATGAAACAATGATACAGTGTGATATAATGTGATGTGTTGCATTACAGTTCAATATTATTTGATATCTTGTATCATACCATCCCTATTAGGAATGTACCCAAAATGCATGGCTTTTCAAAATCTCTAAATGGGGGTTTAAATCTCCTCTCCAAGTCCTTCAGCTTCCTTCCAGAAAGCCAGATGGCAAGTTCAGACCTGTCCACCTCATCTCTTTGATGTCACATCACAGCCCAGAGAGACCTAGTGTCAGCAAGCATGATCATTATGCTCATTTACACCAATCACCCATAACTGCGGTGTTGCCCACCCAGCGATTGGGAGCCAGTGGTGATAAATGCTTAGAGAGGGTTTTCACTCAGGGGCCAAGTGGCAGCATTGACAAACTGAGGTAAGATTGAACACCCGAGCCTGTTTATCAATGAGGTGCCCTGTGCTATTGACCAGCCAACCCCCACCAGGCAGGTGGACCTTGTCCATCACGGTTGCAGTGGTGGTGAACAGACAAATGGCAAGGTCTGGCTTCCAAACAAAGGCACTTACTGGCTTTCTGAAATGGCCTACAGATGTAATAAAGTACAAATAATGAAACCTTACTACTGTAGACAAATAGTAATGCACAAGATAAAGCTTTAGCCTATCAACTTTTAAGCCCATGCAAGTATTACAAGTCTTTTCCCAAATGCTTTTTGTCTCAACTTCAACCTGTACAAAATCATCATTATTATGAAATTTAATATGTCTTCTTTGTCACACTGAAACAAACAGAGAAATGTAGAATCCACAGTGTCAAAAATGGTGATTGTACATTTCATTTCTGTCATTTTTTGGCTTTCAGTAAAAAAATCATGCAATGATGCATATACATTTAAATAGTATAGCAAAATGACAGTAATAATTCAAGAATCTAAGAGTTAAAGCCTACCATGGAGGAGTTTTGAATCTATTACCCATATCATCCTAAGTAATGCTCTGTGAAGTCTCCAATAAGAACTCCATTGACAGCAAAGCTTAGCTGTTGGGCTGCTCAGGAGAGGTTTTTAAGACCGGTGCCTCAGTGATGCTGGCCTAGAACTGGGCAGTGAGGAGGGCTAGCAAGGCTATAGACACTCAACCCCAGTGTTATAAGGCAAAATGATTAAAAAGGGATGAATTCTAATCCAGGCAGGGAAATGATATGACCCTTGACAGAGCGCTGGCACACTCAAGGGGCGAAAGGCGTAATTAAAATATGAAATATGACCCGACCAACCCACAGCCAAGTTATATACGGTTCCTGGGAGCCCAGAGAGAGGAACATAAATGCTCCAGTGAGATGTAAAGGGGCACGGAGGTCTTGTGCATGGCTGGGGAGGTCTTTTGAAAAAGACTCAATGTTCTCCACAATATACTGTAGCTTTGTTTTCCATATGGCAGAAAATACCCCGCCATTACTAACAATTAAACTATCTGAGGATATTTCACCATTTCCGAGTGGAATTTCCATTTTTGTCTACTGCTCTTTAGGATAGCGTTGCCATGAATCACACTGATGAGTAAAAAACACTTCATCCTAAAATGCCATTGTTGCGAATACTGAATACATTTTCTGTAAAACTGAAACTGTAACACCAGGCTTCCATGACTCTTTCTCTGTGTTCCTTGCAGATGGATACACCACAGATGACATTGTATTCTTCTGGCAAGGAGGCAAGAACGCTGTGACAGGTGTGGATAAGCTGGAACTACCACAGTTCTCCATTGTGGAGCTACATCTTGTGTCTAGAGAAGTGAGGTTCACCACAGGTAAGGAACCAGATCATGTTAAAGAAAGAGTACCAAGCTGAGGAGGACTATTAATTCATGAGATTCACTAAAAGTCAGATTGAACTGATCAGAACAGATCTCTCAATGCATGTTACTTACACCTAATTGCAGTTTATCTCAAGGTTTGGTGATGTCTGTACCCTCCTTTGTTGACAAACGTGTAGTCAAAAGGGTCCCAGTGGGGTATGTTATGCATCCTCAGCCATAAACACCGCAGTTAAGTTGAGGTTGCGAGAATTTGAAACCTCAGGGAACAGGGGTGAATATTACTCTCTCTTTAACAACTAAATAAACCAAATATGTTTTCAAAGTGACAAATTAAGCTTCATTTCTTAAAAATATTTAAATATCTATTTTCATAAAGATGACTCAATATTAGCAAGCTTTTAGATTAGCCGCTCAATTGTTTTTGCAGTGTTACTAAGCACATTGTATTAAGGCAAAACATATATAACAAAAAATACAGCATACAACATTTCTGAAAATTTTTGCCAGTAACTAAATGTATTTGTATTTATGCAAATGGAATGTTGAATGCATAAATATTTAATGTTGTAGAGCTTCTTGCCATGTCTCACATATTGCTATGCTACATGGGCTGTGTTAGGACCAGTGTAAAGCAGAACTACCTCTGAAAGGCTCATAACTCTTCTTCTCTTATACAGCACACTGCACCTTAAATATAGTGTATAAAGTAAGGGGACATGTTGTCAGATTAAATGACTATTTTCTCTTTTCTCAGATCCCCCTTTGGTGATATTTAATGGGCAAAAAGGGGGGCAAACAGAGGGGAAAAAGGCACTGCGGTTTTTATGTGGCAATTCTCAGAGGGCCACTGGAGCTGCCTGCTGAGAAGGGGCTTTTCAGAAAAAATCTGCCACGCAGGCAACTTCCAGCAATGTTTAACTGGAATCAAACCTGTCCCCAGGAAGGAATCCATTGCTTTGGGGAAATTAAATCCTCTATTCGAACAAATGGAGATACAATTGTACTGCACATTGACAACATGTAGTCTTTTAAAACCCTATTCTTTTCCTGTGCTCACTTCATGTTCACTAACATGTCTTGTCTGTGCCTCTGTCCACCTGTTTAGGTTCATATCCCCGGCTGTCGCTGAGTTTCCGAATCAAGAGGAACATTGGCTACTTCATCCTGCAGACCTACATGCCCTCGATCCTGATCACCATCCTGTCCTGGGTCTCCTTCTGGATTAACTACGATGCCTCCGCTGCTCGGGTGGCCTTGGGTAAGAACTCACTGATGGCAAGGCTATGACTGTGGGGCTATAATACATTTAACAGTTGTATGCAAAAGTGTGGGCACCTCTAGTCAAATGATGTTTGTTGATGTGAAAAAAAACCTGACACATTTTTATCAGTGATGTAGTTAATATAATATATAACATATAACATATAACAACATATAAAAGAAATAAAATTTGGGCATAGGTTGGAGCAGACTAATCTCATTAGGTCTTAATCCAAGTCAGATATAGGCAGTTTCATAGCATAATAAATTACATGACACAACAGCCATAGACTTATCTAAATAGCTTACTAATAATCGGAAGCTAAAAGGAACTGATTTTTACACAGCAAGAGAAGGCTATAAAAGATGTATAAAATGTCTTGTTTGTAACTGTCACTGTACAAAATGCCGTTAATAAATGGAAGTTAAATAGAACTGTCAAATTCAAGACAAGATTGGGAAGGATTTTTTTAAAAATCTCAAAAAATGCTCATAGAGTGGTCAGGAATGCAAAGCAAAAGGAGTAGTGATGCATTGGAATTGTTTTTGAACAAATATCATCTACATAAAGAAGTCATAACTTTTAACTGTAATCTAAAAATACAACACCTAAAGCAGAGCAATTTTGGAATCAAATGCTGTAATCTGAAATTGAACTCTCTGACTATAATCACAAAATAAATGTCTGGAGGTAACAAGTATTAAATTCTCCATAAAAATAATGTTTTGCCTTGTATCTGTTTTGCTTCATGTTTGCTTTAGAATTGTGTGACAGCCAATGGCACAGAAAAAGGTGTGGATTTTTTTTTTATAATATGTATAGGAAATGATAGTTGCACATTTAAAGTTGCAGAAACATATTTACATTTGTTCCATGCAGAGACAGTGATAAAAAAAATTTGTGAATAAAGCAGTGGTACTTATCACATACAACATTTAATGATGTACTAAAACATAAGAAAAAGCTTAGAAAAGCATAATGCATAATGTGGTGTAATTATCACAGTATGATAAATAACAATAAATATCATAATTTTGCCAGTCATTATATGAAGGTAGATCTGTCCCTATATACCCCTCAGTCTGCCCTTAAAAAAACAGGAAATTGAAATAGGAGTGAGTGACATGTGACCTTGTCTTGCAGGGGTTACCACGGTGCTCACAATGACAACCATTAACACCCACCTGCGGGAGACCCTCCCAAAGATCCCTTATGTGAAAGCCATTGATGTCTACCTCATGGGCTGCTTCGTTTTCGTGTTCCTGGCCCTGCTCGAATATGCCTTCGTAAACTATGTGTTCTTCGGACGAGGACCCCAGCAGCAGAAAAAAATCAACGAGAGGCTTAACAAAGCCAACAACGAACGCCCCCGATACGAGGACAAGCGTCTGAGAGAACAGGTTGGCATCCATCACTGATGTTCAGTTCATAACTGTGCCTGAAGTCCAAACAGAACAGAATAAGACAGAATATTTGTCATTAAATACTTCTATGTTTATATGTCTATAATGTATATCTCCATGCCATGTGTAAGCATCAGGTTTTTGACTCTTCTCGATAGCTAGTTACTGTTTAAACAAATGGCTTGGCTCCACCACCTGCAATGCATTCAGAAGTTCCATTGCCCATTGCTTCTCCTTAACAGATGGCTTCTTTGGTTTGATTGAAGCTCCTTTTTATCAATAAGAGGGGCCCATCTTGTCCTGAACTTATATGAGATTATGTTGTAATTATTCTCCAGGTTATTGTCTAGGTTATTGCTGCAGGCTTGTTTCAATCTAACTGCATCAGTGTCCCAGTAGGCTGCATTTTTTCCACCATAATTTATTGATTTTAAATAATCATGACCACACAGAATATGATAGGTTTCCACTGCACTAAGTATCAAAACCTTTGGTACTAGAAAACTGGATTTTTTTCTAATCAGTCCAGTACTGAAATTTTTGGGGTACTGGTTCAACCGTGCTCTGCAGCAGCAAATCTAATGGCAGTTCAACTTCTAGCTCTAGAAATTGCTACTAGAAATGTTGGGCCATTATTATGAATATAGTATTGTGCCCTGAGAATTATATATTCTTTCTTAGGTAGTAAGGGCTCTGAGGGCCTCTTGTCAATTTATTTTCCTTAGAATAATCTTAATACTCACCCCCCATGGCACCCCTATTCTAGGTGAAGATAAAGTTAGTACATGTACATAAAATGTAAAATAGAAGGGTATGTTTATGTGTCCCTTGTTGTTTTTGAAGGTGTTACTTTGTACAATCCTTAGGAAGCTAATGTTAAAGTTAGCATTTAGGTAGCCTCCACTGAATGAGTATTTCTGGTCTGTTCTTCTCTATATGAGTAAGCAAGAAAACACTACTACATTTACATTTACATTTATTCATTTGGCTGATGCTTTTATCCAAAGCGACTTCCAGGACAGAGGAAACAATCAA
>JBBPDA010000025.1:733545-754067 GCA_037974385.1 Arnoldichthys spilopterus | reverse complement strand
TTAGTACATATATACGCCAAGTGCTTATACAACAACAGAGGGCAACTACTGCAATACATAGTCATGCCAAGATCCTACACTACTGCAATAAATAAACACGCCAAGATCCTAAACTACTGCAATAAATAAACACACCAAGATCCTAAACTATTGCAAAAAATAAGCACGCCAAGATCCTAAACTACCACAGAGAAGAACTTCCATACATACATATGCCAAGTTCGTATACTACTAAAGAGAGAACTACAGCAATAGATACATACGTAGATACTACTAGCTAATGTGGCAGTTCACTATCAAAAGAAAAAGCGAAACTTTGCTTAAATCTAGATATGAGTAAATGTGGATATTCTTGTGAGCGTGTGAGCACAGAATTACAGAATTTGGTTTTATATTCACCATAGGACAGTGAACTCTGCTGTTATTTCTTATTTTTGATTGCAGTGGAAAAAACACCCCTTTCATCCATCCATTTGTCCATGATCTAATAATTTGGTCCTTTTTTCCTGAAAGCTATTAGAATATCATTTATGGGTAGCAGTAATCAGTAGGTTAAGCAACTGTGTTTGTAAAATTAGACTGAAAGTATACCAAGCAAGAATTATGGTCTCCATCGCTTTCTTGTTTTAGCATAACCGATTCCTTACGTCAGTCAATTCCATGCTTCAAAAGACCATGGAGAAACACAACTTCTGAAATATTAATGAGGGACAAAAAAGCATGACAGTCAGATTGAATGAAGCCAGTTGTCACTGTATGAAAGATAACGTGCCATGCTTTATGCAAAGTTTTCTTGTTGACCCTCATGTTTATGCATTTTTGTATTTTTAGAAAAATGTTGCTGATTGTCAAAGTTTTATGGGCGTTTTAATGTTCTTTTCATCTTTTCTTTCACATCGCAAGGACTCCATTTCAGCGCCGTTTCAAACCAACACCCTCAGGTCATATACACAACGAAGAAATCTGTATCTCGAGGAACAAAGAAAAGTCGGGGTACATGCATTTAGAACTCATAATAGCTGCAAGACTGCAGATTTAGGTCATACGACGCCATTAGAGAATGTGTTCTGTGTGTCAGCCATTACATTCTGAGCCAAAGCTCTGTAAAGTTCTCTAGTTTCTTTCGATAGTAGTATTTTGTGGTAAATGTGACATCACATCATCATTGAATTTTGCATGAGCAGTATGAGAGAATTCTGAAAAATTTTGTCCAAGATGCCGCAGGTGGTTTCTGGTAACTCTTTGTCTTTGATCTTCTCAAGGTGGACGCCTATGGTAACATTCTGCTTACCACCCTGGAGATGAACAATGAGGTGATGCCGTCCGACGTGGGCAGCAGTGTAAGCGACTCGCGGAACTCTGTCATGTCATTTGACAGCTCCGGCGTGCAGTTCCGCAAGCCCATGGCCTCACGGGACGGCTTCAGCCACCACTCGCTGGACCGCAGTGCCATGCGCAGCCGCGCAAACTGCCGGCTACGGAGGCGCTCGTCCAAGCTGAAGCTCAAAATCCCCAACCTGACGGATGTCAGCACCATTGACAAGTGGTCCCGGGTGATTTTTCCCATCACGTTTGGATTCTTCAACCTTATCTACTGGTTGTACTACGTGAATTGATGCGCGTCCTTCTAGGAAACATGGGCCATATTTTGAGAGCACATTGAATTGGCTTTGATACAATTAAGAAAATATGTATACACATATAGGAAAAAGTTCATACATATGTATATGCATATTTCTATATATTATATTTCTATATACACACACGTGTGTAAAATCGAAAGGACTTTTCTGATGTAAAAAAAAGTATTATATAGATTGACTTGAATGTTTAAGAATAATGCGAGACAAACATTTGAAGCATTTGAATTTCTTTTTCTTCTGTAATTGCAAACATACAACCATGAAAAAAAATCCCCCTCTCCTCCTTCACCCCATCTGCAAAGGTCTGGAACTAAAGACTGCATGATATTTTTGCTAAAAGAAAGGTTGCAAGATACAAAAAAGGACACATCGGAGTGTCTCATTAGCTTTTTATTGGAACATACTGTAATCAGCCTTTCCCAACTGCAGCTCATGAAATCAGGGGTGACTTGTGTGCTTTTGGCCGCTGACCAAGCAGAACACCTACCTGCCACTCCCCCCAAAAATCTCATTCACTGCACCTCCTAGCCCCCCGTCTGCCTTCCATGGAAGAGACTTACGGACTTGTCCGTTTCTACACTGTACAGCAACCTCTTTTGGATTATGTGTTATTTCCCTTCATTTTTTTTTTTTTGCGAGAGACTGCGTTTCTCTTTCTCAGACATAAAGCTCTGGTCAATGGTTTACACTGGACGGCCATCCCCGCACTCGAAAACCACAAAGTCCTGCCCAGAGTCTTATGTTCATTTTTTTCTTCATAATGTTTTTTTGCGAGCAATCTCCTTGGGGTATATATTTTTCATTCTGGTTCTGAGGATTCTGACTACTCCGGTTGCTATTATTTTGTCTTAAAAATAATGTGTTTTGGGGAGAACGTTATTTAAACATAGTGTTCTAGAGTTTCGCATTGCTAGATAACGAGCCACAGATATGCATTGTTCATTTGGTTTTTTGTTTTGTTCGATTTCATTTTAAGAAAAGAAAAAAAAGGCTTCAAGTGTACATTCACTCAGTATCCTCATTGTCATGGTTAGGTAGTATAACTGTACTCTTGCTTTAATCTTGTTCCTAGTGAAGTCCATCTGTTTTGTAGATACAGCATTCATAAGCATCATATACAGCTTTGTGTTGTCTGAGGACATGAGGGGGACCATGGTGAGCTACAGTTGTTTGTCAGAGTTTGGATTTGAAGTAAGTTCATCAACTACATTATGTTGTAAAGAAAAAAAAGATAAAAGAATATTGTGTATTAAAACAGGAGAGGTGGTAATTGTTTTTAATCTGTTTCATATTTAAGTCGAGCGATCAGCCCATAGTGTGACCTGATATTGTATGTAGTAACTCACACATTGTAGTGGCCCATCCTAAGAATGATTCACACTGTTGTTTTTTGGTTCCTCTAACGTGCCTGTCTGAATCCTGAAGGAGGTGTCCTCAGTCGATCATTGAAGTTAAAAGAGGGCGGAGCAGCCCTCGACCTTTGACCTTTCACCTTACTGCAGACCCACCCACAGTCCTGATGTTACTCATCTTAGGATTCAATCCCAAAGACTGATGACATCAGCACAATCAGGAAAAAAAGAGCTTCTGAGTCTTTTATGGGGCAAAATGAGATGTACGATAAAAGCCATGAACTGAAGTGACAACCAAAAAGGCCTATAATCCATTCTTCTTTCATTACGTTTTTATTGTTTTATTTTCTCTGTCTCAATTAGCCTTATCTGTGTAGGGTTTTATTCACCATGTCACGCTGCAATGCCTCTGCCACACCTTCGTCCATCTCTACATGATCACAAGGAGCCTAACGCACATGCTAGTAGCTTCAAAATCCATGTGTAAACAGACCTTACCCACCATAGTTCCATTTGGTCCATGTTCAAAGGCAACCAATCTCCTAAAGTTCTCGTGCTCAAACTGCTCATGCTGCACATGTAAACAGATACCAACAAGGCAGTGCAGGTTGGGTCAGAATATGAGGAAGTACAGGATGCAGTTTTCAAGATTATGTCTTTGGGTAGGTTGCCAGCAACAAAGTCCAGAGGACCTACTAATGACATGGTGGGTCGAGAGCCACAAACTCTGCTGTAGTCCAGGTGGAGGACATTCAGAGCAGGTCTCAGTCCTCAAAGCCCAGCAGAGTCCTCTGGCTCTCAACTATGTCAGATCATAATGCAACATTCTGTACAGGAATATTGCTCACCCAGGACTAATAGGGAGGGACTGACTGCCAGACAATTAATATGCTACACTTACTTTAAGAAGCAAAGGAAACAAGGCAACAAAAACTTTACTGAGCAGGGTAAAGAGGCCACTAGTGTTCTAACGGCCATTAAGTAAAGTTTTAATGACTTGAAGTTGTTGGAACTTGACTGAAAATGCCTTTTTAGTTAGTCTTTGGATATCCAGCAGGACCACAGTGAGTTGGAAGAAACTAAAGTGTAGCAACGCTCCATGTAAATTCAGTGAACCTAAAATGAAAGGATGAAAATGGAGGTGAGGTCTCCTGAAATGGAATACTGGGACAAGTCGATAATGTAACGTAGGCCTTGGAAAAAACTGAGTAGACTTTCAGTCTGCTGCAAAGATCAATGACAAAGGCAAAGCACACACTTTATCAAGGAGGAGTTCACTGTTATTGTGATATAATTCATATGTGTGTGTAATATGGACTATTTGGTAAGTTTGCTTAGTTCAGTGCAGGCTATGGTTGCCTGGATCAGTGTAGACATAACATCAGGTACCTCAAGATTGCAAGATCACCTTTGCTCAACATCTGAAGCAAAGGTACTTGTCAAATCATGTCATAAATAAAACTGATAAGTGGGGAAAGCGAAAGCCAAGATATTTTAGAGAGGGGGAACAGGGTTTTAGGTCATCGCAAAAGTGCACATTACCTGAATGCTTGGTAGCATGCACACATGCAAGCGCTCTTTCATGTCATTTAAATGCCCCTGCCTTTAAACAATATGACTGCACAACATGACAAATAAGGAGAAAATATATTTTTACATCTGATAAAAGTGCACTGTAGATTTATCAGTCAAATAGGAACTTAAAGTACAGTATTTCTCTTTCAGTGGTTGACCCTAGAACAAAAATTAAACATTTGGTAGCTTGATAGATTGTATGTTAAGAAAAAAGCTTTTCTGAAGTAGCTAGTATAATTTATTATGTGAGAATACATGCATTAAGCCTGCTCAAAGGCTAAAATGGATTTTTCAAACGAGAAACTTCCATATGTGAAGTAAAATCTAGTCCATAACTTTACTTATCATATATTTTTTAGACATACATGCAGTTTTCTATTGTGTCTGTACTATTGTTCATTATTTAATATAATCTCCCACTATATTTGCAGTTTCTATGCACTCTTACTCTGCAATTCTCAGTTAAATTAAGCCAGAACAGTGCACAGCTAAGATCTGATAACAATGTTATTTTATTCTGTACCATACAGACATGGATAACTATGGTAACTAAGAACGGAGAAAAAGCATTGTGGCTTTGCAGTTTTTCAAGCCAGTAAGCATATCATCGCCAGATATTTTGTTGCTCATCAGCATGTTCTTGTAGCACCAGCACTAATTCACAGTGATCTTGAGCTTCAAATTTTAGGTAGAATGCTGGTTTGTTGGGCATCATTTTTTGCCCTGCAAGATCTGCCTTAATTAGATCACAAAAGCATTTTTACGCATGGAGAGTTAATACCAGAGCAATACAATGCAAATACCATGCAGCAAGTCAATCCAAGCCTTAATGGTAACAGTAGTCATTATAATCATGGTGATATCTTGATCAATCACTGACCGGTAGTAGACTGAGGAGCATCAGCTTATTACAGGTTACTGTAAACCTGCTTTAATCTTATAATTTGCCAATTAGTGAAATAAGTATTACTGTAAGTATTCTCTAATTGTTTTCTTGAGCATTTCCTGGAAAAGTGGCACAATTGCTACAGTGCTGGATAAAAACAGCTTTTTGGTTAGCAAACCCAGCTAATCACCAGACACCAGTGCAGTTTGTCGATGCTACCAATATTATGAGCCATGTGAAACAGAAAATTACTGCTAATAAACTACACTAACAGCTAACTGAAATATCCCATTAAAAGGTTAGCATACACTAGCAAAGTTAAAATGTTGTATAAGCTAAAGGAGTTTCCCAATGTGCAACTTAATCAAATCACATGAGCATTAAGTATTTAACATGACGTTTACAGTTAGTGCTGGAGTCGACAACTTATTTTTAAGACCGATATGCTAGTTTACAGTGGTCAGCTGACCAAAACACTCAAACATGTAGCAACACCAGGCTGGAAAGGTGGTGTTTGTCTTGTACTGTAGTCATTTGTGTCCTGTTTGTTTTTTGCTTCGTTTCGCTTCGTTTTTCAGTTGAAGAGTACTGACATTTATTGAACGGCAAAAAAGAGCAGGCCCACTTGTGATAAAGCTTCAAAAATTAGCTTTTGTACCTTTCACTTTTGTACCTGTTGGCATAGTGCCACTATGATGTTCTTGAATTTGCTATAAGCAAATCCTGAAATGAATACAACAGCTTAGAATCCCCCTTAACATAGGGGCCAGTCTGAAATTGCTGGTCAATAGTTCTGTTATCCAGTGGTCACCAGTGTGCTGCGGAGCAAGACCATGATGCTATTTTGATCGCAGTGAGCTGGTAAACCCATCTCTAAGGACGAATCACTCATGGCATCTGAGAGCTCTGTCATTTTGTGAACCTTAAAAACTGTGAGATAGAGAGGAAATGACAGTTTACTGATGCTCAACTATCCACCATCTTGAGCAAAATATAGTCAGCCTTCTCCATTCAGAGGATGTAGGACCTATACATTTTGTTAGGCTTTTTTTTTTGGCTTTTTGGGGGGTAATCAATTTGTGTGGCTATCAGTTGTAGATATCATTGCACACACCTTCAAGAATACCTTCTGCAATGATGGACATGCCAAGCTGAACAATTTTCATGTGGAGAGCATATTACTTACGAGACTTACGAATGACATTACGTCAAGGTAGCACTCTGGTCACTGAGGTGATTGTTGGCCTTTTTTTGGAGAATGTGTCACAGTGTTAGACTCGGTTCACTGAATTGTTCTGTATCTTAATGGTTTAGGAAGAATTAAGGTCTGTTAGATTTCTTTTATCTCTTTGTTAATATTCACATCTATATTTATAAATATATATATATGTTTGAGAGAGAGAGATAGTGTGAGAGAGAGAGCAAGAACGTGTGAGAGCAAGAGAGAGAGAGCTTTATATAATATCAGGGATGGGGCGGGGCGAAAAAAAAATCCTGTGACAATGGAGGACATATGTCAATCTTGTCATGCACTTCATTCACATCATTCCAAACACTTTAAAGAATCACCTCAATATTACCATGCCATTAACATGAACACTAGAAACCATCAAAGAGGTTTTAATTGAGTATATTGTTTTCGTCTTTCACTGCAAAACATGAGAAAAGGAAGTACAAAAACTGTTGAACTGATTTCAATGTGAATTTTTCTTGCCTCTTGTGTATATGTGTAATTACATGTGAATTGTATTGTAAATATGATATCTTTCACTTATATTTCTTAATGCATGAAATTAAACAGGGCAGTTGGTAGTAACAGCTAGCCTCACTGCGACTGGCATGGACAGCTTTTGCGGCACCTGCATAACTTCTGCAAACGAAACCTCTGAAAAAAGAAAAAGGAAAAAAAGAGACCGAAAAAAAACAAAAATTAAACAACAACAACAAAAGATACCGGTTTTGTTTTGCATGATTTAAGTTTTCCAAAAGGTTTATTTTTCATAATTCTTTTGTATTTTAAACTCATAGGTTCACCCTCACATGGCAAAAAAGAAAGGACTTAGATGTTGATGTGCTTTTACGTTGCACTTCTTGTTGGTGGCCGAGATCTAACCAGAACACTGTAAAGTGAACAAAAAAAAAGGGGGGGGGGGGTTTGAGGAGGAGAGAGCAGAAGTCCAATGGACAAAACCATTAACGGGAAAATAAAAATAAGGTATACGCACATCATCATACTTTCTTGCTTTTTTATGTATCACATACAATTACTACTAGATAGATGCACCTAGTAAGCCATTAGATCAAGGCAGAGTTTTCTGATAAAATCTCCTAACCTGATTAGGATTTAAACCTTCATCAACGGCACCAGAACTTAAGCCATGAGAATGCAAAACTGGTACAATTTACTTTTTCTTTATTTTCTTTTTTTTTTCTTTTTGTTGTCTTTGCCAAATAACAAGCCTCTAGATTAGAGGCTATTGGTATTGGTCATTTTAAAGCATTAGGAAGAAAAGGCGTTGGTAAAACTGTATGGCTCAGTGGCTTTGTTTTGCTGAGCACTTGTTCTGTGGTTTAGCAGAATATTCTAATTACCGTGGACTTTATCCCAAAAATACAGCACACACAAGAAAAACTGGCCACTTAGATGGGGGTAAGGGGGGAGATGGGCAGATTAAGACTTATCAAAGGCAACCAATCAAAATCTTCAAATCATTATTCAGTATTGTTTTTTTTCATTTCTAGTTGCCTGTATTTGTTGTATTTTTTAATGAATCGTAAACTCTTATCGTTGTTGTTTTCTCATAGAAAGGAAATATATTTCTACTTTACATCCTGCCCTGAGAGTAAAAATGAGTTTTGTTTTTGTGTTGTACTGGTTCAGTTCACATTAATCTTTTACTTTTATTTCTGTTAATATATTGCGGTGTTATGATTTATTTTGGGGTATGATTTGTCTTCATGAGATCAACATTTGTAAAGTATAAAGTTGTATTTCCTTTTTTTGTCAGTGCCAATTAATGTAATGGTGTCAGTCAGCTTTTTTAGGTGTTTGAGCAAAATGTGTTTTTTACTAATACAAAATGTAACAGTATGTGGTACAAAAAAGGGTTATAATTAACCAACTGACTTTTTACAAATAAAGGCTTATACAGTAAAGAACGACAATGCAGAAGTCTTTTCATTTGCCATTTGTGGACTAATGGTTCCATTTGATTTCTTTCAACTTGACATATTTCTTTGAACTGATTAGTCCCCAAATGGTAAATCATAACTTTTACGAGAAATACAATGTAAAGAGAAACTCTTTTTTTCCATTTTTGATTATAAAAAATCTGCTGCAGGTATTCACCTTGTAATTTTATTTCCTTCTCTTTTGTTCTTGTAAGGGCTGCTGGGTAGCAAGGGAAAAAAACAGGTTAACAGATTACAAATGAGAAAAAAGGAGCAGAAGTAAGAAAAGACCATAGCAATGTCTTGTATAATCAATCTGATTTTGATTATATCCATGACACATTACTAAGGATATACCTCCCTCCCAACCCTTGGTCCTGAATAAAGAACCATCAGAATCCCCGCTGGAAGAGTGTTATCTTTACCCCATACTGAACTCAAGCCTAGACACAGCCATATTTCTCACAGGGAGGCAGTGTTGAATGACATTTTTGTATAAAGAAACTCAATACGAACTAAGCATGTATCAAAATCCTAGAAAAGGTTTGGAGCTCATATAACCTATAAACAGCACATGGATGTATTTAGGTGTACATTTGTTAACACCTTTGTTGAGATAATCTTGTAAACTAAGTTGAAAGACATTTGGTTATTAGCATTGTTGATGCCTCATATGTCTAGTATTGCTGAAGACAAGATATTCCTACAGGTCCATAGCATGGTTCCTCTTAGGCTGTTTTTCCACTGCATAATGTATTGTAAACAACTGGTCCTAGAAAAACAGGAACTGTGCTTTTCTACCTGCCATCGATTTAGTTTGCCAAGTTCAGTTTTTTTGTTTTTTGATACCTGCTCAAGCCTAATAGTACTCAAGGGTGTTCACCTCTGCCTTTGGTAACACTTGCCACTGAATACACTGACACATATTCTTTACTGTTTGCAGGTAAGCATTACATTAGTGCAGTGTAGTGATGCGTTAATAGCTAGTTAAAGAATTATTACTCTGTAAATAAATTGCTAATATAACAAAAGCTAGTTATGCTATTAGCATTTATGCTAGTGGGTTTTTCTTGCTGATATTTACAACTTTCTGTGGTTTTATTTCTCTGTGTGTGTGTACATGGAACAGTGCAGTATACCATGACATATCAGTCAATAAAATAAACAAACTAGCATAGGAGCTAAATTAGATGCTTTAGAGTGGCATACAATTCCCAAAATGATAAATTGGTAATTGTTATTGTGATGTTCTTAGGCATCATATGTAGAAAAAAAACTAAAACTACAACCCCATTGAATTAATGAAAATGAAAAAAGTTTGTCAGATGAGGGAAAAGACAATAAAATACAATGCTGCAACTTTCCTGTGATAGCTAGCAGACATGGTACTGCAGCACAAAGCTGGTACTGAGAGAAAAACTGCAGTCACATTAACATAAATGCAGTAGACCAGTCTGCATACAAGAATATTCTAGAAAATCAAAGGTTCCTAAATGGTTCTTTACTAGGTTTTCATTGAAAGTCCTTTTAGTATAGAGTATTTACATTATGTAGAGGTTCTTTAAACTATAAAGGTTCTTCACACAAATCTTTTTTTTTTAGAAACCACAGTTGGTTCTTTTGTGGCATTGCTCCAAAGAACCCTTTTTGGCACCTTTAAGTGCGTGACATTAGTAAAGGCAGGAATAAAAGCTGGTTGTTTCATTTACAAGTCAAAAACTCTAAAATATCAATGTTGTATGTATAGTTACTTGTGGAGAATTTGGAAGTTACACCAGTGAAGAATTTTGGAGAGCTTACAGAATATTTTCATGTGTCCAAATGATCCTTCTGATGTATAAAGGCTTCGAAATCTTGTTCACAGGTCAAAAATCACCATCTATCTCTAATTCCAAAAACTATCTAGACCTGTCCTCAGTTCATGCATCTTCTAGCAAGATTAATGACCAATGTTCAAAAGGCATCTCCCTTTAAGGTGGAGAAAACTGAAAGGGCATCTACTAGAAGATATAAAAAGAGCCTACAGGTCATCACTCCCTATATTGCTTTCTCAACCAAGCAATCTCACCTTGATGTTAACATGATCTACCAGTGTTAGATGTAATGAGGCGAAGCTCCAGGAAAAAAAAGGGGTGACAAGAAAACTGTTGGGGAAAGACATCCTTCATTCCACCCCCCTTCCACCCCCAAACACACGCCCCTTGCCTTGGTAAACTTTAAAAATGTTCCCAATGGAGAAGAGGCACTTACAGAGCTCTGTTAGGAAGATGGATGCAGAAGCCATGGAACTAGATCAGCGAAATGTGCCCGCCATTTCCTTGTTCTATTGTCAGCACTCCATATAAAAACATCAAATATTGAAAGGGTGCATTAACATGGGCCAGAAATTGATGGCTGCGTTAGTGAGGTGGGAGTCAAAAAAGGAGAATGCAACCTGGGTTTTTCCTCTTTCCTCATAGCAACCCCCTCCTTCCTCTTCCCGAAAACTGCCAGCAGTTGTGCACCTATTCTAAGGTTAAGGTTATAACAAGCCTTTGACCTTTTCCAGCTTTGCACAGTAACTGAGAGTCCCTTTGAAATGTTGTGTTTTAAATTTGCCAATCAAACAGTAGCTTTTTGAGAAATAACAGCAGGAGTAAATATGTCGGAACCTAAGTTAAAGTTTTCTGAGGATACATGCAATGGTTCCGTAAATGGTTCCAGACTGTTTTACCTTTAAGCTAATTATCTGTTCTCTTTGTTCCTTCTAATAACACTTACTTTAAATGTACACAAATGTGTACACACATGTATTTACATTATGATACATAACTGTGTGCTATCCTTTCTTTTTAAACTAGCTTTGTGCTCTTGTGTTCACAATGGATCTCGATAAAAGCCAGTCAAAATGTCTCATAGACAGATCCTTTATGTTCTATAAATAGATTTGTAAGACTGCTTGGAGGGATAAGAATTTTCACAGCTTTCTTTAATGTACTTTTTGAATAGGTTGATGAGGGGGCCAACTAATGCCAAGACATGTCAATAACACAGTGAGATCTTAATACCAACTGATCCAGTGCTGTTAGTAATGGAGCTTAATGACAAGGGGAATTTTTCAGAAATCAAATTAGTGATCTGTGGATGCACTGAGTAATCATATTCAGCCTTGAAGTGTCTTCTCTCAACTACAGAGAACATTGCTTTTAAAGACTAAAAATTGCAACCAGCAAAATAATGTTTTATTATGTTTGTTTCAAGTGTAGTAGCGACTAAATAACCATTTTTAAATGTTCTTCTGACTCACATTTCATCTACACAAATGGACATCTGAAGGGCCATCCATTGAAAGGCTGTTTTACGAAACCAAAAATAGCAAAGAACCCTTTCCGTCTCCTTCACTTTTAAGAGTGACAGTATTTTTAACTTTGACAAGGATCAAGAAGACCCACAGCATACTTTGCATAAAACAAAGAGCAATTAGACCATTAGTGATGATGTCACCAAATAAGCTCATGTGGACTTCAGTTTAATTCACATTAACCCTGTGGGAGGCAATTCAGCACTGAAGATCTACCTTGTGTGTGGCTTGCATTGACAATATAGCATGTTCTTATACTGTTTGACAGGCAGTGCTATCATGACTGTACAATTCTCCCTTTTCTTTTCCAGTCCAAATATTGAAATCCTGAGTTTTATCCATTACCCATCAGATATTATCTAATATATTCATCTTATATATTCCTTATACAGGCTTTAAAATGAGCTACACTTAATTGACACACTTTAATGAACACTTAAATGTAGGCAAGTTTCAATTCAAACAACCCACTACTCTACATATATAAATACACAGCTAACAATACAAAATCGCACATGCACAAAGTCACACGAAGTTTGTGCTATTTCAGGCTAGATTGTAACAAGATTGGATCAAGTTAGAGACTATATAACGGATGAGACAATATAAAAAATGAATGGAAAAACTCAACAGGACACTGTTTACCAGAAAGGTGCCACCCTTCGGTAAAAAGAGCTAGTCAGCTGGCTGGTCAAAGCTACAAGCAGAAAACACCAAGTTTCTATGGAAAAATATGTGCAAGCACAGTAACCACACTGGATAATTAAATAAATAAACACAAAGACAAACAAACAAATAAATAAATAATGATGTCTTAATATTTAATAAGCTATTTGAACTTCTAATAGTTCGTTAACATATGAAAACTTGATGCTCAAATATTAAACAGAATGGTGAATGTATTCTCATTCATTCATTTATTTATTTTTTGTTCAGTTCAGGTACCTCAAAATTATAAGGTGGCACTAACCTTTTTTTAACATTACTGAGCAATCTAAAAATGTGGGGATTTTTGCATTATTTGAACCAAATGCTACAAACAATTTATGTGATTTTATTAGCCTGATTTTACCCGTGATGTCAACACCTTTTGGTTTCAGAATTGCAGAGTTCCAAGATGGTTGCCGTGTAGACAGGATTTTAAATAAATTCTTGACTACATGTGACTACATAAAACATTTTGAGATATTTGAAGGGTCAAATGTCATATAAGCCTTCATTTTGATCTTTTCAGCAAGGGACTGTTGGCATTCTGTTCAATTGCAGTCAATGCTTCAGTGTTCTCTTTGGCCCCCCTTACGGCGCTCCCCCACCCCACCCCCCTTTAAAAGATGAAGAGAGCAGAAAAGCAATGTGTCTGATAAAATATTAAGACTTGAGCATCCTTTTATCCATACCATATGACCATTGCTGCACTAGTAAATCTACTCACTCTCTTGCTTACTCTTTTTCTCTCTAAACTATGCATTCTTTCCTAATCATACAGAATAGATTGACCTTCCCAAAGTTTCTGCCAATCACAAAACATGTCTTTGTCTTCAAAAAAACCTACGTCACCTTAGTCAACAGCCATTTCCAGTGG
Source organism: Arnoldichthys spilopterus (assembly GCA_037974385.1). Taxonomy (NCBI): domain Eukaryota; kingdom Metazoa; phylum Chordata; class Actinopteri; order Characiformes; family Lepidarchidae; genus Arnoldichthys; species Arnoldichthys spilopterus. The sequence continues at coordinate 740,518 of JBBPDA010000025.1, read as the reverse complement.
CTTCTGCACTAGAGGTTTCTGTGTTTCTAGCAGTGCACCAGACCTGGTGCTAGCAGGAACATCCTTTGAACCTTGAGTGTGTCACCCATGTCCATGGTTCGCCTTGGTGCTGATTTTTGCTGTAGTGGGAGAGCGGAGATAGTGGGTGAGACTGGGATGTAATCATAGTAAACATCTGGCCTAGTTTCTCAGGAGGATGGGAGATGTGAACCATGTTGTTGACTGAGAGACACACTTGTCTTTGTTGTCGTTGCTTGCCTCCAGCTCTCCTCAGCTCTAGAACAGCAGTGCCGATTGACTTCCTTTAGGCAAGGCTGCCCTCTGTTGGTGCAGGGATCCATGTAGAAGCTGTTTTAATTACTTCTTCATGGTTTTGTGGCAAAAATAAATAATTATAACAACTTAAATCTATAAACATATGTTTAGACAGGAACCCAACAAATATGTTTTCAACTCATTACCTAATTTACTGTCCTTATTAATAATGGACTATATAGGAGATGCTAAATGTGCCTCTTTTCTTAAGACACCTGAAGATGAAGAAAAATGTCATGTCACTGAAACATTGACACAGGCTGACCAGGATCATTAAAGAGGGCATAAAAGTCAAGTTATATGTGGGCGTGCAAAATTTACTACTCCATCATTATTCAGAAGGGACTTACAAGCAGATTTGCTTGCACTTCATTAATTATAAGGACATTGGGATGTTATTGCAGAGATGTCTGCTGCCTGGCAAACAGTATTGAAGACTCCACTATAATTCTACAAATCTGTGGAACAGTTTTATTCTGCAGGCCATCAGAACTTTGATTGCACAAAAAAAATTAGCTTCTGCTTCATGAAGTGTCATTGTATACTTCTCAAATTCTGGACCTTTCAGTAGCACCTACATTTTACCTTATGTACTGTTTACTGCTACAACTGGCACTCTAATGCTCTGTAGCTTCATATTTTACCACTTTGTAATTTCCCAGTTACACAATAATTTATCACTTATAAGTGAAAGTAAACATTTTAATTAAATAATAATAATAATAATAATAATAATAACATTTAATCCCAGTTATAAACTATAATTTACCACACACTCTATTAATGATAACTTATAATGAGCAATAATGCTATTTGCCTCTGGTAAAATATTATGTCTTAGGGTGTCTCTTTGAAAAGGGTGCATCCCATTTCCAGTTTACTGTGACATGCTTTATGTTATTTTGTCTATTTATTGTATTGTGTCTGTCACACCTTGACCTCTGCACCTTGCTGTATGTTGCACCGTGACCATGGAGAAACCTGGTCTTATCTCACTATGTACACAGCTGCTGATGACAGTAAAATAACCTAGACTTTGATATTGATATTAAATTCACTGGTAAGTGCATGGCCGGGCTTTAGGAAGGGCTTACCGGGGCTGTAACCCAGGGCCCTGACCTGTAGGGTCCCCAAAATAATCTTAATAAGCGCTTGTTCATGCAAAAAAAAAAATCTGGAGTAAAAATAAACGTGTGGTCATTTGTTCAGGTGTACATCTGTCACACCCGCTTATTAATAATTGGTTTAGATGTTTCTTAGTGTTGTGTGAAGGGTAAGAAAGAGGCGCTAAGAGAGGCAGTATTTAACCGGAGCCCGTGAAGATTAGTGAGTGATGAGGCAGTACCAGGACCAACCATCTTTCTCACAGGCACGAACTAATGTTCTGAATCTGAGACACTTTCAGCGGCTCTGCCATATTTGTAATTCTTACGCAAACACAATTCCACGATGTTAAACTGAGACTCGCTCAACAGCTAAACCAGAGAGCACAAGTTTAACATTACTGGTGTTCTGAAATTTTTCCTACCCATGAAAATGTCCTACCAAAGTTAACTGCGCATGTGCTCGTTTGCTGTTATTATATGTGAACTTTGCTGATGACCAGTATCGTACATTTTTTCAATGTCCGCGTGCGCGAGTGCACGTGTGTGTCTAAGTGGCCTTGGAGTTTAGAATAGTATTCCTAATATTCTTTTATTATATTAACTAACGAGGGCTGCAATACCTACAGTTTTTAAAAGGATGCATGTATATGTTATATAATCACTGTTTATTTGTTATTGCCATAAATATTGTGAGAAAATGCAATGTTTTCTCTAGTTTTATGCTACTGGTAGGAAAAAAAATGTCAGAACACCTGGCTATAGAGGCCTTGTAGCAACCAAGTCGAGCAGCCAGTATTGTGGAGGTTTTTTACAGAACTGACCCTGCTCACTCAGGAAAGATCAACAATTCAGTCCAAGCAAAGCTTCTGAATGCACATACAAACATCAGGAATATTTTTTTCTCTGAATTTCACTTCCAATGCAAGCTTGTAAATGGTGAGTACATCTCGAGACAACGGCTTCTATATTCCCCATCCATCAGATCTGTGTTGTGTTTTGCTTTGCCTGTAAAGGTAATGGTCAGTCATGTTGTGAACACTGGAAACACAGAGCACAGGTCTGAAGTCATTTGAGAGTATTGAGGTTGATAAACTGGATTTCTGTGATTTGATTAGGTAATTTGCTGCAAAGAAATGCAGAAAAGTACAATTTTCAAAAGCATCAATCTAATATACAGTACAGCTTAAGTGATTTGTTGGGACTGCTCTTGTACAGTTCTACTGCTCATTGATTTGAAAGCTTGGTTAACGATGATCTGGTCATTTGGTCATTTTCAGTGCCAGCCACATAGCACTGAAATGGTGTGTAATGTGTCTTTCATACTCCTTTATAAAGATTGTTGCAATATCTGTTTTCTGGCTTGCTGTGGTACTGTCTGTACGGCAATGGCTAGTTAAAGATTTAAGCTTTTGATAGAGCATAGATTTTGTCTCTTATAAGCTAAAACATTTTTTGGCATAAGTAGGGCCCAGGGGCCATATTTGTCCAGGGGCCCCAACCCTCCTTAATCCGGCCCTGAGTAAGTGTTTTGGGAATTAACAAGTCCCATGGATTTTTGGTTTACAACCAGCTGATGGGGGCTAAACCCCACCCAGAGAATGCCTAAGGAGCTTTTATTGTGGCTTTGACCTCCCAAATAGCCCAATATACAATGTAATAAACATTGACATGGAAGGAGTGTCATAAGCTGGGAGCAAAATTGTCAAAGTGAAATAACTTTCAGGTGGCCAATAATGGAAGTTTAGTTCTGACATAATTGAACAGAACATTTTTGGATAATAAAACACATGAAGTGTAGTCTAAGCAAATGTTATGTCACATTTAATGTTTTACTTTTACCCCAAATCAGCAACAAGTTCTTTAAAAAAAAAAAAGGTTTCAATGTAAAGTTTTCTTTGTGTCCTGACATTCTCCAAGGATAAGGGTGGAACAGTCAACAGTATTTCCATGGCAACCTTTATTTGAGGAAACTGTGACAAGCAGTGTCCGCTGCTCTGGATGACATGCATGGATTCTAGAACGTGACCCCTCTGTGACATCATTCTGAAGGCAGAAAAATGAGTGCTGACATGAAATCATTTAACACTGACATGCTCACAGAGCCTTCCATCTCACTGGTCAAGCCTATTTTTTCCCTGATAAGGCTTCGCTGTGCTTGGTATTTCCTTAAAGAAATAGCATCAATGCACAATAATAGTATAAACAATTTATATTTATGAAATGTATTTATAGAAACTAGTAACAATTATCCTTTCCAAGCTCTGCCCGTTGCTTTTTTTGTAACTGTTGCTGCTGTTATAGTACTCATCTAGTACCATCTTTTTATACCCAGTTATGATCCTCTCACTTGTTACCACCTCACCTGGTAATAGTGGAATGTTTAAAAACAATGTGACTTGAACATTCTATAAACCGTTCACTCTTATTTTGTCTTTGTCTCAGGCATTAAATCTAAATGTCTTTTTATCTATAAAATACACTCAAGTTAGTGAGGCAAACTATTACAAGTTACTTATTTGTACTTTTGCCAGTTTAAAAAATTTCCCATTTCCCAACATTTTCCAGTTTTTCCAGAAATCTGGTTGGTAATAGCTTTCAGATCACCACTGTGAACTATTCTGTCTCAGTATATTTCCTTGGACACTTTAAAATATGTTTGATAAAAACACAGATGTACATTACAGTCTCTCATTCATGTGAATGTGATTTTTTATATTTTAATATTTATAGCTCTATACTGCTACATACTAACAAATGTACATGCTTGCTTAAATACTCTCTTACCTTGATGACTACGTATGTCCACTTGTACGTAGTAGTGTGTGGGCTTGGTCCAATTGTTTATTTCTTAAAATTAAAAATTCAAAAATCAGCCAATTCAAAAAAACCTAACAATTAAAGAGCTGATTTGTATGGAGGCACAGTGATAGAAATACCTCCTAGATCAATGCAAGTGTTCTTAATAAAATATATTAGTATCTTTTGATTTATGGCATAAGAAAGACAGATTGGGTTACAGTATTCAGATTGCTCTGAAAGAACTAAAAGTAAAAGGGGTGCTTCTCTGTCACTTTTAACTCCCTGTTTCATGAAATAAAATATTTTATTTTTCATGAGCAGGTAAAGCACTGGCTAAGGAATTCAACTAGGCTGCAGGGACCTGCGTTAACCATTAACCTGTGGTGTGTGTTTTATCAGCTCTCCCTACACTGCCATCAGTATACTTGGGTGTGTTATTAGTCACACAATTAGATAAGCTTTTTTTGTTTGTTTTTTTTTATTCCGCAAAGCATAGTATGAGAAACATAGTTTGCCACCCCTTTCCTTTCAGTATTCCAGTCTGAAGTGAAATTATATGTATTTTCTCTATTTTGTGAATTGGCTGTCTGAATCAGAATTATAAGTAAATCATTGTTCTTTAAAGCTTTACCTAAACTTGGGGCTTTTACTGATTGGTCAAGGTGTGTGTGTGTGTAGGTGTGTCTGTGTGTGTGTGTCTGTGTGTGTGTGTGTGTGTGTGTGTACGCTTCCTATATTAAAGGCTAATATTAAACCATGTTTTGTACAATGTTGCCTTAAATAGTTAAAGTTAAATAGTCTACTTTCTTCACTTTACAATTACATATGACTATATATTTAATCTCAATGAAATACAATGCAGTTATTGTGCAGTTTCTCATTTAGGATTATTTGGTGTTCTGAGTTATTCAGAAACTTATAGTAACATGGTTACTATAATTTAAATATGTAGATGAAAATATCCTTTTATATGATTTCTATTGTCACATGATGTTGCCTTATTGCAACAAAAATGTTTTGGATTTTAATAATCAGGCCTATTTAATGTAACAAAAGTTAAATAAAAATAATTTTTAAAAGTTGTGCAATAGAATATAACTTTTGATTGTAGCTTCTTGTTTTTGGCCAGAAGGAAAACCAACCAAGGCAAATGTCATTATGCATCACAGGCACTGGGAAAGCAAACTTAACAAGTGCTCATGTGTTGATCAAATGGTCACGTGTTGATTTTGTCCGTTGGAGTTTCTGAGGGTGTTGACCATTAGGGCTTGAAAAGATAAGTTTGATTTAAAAAAAAAAATCATTGTTACTGCATGAGTAGTGAGTAGGGAGTTGTGAGCTGGAGTGTGGTTACCTTTGCTTTTCTAATATTGCTGTTGATATCTGAAAACATGTCACTGTACAGGACCATTGTTGTGTTGCTCAATGTTATAGGTGAGTAACTTTTCATTGGAGGCATATAAACAGAATTATATGATATAAAGTGTTATATTTCAGGGATATTTTTAACACTGTCAGTGATAGTACTTGAAGTACACATTAGTTAATAGCTAAAATTCTGCAGCATTATAATCTAATATTTATAATCATATTACAATTACAAGTTTTTAATTGTTTTCTATATCTAAGTTGATAATAACAAAGCTCCTAAAATTAATGTATATGTTTGAGCTTATTCAATTTTAAGTAGTTTAAGTATTCTGATTCAAGATCATTGCTCCTCTATCTTAAGGCCTGCCTGAACAAGGTGTAATCATATTCCATAGGATTTCCTTTGCATTACGAGTTTGTCCTTTGACCTATCCTTAAAACCCTGAGCAAACATTTTCTGGCTGCAAAAGGTCTAAAATAACTGCATGCATTTGCCAACAATGATTTCTTACAACTGGTTTAAAAAAAGATGGATGTTTGTTTTCAGGTTGCTCTTTGTCAATTTGGGTAAGTGTTCCTCAGAAGACTGTTAACGTGACTGTTGGTCAAACTGCAAATCTTCAGTGTACTTTCCAGACTGATGTGCCCATGACTAACCTCTTGGTACAGTGGACTCTCTACCCTAGGTCTTCACTGAATCCAGAAGAGGTGGGTCCTCTAGCTTACTAGTTCCACATTTAACAATAAAGGTGTTTTTGGTTCCTTAGGGAATTTTTCAGTTGAGTGGTTTCAGTTAACTTTTTAATTGAATAATTCATTTTAAACTTCTTTATGGAACCAAAAAGGATTATTTTTGACACTTAACTTTTAAGAGTGCAGTGTATCTGGTATTCTTTTATGTGAGGCATCTGGTTAATAAAGCAGTGAAAACATTGGAACTGTACTACAGTGTTCTGAATAGGATTTGGTCTTGTTGATTGAAAAGTACATTTGTTTATGAAACCTGCCAAAGAAATTCAAGGGTTTTTCAGATAAATCTGTTTTTAGCTAGAGACCCAGTACTTTTATTGGAATCAGTTTCTGATGTGAGGATGCTGTTTGTTTTATGTGAAAAAATTACTGTAGAAAGTAGAATGGCTCACTAGTTTTTGGTATCCTGTAGCAGCACTAGACACACCCTGGTAAGGGAAACAAAGGGTTCATTTAACACTGTTTTCATGTTTAGTGATGTTAGTACATTAAAACTCTGAATTTATATTGCAAAAATGAAAAATGAAAATACCTTTATATGCATCCACACAGACCATTTGTGTATATGGTAGGAAACATTTAACATTTTCCAGATATCCTTCTCCAGAAGATGGAGTCAACTTTGGGGGACA
>JBBPDA010000025.1:717172-733445 GCA_037974385.1 Arnoldichthys spilopterus | reverse complement strand
GCCAAGTGCTTGTAAGAACTGCTGCAGTACAACAATATTCAAGTGCAGAGTGAAAAAGTGCAGAGTGAAGTACAACAATATGGTACATGTATACCATCCTGGAATGATCCTGAACATAAAAGGTGGGTCCCACGCCCTTGAATAAAATGTGAAAAACAAGATGATCAGTCTTCTCTTGTCAGCTTCTAAAGACCACCTTCATTTTGGGTTTAATTTCATGCAGTATTAGCAAAATGCTGAATGCTGCATTGGTGGCACACAGAGCAACTGAAACCAGCTTCACAAGAAAGCCTATCATTACCAAGCTAAGTACCCAGTTAGAAAACTGAAACATAATATAAATTTTGGCTCATAACTAGCACTTTGGTTCATGACATTTCCTTTTAGTTTGCTGAGTTAGTCCACAGTTACTCACTTTTAAACTACATTTATGGAAGAAGAAATGCTGGATATTTAGTGTGCTAAGATAATAATGCCCTTCATGGTTCCTTGATTCAACAAACCTAAAAGAACTAGCTCAAATGCCTTGGTGTAGGTAGTCGATAAAACTGCAGTGCTGTGGGTTACCAGGAGTAGATTTAAAGGGCAGGTTTGACCTAAAACTAGTTTTTAAAATAATGTAATGATGTAAAGGTAGTGGTTCCCATTTTTAAAAAAGGGGATCCTTTGGATTCTTAGCAAGTATGTGCTATAGAGGCCATTGCTATGTGCCATCCAGTCTTTGTATAACCAAACAGAGAGCTGTGTCCTCATTCTCAGCACAAAGAAAAACACATTTTCAGTGAGTGTTGGACATCGCCAAGGTTGCCCCGTTTCTCTGATCCTATTTGTGATTTTCATGGACAGGATCTCAAAGCGCAGCTGAGGTGTTGAGAGTGTCCAATTTGGGGACCTCAGAACTGCAGGTAGTTCTGTTGTAGTTATGTGCAGAGCATGAGATGGTCAGTGCAGCGTCAGCAGTAATGCAGACACTTTACCGGACCGGGGTGGTAAAGAGGCAGCTGAGTCGAAAGGTGAAACTTACCAGTCAATCTATGTTTCAACCCTTACCTATGGTCATGGCACACTCAACTGCGAGGAGGCCTCGGCGTAGACCCAGAACTTGCTGAAGCATTATTTCATCCCTTAACCTCACCAGAACAGATTTTCCTCCTGGTTATTTTGGACTTTCAATCTGCTCTCATTACATTAGTCAGCATGCATTATGCAATAAAATAACTTGGGATGTACTGATGTAGCAATTAATAAATATGAACTTGATATTCAGATGTGACTTCTCAACAGTAATGTTAGCTATCTCGCTTCCGTATGCATTAGCCAGCTAATGAAAAAAATATACAAATATTTCAAATGGGCCGTTGTAAATATCCCAAACTGCTTGTTGTTTTTCAAAAGATCGGAGGGGAGGTTTCCTAGTCTTTAAACCAGAAGATCGCACTCTTCTATAACAACACCACTGTAAGAAGTTAGTAGTTCATAGAAGATTTCCAGATTCTAACATTCTATAATGTCATATCTTCATATGTTGTACATTAAAAGTATGTCTACCAAAAAGGTTAATGCCATTTTGTTTGTTTTTTGATTTTGGTTAGGGGATCATTGGATTTGAATCTGTAACTCCATGGTTTTTGTCCAGGCCTTTTGCACTTACTGTATTTTTTATTTATACTCTGTGACCTTTAAAAATGTCAGAGAAATATAAGAGAAGAAAAATATTTGGATGGTTTTTCTTCAGTTATCCATTCACACCACTGTACAAAAGAAAAAAAGTAGGACTGATAATCAAGCTTGAGGAATGCATTTTCATAAGAATGCATTACAAGATGAATGAAGACAAAAACATTTCTCAGATTTCACTTTTATGACACTTTATTTAATATAACTATAATTAATAATTAATTAAATATTTTAAATAACAAGATTTTTTTCAACAAAAATGAGATTCAAACAATACTTAACACATGGTATGAAAAAACTAGGTTTATGTTTATATTTCTACATTGTTATACAAGGGCACACAAATGTGCCACAGCTAAATATCACCCAAAGGAGTTTAAAGTCAGTGGGGAATTCCTGATGACTGCACAAACTGCACAGTGTTATGGTGCAGTCAACACAAAACAGGATAATCTAGTAAGCACTTTATACACTTCTGATTGCTATCATACACTGCGTAACACACCACAAAAACTCCTTAAATCTGTCAAACACCTACACACTAACCACAGCACAGCTCACTGTGACATCAAAATATATGCATAAGATGAAAGGATTAGAATTTTAAGACATTTACACAAAGGTCACATTGTTTTTTAGCAAGTTTGACAAAGGTTATTCAGTGTCTAAATGAGTAATATACTCTACAACTAGAAAAACACTTACACATTCACTATGGGGATATGTAATAAGTATTGTATATAAACAGAATGTGCACATTTCTAGCTTCTCTGCTCTTCATTTGCAGTCATATACTATTCAAAGTGACTTCCAGAGCTAGATTTCAGTAACTGAGCGATTGATACTGATACGTCTTCTGTTCAAGTCATACACACTTTTAAACTGGCCCTTGATGGCACATAGGATAGTCTTTCTGTATCTGCTGGACAAGAAGTAATAAATAATAGGGTCCAGACAGCTGTTGAGCGTGGACAGAAGTAAGGTAATCTCATTCCAGGAATGCAACATCTGCTTGCTCTCCAGTTCTTTGATCACATCCATCTGAGCCATAACATATGGCGCACGCACCAAATGGTATGGCAGAAAGCATAATGTAAATATGCCGGGTACCAAATACGTTTTCAGGATCAGCTGCTGCTTGCGACTTTGTGCCTTCTGGTCACCGTTCCCCATCTCCATTGTCCTGAGTTTCAGTGCAATCTTTAAGTAGAAAATAATGAAGACCAAGATCAAGATACCAAAGAGGGCCACCACGGTCAGGTTAATGCCACCTGCTAATGACCCCTTGTCATGGAAGTGGAAGCAGATCTTGTTGCATGGGTGGTCTGGTGTGTTGCCCACGAAGAAGAGGCAGTTTCCTACTAAGAGCATGAACCATATGATGTAGCTGGCGATCCGGCTCCAGCAGACTTTCTGTATGCGGAAGACCCAGACCGGCTTGATGATCTTCAGGTAGCGGTCCAGGCTGATCAGGCTGAGGAAGGAAATGCTTGCATACATGTTGATGTAGAAGAAGGCACCCACCAGTTTGCACAAGTAGATGGGACCCTCTTTGTTGTGGTAGTAGATCCGCAGTGGCAAACACAGCACAAGGAGAGAGTCAGCCACTGTCAAGTGCCACATGTACACTGCTGTGGAAGTATCTGCAGGTTGCCGGAGGAAGACAAGCATGCTGATGGTGTTGCTGATGAGGCCAATACAGCAGATGATGGCATAACTGATGGGCAGAAAAAGCCACGGGAAAGTAGCATGGATCTCACAACTACTGTTGTTGACGCTGCTGTTGCTGAAATTGTGTCCCAGGGACATCATGTCAGTGGACCACGTTACCTTTATCAGGCACTCACTTTATAGATCCTAATCAAATAAAGTACAAATATGTCAATGTACAAACTACTAGACGTTTGAACAGTTTCAACAATTCAAGATGGGGGAGTATTTGAGGGTTTTCTTCTGATAAATATCCACAATTTCAACTCTCATTTGTAACTTTTGAAAAATTCTAACCATTCAAGGGTGCTAATTTCTTGCATAATAATAAGAATTAATTTTATGTACAAACCACTTAAAAAGTAATCTCAAACATTAATTGACCTACTGCAGTAATTAGAAAAAATATGGTTTATTCATAAGATATTCTGAGTAAAAGAACTCCTAAACACACAAATATCCATAAACAAACTTGTAAAAGCATTGATATAAAACACCTGAGATTATTGCCCAGAATAATTAAAAAGTGTAATACATTAATTTAAAAAAGACAAATTATTCATCAGATATTTTGAGTAAGAACAGTGCCAAACACACAAAAATATCCAGAAACAGACTTCTATGAAACATGGCATTGATATGAAAACATAATATATTAATAAATTAACAACATACTATGTAATCTAATAATTGATTTAATCAGATGATGTAGAAAACTGAGGAAAAAATGATTTAAACTGTTTAACTAATAGTTAATGATTTAAAAAAAACTAAATTAAAGCATAGAGAAATGCAGAATGATGATGACTCCAAAAAAAAGCTCTGAATGTCATCTATGCAGTGAAAAGAGAGGTAATAGACAGTAGTGTAGATAAGCTCTTACCTGTGTGACTGTCTTCCTTAGCTACTTGAATAGAATGCAGAGTTGATTCAAGTACACATACACTTTAGGCACTTACACTCATGCAGAAAAACCTGGTTCACCACAGCATTTAGAACTCCCCTGCAATTCACAGAAAAATTAACTGAAGAAACGAGGAAGTGACCTAAAAAGATGTGTGGTTCATATTACTGGAATGTTGCATGTGAAATGTATAATTTCCTTTGCAACAATTAATGTTTTTCTATTAAACATATACAACTTGCAGATTATGTACAGAGCATCTCATCAATATTTTTGAATATATTTCAAACATGAGTTTTAAAGTTTGTTCTTGATTGGTTTAGTGATGCCTAATTGCAACCCTGTTTCCAAAAAGATTGGGGCAATGTGTAAAATGTAAATAAAAACCAAATGCAATGATTTACAAATCATGTAAGATTATTTTAAATACAGAACAGAACACATACAGAATATTAACTGCTACATTTTTATTGTCTATGAAAATATATATGCTCATTTAGAATTTTATACCAGCAACACATTTAAAAAATGTTAAGACAGGGGCATGTTTACTACTGCATTGCTTTGCCTCTTTTTTTTAACAACACTTGTCATACGGAGAAATACGATGCTCAGAAATGAAGCACTCAAAGTCAGTTATGGAAAAGTTCTGAAAAACCAACTTGCATGCAAGTGCTCCCAAGAAGAGTGAGGATGGAGTGTCTCTGAGGCTGTGCAGTCTTGGCCTTTTTGTACCCCTAAGAGGTCAGCATTTAAAGGGTGCAGTCTCTTTTGAGCTCACAGAAATTACTGCACCTCTAGAATGCAATACTTATATGCTCAAACAACAACTATTTCCATTAACCCCCGAAAAGGGCCTATATGGGGTCCCTTTCACCACAGTTATTTCCCAAATATCTGTATATGTAAAAATAAAAGGTTACATTCAGTGCTCAGTTGTGCTGAACACACTTTGTGCATATACATTTATCTGTACTCAGTTATGTATTTGTCTGTGCTATCAGATATACTTCTGGTGAGTCACCTGATCAGAGATTATATCTGATTTATGATGCACTAAATGTTTTCAGTTGATGATAGGTCATGCTGTTTTAATATGTATAGAATTAAGTTTGGCATTGTCTTGCTCTCTTGCTGACATAAGCAAGGTCTTCATTGAAAAATGCCCACTAACGCACTAATGTGGCATTTCTGGGTTATGTTTAATATATTGTTTCTTCTTTGCGTGACAGTTTGCATGATATTGTGCATTTGTACAATTAAGGCCAAATTCTAATTCAAATTCTTATTCTCATATAATTATTGCTACTGTACAATAATGCCTTAGGTAGCAGGTGTTGTATGCATAATTGTTTCATGTAAGATAGCTTTCAGGAGCATTAACATCTTGACCACTGATGAGGATAGACTGGATTAGAAATGAGTATATTAGAAGGACAGCTCAGGTTGGACTGTTTGGGTTGGTTTGGACATGTGTGGAAGAGAGAGGCTAGGCATATTAAGAAAAGGATGCTGAGGATGGTGCTGCCAGACAAGAAAAAGAGGGGAAGACCAAGGACGAGGTTCATGTATGCGGTGAGAGAGGACATGCGGGTGGTTGGTGTGAGGGAAGATGCAAAGGACATGGAAGAAAAGGATCCGCTGTGGCAACCTCTAACAGGAGCAGCCACAAGAATAAGAATAAGATCTGGACGTCTAGCTCCTATTACCACTTCCTTTCTCTTAAAAGGAAAGATTGTTTGCCACCATCTAATTATGCAGAAATGCTGACAAACCAGGAACTTAACAGTCAAAAGGATATGCATTATCTTGCCGTGCGTTTCCTTACTTTCACTCTTAAATATCAATTCCACAGTGTCTGTGTGCTAGTGAATTTTGGCATTGAATACAGCTGAAGAGTGACCATGGGCAACAGGAATACCTCAAGAGAAGAAGACACTGAAAATGATGAAAGTTATTGTGCAGTAATTTTAAGAGCATATGTCCTGGCACGGATTACTAAAGAGCAACACGTTGTGCAGGTTACTCTTGAAGATCTGGGAGGATGTCCCTTTGAAGGTGAAGATTTCTTCATTAAAGATATGGTCAATTTTTTGATTGAAGTAACCAGTAAATTCGAACATGATCCACAAATACTGCATTTGATAGATACACTGGAAACAAACAACATGGAAATAGTATTAACAACAGTGGCTATGAATTTGTTGAACTCTGGTATCAACAGTGGACGTGTTGTTGCCCTCTGTGACTTTGCATATAGACTCATTGTCAAGGCAGTGACTGAAAATAACCTGGACATTGTCAAGAGGATAATTCTTTGCACATCACGGTGTTGGAGAGAAAACGGTCAGTGGTCAGTCATTGTCTTATCACTGCATTCATTAAAATGGTACCTTGTTTCTCTCACTGCTGGAGTTGCTGCAGTAACATTTTTCCTGTACTGGCGACACACTCGCTAATCTTTGTGGATTAAAAATCATCAGTCTCTTTTACCTCAGTTTTTAGAACTACTAATGAAACGTTGCTGGACAACACGCTTGGAGAAGATAATGTTAATTATCCAGTTCTTTACCATCTACTATTAGATGTCTGCTTTGACCTGCATTGTGCTGCGTGAGGGGAGAGTGAGGGTCTTCCAACTCAAGCAGGGAGAACAAAACAAACTGTGCTTTGACCCCCAGAAACAGATGACTGTGGCATATTGGGGGATGGAACTTAGGATCTCCTGACAAAAGGTGATGTTTTGAAGACTGTGCCATTTGAGAGTCAGAAATATTTGAAATCATATAACATTACCCATTAAGCCATTAACTAACTGTCATTAAGGGGTGTCCAACATAACCTTTTTGTGCTCTGGAGGTTTGGTAGTAATCTCCAGTAAATATTCAAAGCCTTTGTGTTGTATGGGTGGGGTTTGCTTAATTGTGGCTGCTGGTGTCTGTGTGATATAGTACTGGGGAATTTCATTGATTTTAAATGTCAGTTTATTTCAATTTTCAAGATATAAACAAAGTTATTCAGGATGGTTTAATATGGAATGGTTAATTTTAATGAAAACAGTTTCTCTTCAGTTAGGGTCATAAGAACTAGAGATTGCATGTAACTGTCAAGCAGGGCCCCACTTATGGGCCCTATTATGTCAGTTAAGACTATGTCTGGCTGAATATGCTCCACAAATCTTATGTAGTTTTGGTATTGTCATGTCTTTTAGAGAGCCACATGGTTCTGTTTGATAGGTCTCAATGTGCTACTTAAAGTTAGATGTTTCCTCCCAAGCCCAGGTGCATCTAGTAAGGCAAAAAAAAATTAAGGCCAAGAGTTGCACCAAGTCTTTGTCTAGTATTTGTGTTTTTTTGCTTTGCCACTCTGTCTACCTCAGTTTCATTTCTTTTCATTTGTGTTTTTGTTTAATAAATGTCACTCATTTCTGGTTCCTGCCAGTAACATGCAATATAATCTGTATAAAACAAAAATATAGTAATTTCCAAAGAGTTGAAATTTGTCTTAAAATCAAATTCTAAGGTATAATCTCAGATCTTTTAACTACAAAGGAAATCTGTTTAAATTTCTTATAACCAGACTACACGAGACAAGACCCAAAACTAGATTCAAGACCCACCTGCATTTATGGATTGAACTATGCAATGAGACAATGTATTTTTGTCATTTTGGTCCAAAACTCATGTGTAGTTTTATGCCTAATTTGGACAGTAATGGCTTCTTTGAACTGTATTTTGATGCTCGTCAATGATTTCAAGAAAAATAAAATTAAATATTCTGAAAAAAATGCATTAAAAATTAACATTGAAACCAATTTTTTTTACAATATTCAATGTTCATTTTCAAGACAAATACTGTAATACTGTAAAACATTATGTAGCATTTTCAGTAGTCATTGTGTTATTGTCATAAATATGTAAATTTTAAGATGTCCCAAAATTGCACACGAAGGTAAGTCTATAGTGTTTAGTGTATATGTTTAATGTGGATGTGTAAAAAAACGTAACAAGCTGAAATAAAAATGCCATAAATGCATTCCTGATTTAATGATTATAAAATTTGATACTTTAAAAAAAACATTTTTAATGTAGCACTTTAGAAGTACAAGTAATGTTGTAACTTTACATTTTTTTAAATTATTTAGTTGTTTTTTCCTGTGATGGGTTGGCCTCCTGTCCTGGGTGTTGTCACGATTTTGGGTTGTGCAGGAAGCAAGTGTAAGACATAAAAGGTTTTTATTAAACAAAACAACACACTTACGAACATAAACTGAAAACAAAACACGAGGAAACAAGTGAGACTAAGAACATGAAGTAAACTACGACCGAACACACGGGAGACGACATGAATGACTTCAAAGACCAGCACAGACTAAGGGAAACACACGCGGTTAAATAGGGAGCACAAATGAGAGACCGCTGACTTGGGAAATGATGAGACACAAGACACAGAGGCGGGGCTAGGGCATGGCTAGACAACGAACACGAGGACATAGGCACATGGCTAACGAAACAAAGCATGGACATATGGAACACAAGGGGCATGATGCGTTACAGGTGTACCCTTTCTTAGGCATCCAGTCAGATGGCTAGTTGTTTTTTCTTTCTTTCAGATGGTTTTTGTATCTGTCACATTACATAGTTCAATGATGAACGTAAATGCAGGTATGTCTTGAATCTAGTTGGGTCTTGTCTTGTGTTGTCTGGTTGTAAGAAGTTTAAACAGATTTTCATTGTAGTTAAACGATATGAGATTATACCTTAGAGTTTGATTTAAAGAGGAATGTCATGAAAACACGAAGTAACATCATTAGTTTTTCACAGTATTCTAAAAGCAGATAAAGTATCCCAGTTAAATAAATAATTTAAAGAAATTATTGGGGAACTTCAGGAGAAAATGGCAAAGAACATCTCCCCTTCACATCCTTGATGACACAGTGTTATGTGTGGAGAATTCCTGAGGGTTTCAATAACAAAAACTTGAATTGGTCTTTTAACAGCTCTTATCTGGCAGGAAGAGCTCAATGACTGTACTTTCTCAGGAAACTGAGACAGACACTACCTGTTGTTCTTTTATTGTCTTTTTATTGTTACACATGAAAAGATGTCACAAAAATTTCACTGATCGTAAGAAAATATAATGAAAAATTGTACTTTGTAAAATGAGGGCCAAGGTTTAGGGTCACCACATCCAGACTTCCCCGGAAACCCCCAAGACACATGCCCTAGACAGTCTGTTGTTATGACAGGAAAAGGTGGTTCACACCACCCCAGAATGTTGGTGTTATGGTAGGAAAAAGGGTGGTCCAACATGAGAGAAAAAGGGTCAAAAACCTGGAGGAGGAAAGGGGGATTCAATCATGACAGGGGAACAGCCATATATCACAGGGGTCATAAATCATTTGATTGACAGAAATTGCATGTATGCGACATGTATCAATAGCAGAAGCTATTTTGGTGTGGTGTGGATGTTTTGTGTGTTTCTACTGCTCTGTCCCACTTAACACCTATGCAAGCAATGATTTTGATATACCTTTCTCTTTGAAATGACTCCTTTAGTTGTAATAGTTTGCAACTTTTTTTCATTCTGCCAGTATTTCATTCATGCTTTCCTCGAGAACAGTTAATTTACACGGGCATTAAATTATGTTCTGATTTTGGATTTCCTACTGTTATTTCCTGCGGTCAGTCAGTTCCTCTATTGTATACAGTTTATCTCATAAAAGAAACCTTCATAACTTTGCAATATAAATGTACATCTTATTTCTTTCTTGGCATCTAAACACTGATTTTTGGAAAGTCTGAAAGGAGTACATATCCGTGCAGACAAAAATGACTGCACTGAAAAACACACAGTAATTTATAGGGATTTCCCAATCATAATTTTTAACCCCTGGTTCTAACCTGGGTATTTAATATTGCGAATCTGCCAATACCGAGTACCAGTATTTGTATTTTATTTTTTAGATAACGTAGCATGTGTAATGCTGCATTGAGAAAGCAGATGCTCATGTTTACCTAAAATCTTCTTTTTCCTTATTTCTTACTTTGGCCACAAAATGATAAAAGTTTGTTTCCCAAGTGCTCAACATCTCCTTGATTGCCTTGATTGATTTTACACACTCTGCTGTGTGACATCTGCAAAAGTGATGAACATGCAATACAACAAATGTGGAGTTAGTCCAGTGTGCAGTGAGGCTATAGGGCAGTGTGTAAAATGTAGCGTCGTTGGGCATTTTGTGACTGCTAAAGACAAAGAAAACTTTAGTCTAATACTTAGAAAAGTATTTTCTACCACAGGTTTTGTGACCGTGTTGCTGCCCTGAATTGCCATGAAAATTTCTGTAAAAGTTTCCTCCTGTGTGCGTCGCTTTGGTGTGGCCTTTACCTGAGCAACATGAGTGACCTGTATTCCATGTGGTTATGGTTTTAGGTGTCAAATTGAAAGTATTCAACGCAGCTCTGTTACTACCACTACAGAAACATTCACATTGCAGACGTTATTTTTGGTTGTTGGTTTACTTTAATTTTCCAAATTTGAATTCCTTCTGCTCATATTTTATTGGGGTCCACTGACAGATAAACCAGAATGATTTTATAACTTTGTTTGCATTATAAATACACATCTTATTTCTTTCTTGCGATCTGAAGACTGATTTTTGGAAAGTCTAATGTAGAATACCACCAGACAGGCTATCTTTTACTTCCCACACACATTAGTGAGCCTTGGGTGCCCATGACCCTGTCACCACTACACTGGTTGTCCTTCTTTGGATACGTACCAAAGACTGCATACTGGAAACAACCTTTGCAGATGCTCTGACCCAATTTTCAAGTCATCACAATTACACCATGTTCAGAGTTACTCAGATTTTGCTTGCCCACACTTGCCCACTTTTATGTTATTGTCACACGTGACACTGGTGTATGTGTCTAAACAAAATCATTCTTCGTCTTGATATTGTACATAAATTAACTCACCACTTCTGACCCATACAGAAACTTTAACCCACTTTAACCCACAGCTGACATCGGATGAGCAACACAAAGCAAAGTGTGCATCATGTGCCCACATACACTGTTAACACTGCTGCCCACACAGGAAGGAAAAGCAAGTACCAGATATCAAAGAAAAAAACTTGTACTGTCAGCTGAGCAATGCATGCTGCAACAGCTCAAGTCATACAGTAATTCACTTGCTTTTTTATAAACCTTGAATATATTAAATTAACTGGATATACACATAGTATAACACAGACAATAAAACAATACGCACAGCTATATTTTAAAATATAAGTTTTTTGTGTCTTTATCTAGTTTGCGAATGTGATAAAATAAGTGTACCCCATGGAAAAAACTTATTTAAATTTATATTAGCAAACATTTCCCCCTCTTTAATATAGGGCCTACAGATAAAGGTGATATACTTAAACAAAACCACAAAGAATAGTAGTTTCTTTAATCTTCTGCCTTTAAGAAAAATAACTTCTTGCAGACAGCTTGCTTAATTGTTCAACTTTTCCTGATATTTTTGATCACTCTTCCATCCAATATTCCTTCAATTGAGTTTAAGATGTTTGAGGTGTTCTTGCATATTCTGATCCTTTTAAATCCTACACAACATTTCACTGAGGTTCAGCAGTCCTCCCTTCTTTTCTTTAGGGTATTCCTTGGTAAATTTGTTAGTGAGTTTAGGATCATTATCCTACTGTTGAAAGATGCATTTTTAGTTCGACATGAACTTTTAGACAAATGGCCTCAAATTATATTTAGGCATTCTTTGATATGATGTGGATAGCCATATTGAAGACTGCATGCTGCCCAGTGCCTGAGACTGCAAAGTGACCCAAAAACCACCAATTACTTTAGAGTTCTTGTCCTGATAAGCTGTCTTTGGTTTATGCTTTACATGTATTCTGTTACTTTAGCAAAAACCTTGATCTAAATTATTCCATCCTGTCTTGAAATCAAAAATATTCCTTACTTAATAATATAATTTTAGAACATTTTATCCTAAGTCATTTTGGAGAATTAGTAAGTTATTAGTTAATTCATTATAAACATTACACACAATGTAAAGGGTGGCTGCTATGTTCAAATGACATTGAACTGAAAAAAATTAAACTTAACTGAAAAAAGGGGAAATGAAAAACAATGACATTAGGTTCGTCCAAATTATTTCTTGAGATTCTTACATCAGTTTGCTATAGAGTCCTGGAGGTCAAAAGCCAAATAGAGGTAGAATGCATCACCTTTCAGAATCAAAAACTACAATTCAGTGAAGCTTAATTTGCTTTGTTTTGTCTTGATGCAGGCCTTATTGTCAGACATGGCTCTACAGAGCAGAAGAGCTTTTTATGCCTGGTCTATAAATGTAAGGGCTTCAACTAATCTTGCAATCAGTTTTACTTTTGATTCTGTGGTTAATTCTATGAGGCTGGAAAACACAACAGCTGAATAAGAAGTTTCATATGCCGCTTTTAGACAAACCATTTGATAAGTCAGCATATCATTTCCAGATATTGTGAGGCAGGATGGACTCAGTGAACCAGGCTACATGAAAGTGTATGTGCATGTGTGGAGCAGGAAAAAACCTTCGCCAAAGAAGAATAAGAAGAAGCAATTTTCAAGATTCAAAAAACTTCATGAGATGAGGTTTCTCACAGACATTTGTTGTTCAGGCCAGTAGCATCTAAATGAAGAGTGAAAAGGATATTTGATAATGTTGGTGGTGGTGGTGGTGGTGGTGGTGGGGGGGTTTCAAAGTTCATAAAATTCCTTTTTTTTCTGTAACATCAACAAGGTTATTTAGTGTGGTTTGATTTGAAATGGGTCATTGCACAGAAATTCTCCTTCACCTGCACAAACATAGCATTTTATGAGCAAACAAATCAATAAATCTACATGTCTTCTGAGCTTACATTGGTAAAGGGAATGTGGGTCTCTTTGGTTATGACGAGGTTTTGATTAGGTTTGTGATTATGGCTAAATCACTGGCAGTGGTTTAACTAAAAAAAAATAATAGTTGGGTTCAAATGACATGATGAGGGGTGAGGTGTCAATAAAGTGAGACTGTGTTTACATTTTGACAGAGCATCTCATATGTCTTGTCTAATTCTCTCATGTAGATTGCTACAGGTGAATTCTTAGACATGAGGACGTGTCATTAAAATAATATACAGGCCTGTGCGTGTGTACTTTAAAAAGTCGTATTTTTTTTTCCTGTTGTTACCGCAGGTTAATAAGGGAAGGGGTTGCATTTGGGCAGAGTGATTTTAAATTACAGTAAGTCAAGTCAATGGAAATACCCAACAAAAACAGGAAGGGGTTTTGGTGTGTGTGTGGCCTTGTACTTATCTCTTTGTGGGGACCAAATGTCCTCATATTGAGGAGAATACTCTAAACTCTGTAGAAAGGGGACATTTTGCTGGTTCTCACTTATTTGGGAAGAAAACTTTAAAGTTTTTCTTTCGTTTACTTAGTTTATTTTATATTGTTAGTTTTTTTGTTTGTTTTTAAGGGTTAGTTCTAGATGTAGATGTTGTACTACACTTATACAGTCTCAAGCAAGCCAGAGTCCTTACAAATATGTGTATGTGTGTGTCCATCGATCTAAACATAATAAAGACAAGAAAGTTGGGAGATTTATGTAAGCTGTTATCTGTATCAGTTGCAAGGTTTCCTGGTTTTGGCCTATTTGTTTTTGCTTCTTTGTCCACATTACTATGGCCTTGCTGGTTTGGGTTACAGTTTTTGCTAATCACTTTGCTGCTGAGAGAACAGTGCCCCTCTATCAAGAACCGCAATTAGAAATGTAGTTTCAGGCCTACTGGAATTAGAATATTTGCACTGCTGTAGAGTTACAATAAACTATAGACATGTGATGTAATAGGACGGCAGCTAAGGCATCTTTGGGTCTCAACTAGATTAGATCAAATTTAGGGACAAGGACCAAACAGGATTTTAAATGGAGATTTTCCATTAAAAAAAGGAAATATAGCACTTGAACAGGCCAACAGGTTAAGTTCTGGAGATATAACCTTACTTTTACAGTCAAAGTTAAATTATATGTTTTACCAATCGACAAACACATATCATTTGATCAGGGGTGCACAAAGTCTTGAACACATGAAGGCTAATGAACTGACCTGTGATTATTCTGCTGAGCATTGGGTCAGTGTTCTTGGTTTTACACTGGGTGGCAGGACTAAGAAAACATGATGGGTGGTCATTTGTATAGACAGAAGCTTACTTTCACAGCAGAGTATCTGGCAGCGTTCAGCAGATGGCACTAAACTTCCAAGTTTACCATTATTGGTAAACGTTAATGGCTTGCATGTCATGTGTAGGACTTCTGATAAAGCAAGACATGTCCTGTCAGACGGTATAAAAATTAAATTAAAAAATATATAAATATAAAATATAGTGTCCTTAGTTTTGGACCCTCAGAGAATTGGGTGGTGAGGAATAAAGAAGTAGAACTGTGCTGCAATAGCACACCAGCAGGTGGCAGCAAATTTTCATAACAAAGCAGGAGTGGGCAACTCCGGTCCTGGAGGTCCAGTGTTCAGCACAGTTTGGTAGCTCCCCTACTCAAACACACTCACTAGACCTGCCAATTAATATGTGAGATGAACCAAGTATGTTTGAGCAGGCAAAACACCAAAATACCTTCAGGACTGCAGTTGCCTCTGCTGTAAGAGAGACTCATTTAAGATCAGCTGTGTGGAGGATTAAGGCCAAGGTTTTTGTGCTTTTGTGCTTCAATTGTCCACAGCTTAGATGTAGTACAGTGATTGTGGTATCAAACAGCAGGAACTGCCAATTACTGAAATACACCAACCAGTGCAGTTATTCTGACTACCTTTTTATTGCTAATTGTCTCTGCCCACAGTGGTGATAGTGGATAGTGGACAGGTACTGTGGTAACTTGTGCTACATCACTGGGTCAACACTGGGAAGAAAAAAAAATCATGAAAAATGAATGAACCAGCTCTTTCACAGAGGAAAACTGTGCTCACGTGGAGCAAAATGCTACTGTTTCATGGAGGAAGTGAAAGAAAATCTTAAAAAAAACAGTATATAACAGGCACTCACCTTTCTGCATTGAGGACATTTATCACAAGCAGTGTATAGAGCAGAATCAGAGACATCCCACACACCAACCACAGACACATGGTGTATTAGAACACAATAAACTACCTTCAAGGCTGCCTTATAGAAGCCAAAGCAACTACCAAGATACAGGAACAATCACTGGGGAGTAGTGCAGCGGGACGGTACCTTGTTCAAGGGTACCTCAGTGGTTCCCGGGCTGGGACCACAAGGGCAAGTCCCTAACCACTAGGTTACAGGGAACCCGTACTTGTCCAATGATAATAAAGCTGAATCTAATTTACTATAGAACAACACTGAAAGTGTACTTACAAAGGCACAAGTCCAAACGTTCAAATGCTGACATTTCCATTGTCCTCACAAAATTCATATGAATCATATGCTTGAGCAACACCAGGCACACCTGCCAGAAGAATGCAGGCAGATGTAATAGATGCCTAATTCAAGGGATTGTGAAGTTTTGACATTTTGCCTACACTTTAAGTTTTAACCTCCTCTCACAAATGAAACGAAGAGCATATTTCCTTAACGTCTTCATTTTCAATAATTAAGCCTCTTCTATCTCCAGTAGTCCTCATGGTTCTTTAAGCATCTCGGATTAGGATTGTCCAAATTTGACCCTGCATGACGACATTGTTAACTAGTTTGCTAGCATGAAACAGACAGATGCATTCCAACCATTCCAATGGCCCAGTATTGACAGGGTGTGATCATATAACATTGAGGGCTAGGGCTGAACGAATATTGTGATAACGATGTACAGACAATATATTTTGCAGCCCTATTGGGGGCTTAATATAATGTTCTGTTATAGGCCTAAAACATTTTTTAATTATTATTTAATTTTATATTATAACACACACACATA
>JBBPDA010000025.1:672284-711027 GCA_037974385.1 Arnoldichthys spilopterus | reverse complement strand
TGGAGTAAGACAACATGCATAAAGAGGATGATGTGGACAAAATACTCATTTGCCTAATAATTCTGCACTCCCTGTATGTCTATATTAAATTGGTCAGGCTAGGACCATATCATTATGTCTGCACAACATGCAAATCAGGTACAGTATTTAGACGTTGGACTATGACACTTCTCGGACATCAATATTTGGCTAGAAGATGTTTTGTACAATATTATTCTTGAATTTTTCATAAGCCCCATTGAATTCAGTCATAAAAAGTCATCAAAACTTGCATTCTGCCTCTTGAGGGAACGTCTTCACAATGTTCAAAAAGATGTCCATTGCAAATAACTTAGCTCAGATGTGTAGGTTCACTGTTTACTTGGGATAGGAAGGGCATCATTAAGGCCCCTCTATAAGATTCTGTTGGTTAGGACATATGGCAATAGGAATTGATTTAGAAACTTTACATACATCTTTACATTTTAAAAGGATGTATAAACATGCTCACATGTTTATTTCTGTAAAGCAACATTGGGAATAAGAAAGGTAAATTGATAAAAAATATTATTATTATTATTATTACACTTATATTTTACATATCTGTCCCTTTACACGTACACTTGAACTTCACACTTACACTTCACAATTTTTCTGTACTTTCTGTATTTAAATTCAACCACACATTCAACCACTCGGTAAGCACACAATTACATATTTCTGTGTATTTTATATACAGATTCATATTAATGTGTTTATATAGTTTTTGTTAGATTTCATATATATATATATATATATATATATATATATATATATATATACAGTCACTGGGAGTGTTCAGGGGTACTTTTCACTACACGTTATACTAGTATAACTGTGTACGTGACAAATAAGCATCTTGAATCTTGAAAATAGTGGTATTGGATGCTACTATGGTAACTTTTCTAGGACCATTTAATGAAAAAGACTTTCAAGATTATTTTAAAGTGCTTAAGCCCCAGATGCTGTTATTCCTCATAGACTTTACTGAAGTGTTCTGAGTCATGGAAATAATTCAAAGTAGTTATTAGTTGTTCTGTTTCACGCTGCTTTTCCATAACATACAGGATGACTCAACTCATTAAATGCATGGTTTATAATAGGATGCACATGAGTATAGACCAATGATGATTAACACTGTAATGTGATTTTGTCATCTTTCAATATGGGCTGGTGTTGGTAAACACCCAAAGACGCCTACAGCATTTACCTCACCAGCTTTGTTCTTAGGTTAATGACATTATATACCTTATGCAGCTTTCCTCTCATTAGCCAAGTGCTGCCAGATTGAGCTACACCCTTTGTAAACATCTTCTTCTGTAAAAAGCCAAAAGATAAGGCTGTTTTAAAGGAGAAGTGAAGATGTAGCTGGGGGAAGGGTTAACAAATGAGTCCAGCTTGCTCCCTGTTGTCTCCTGAGGCCACAGATGGACTGACAAGAGCCCCTCTGTTTTTTTAAGCACACCATTAGGAGCTTGCACCACACTCATCGTACACTGACTTGCATTTGACTGAATTTTGCTGAAAGTTTTTTTTACATAAATCCATTCTGACTCAGTGATGTCATGTCTTTCACATGACAAGGGCCTCAGATGAAACTTTGTGGCATGTGGGAACATGAAAAACAAAAGGATTAAGGCTGACTTTTCATGCATGAGTCATCTGTCTCCAAGAAATGTGACATGTTAGCTATTGCTTTGCAGCTTTCTCTGACTGATGTTTTCCTTCAAAGAAGAAAATTGGGGTATCAGAATGCTTACCCATATCATCTTGCTAGGCAATATAATGGCTACAATTTGGGCAAAAAGGGGTATGATGCTTAGCCAGTTACAAAACTCTTGTCTCGTTGATCTGTAGTCAGGATTATGCTCATATAAGGGAATGTGGGTCCTAGCTGTTTTTTTCTGGAGTAAATATGAAGGGTATTTTGGAAAATCGATGCCATCTGAGCACAGCTGAACAGGTTGAATATCATGGTCTGCTGCAGTGCTGACCAAACTTATCCCAAGTGGTGAGTGTACTCTCGTAGTCAGCATTTTCTCTCAGGTGTAATATGTCAAAAAAAACCTTTTCTTTGTATTGTCCCTTCAGGGACATAACAGTGCTTTACTGTTTTTTATTCATTGAAGGCAGATATATCCATTTCAACCATTATTATGAGCCTTTGACATGTTAGCCTAGTATGGGCATTCAGTAGAAATATGTTTGAGAGTTGAAGAAGTAATCTATAATAAGGCCATGCAGAGCCCTTCAAACAGGCATGTGCTCAAATAAAGGTAGAAGGGTTTAAGGGTGTGTACACAACCAGAAAATTTTGTCAGGGTGTGATGAGGTTGGTGGGTGGTGGTTGCATTGGGGGTGGTGAAAGAAACATTTTATTGACGAAGAGGGGGAGGGTGTTGGTGGTCGAACATAAAATGTTGTGGGGGTTATCAAAGCCAAACCCAACTGAAATGAGCAGCTAAGGCCTCCCTTTTGTTGCCGTAAAGACGTTTTGTCATCTATGTTTACCATTAAATTGTCAATTATGAGCTCATTAAGAGCTACATATAAGTTTAAATCTGGCAACCTTACCAAAATATCCCAATCTAATAGGTAGATTTGTTAAATGTGGTAGTTGTATTGTTTGGCTATAGTCAGCTACAGTAGCTTGTGTTGCTATATAAGTGCTGAAGTTCAACTGTAGACTTACTTTTATGGACATGTCTTCAGCATGGTAGATGGTTAGCATGCCTGTAGCATGTATTTGTCTCCTATAAGACCTCATAACTTAGATGATTCTGTGAAACTTGAGGAATAGATTTAAACAGGACCAAAGATATCGTTTTTACACATTTTTGGACCTTATAGCCACCAGCATTTTAGCCAGATGAGTTGCGTTTGGGTGTTTGTATTTTTTTATCTTTGAGTTTAGTTTTCATCACAGACATTTTATAATAAGCAATATACACAATAAGCGATAATATACCAAAAAACTAAATCAGAGACCAAAAATGATACACTATATTCGTGCCATAAAATGGTCTTAAGATGACAATAATATAGTTTATCACAATTATTTCTGGAACAATATTTTGTTCTGACTACAGACAAGTACCCAAGTTCAGGGGTCTGTTGTAACACAATTATATTTACTCAGCACTCAATCATAAATCTACCAAATGACTGTGATAATCCAAAGCTTTGTTCACAAAGCATTAGATTTTAAGGATGTTTTTCAGTCAATAACTCAATCAGGCCCATCAGCAATCAACAATTGCAATTTGTAAACACTACAATGACCAGTCGCTGACACCAGTTCTCCAGCCTGCTAAATATCTGCGAAAGTCCAATGACATTCAGTCAATGAGAACGCAGGACACAAGTTAATGGAAAGAGGCAAGGATAACTTACTTCAGCTAAAAAAAAACATACATGACAAGATACAGCACTGTTTCATGGTAAGCTTCTTATTTACCTCCAACTCTTTTTGTAGACGAGACAAGCTATACTGCCCATGTGTGCTGATCCATTCCTTTAACTATATCTCTATCTTTTTCATTTTGTGCATTTTTTTCAGAATTAATGATCTCGGAAACAGTGCTTGTTTAGATTTGACATCCATTTTAAAACTCTTGTTTGGTGTGAGGGTCACATCAATCCTTTCATTACTTTTTGAGACAGAACATTGTTTTGTAGACCAGACGGAAAAGTCGTGCTGAAAGAGGGTGTGGTTAAAAAACACCTGTTGCTGCTCTGTTCACACTACACAACTGTGTAGGAGTGATCAGAAGTCTTGGGGTTGTGTAGTGTGAACAAGGCATAACATGTTGAAGTTTGTCATTTAGGATCTTGGCATAAACATATCTGCATTCAGTGATTTTCATTAAAAACCTTAAGGACTGTAAAAACAGAGGAGATAGTACTATGCGGCATGGGTGTCCTTTACAACACAATTAAAAAGGCAACAACAATGCCTTTTCTGGCAGATCACACCTGTGAGGAGATGCTGACTCAAGGAGTAAATTCACACCTGGGATATGTTTGGTCTGCACTGCAGCAGAAGACTTTGTTCAGCTGTGCAGCGCATAGGACAGTACTATCAAGAAAAGCTTGCAGTTGTTCTGTTCTGACTGTAATCTCTTCTCTTCTAACCAGTGGGCTTTGAAGATATTTATGACCAGATTTATCTAGGTGTTTTATCAATGGGCACTTTGTATCCTTGTGCTAAAAGACTCTTCAGGCTCCAGCTTTAAGGAGCCTTTGGTGTCTGAAAGAACACTGCTGCTATCAGTAACTGCCTTGAGGCTGAAACCAGCGCTTTTTTTAGTTTTATTTTATTTGGTTTTTGTGATTAACTTTTTATTGTAGGTTTTGAAGGACAAGCAGCACAAGAACACAAACATTGACAGACCATGCCAGGTAAAACGTTTGCATACCGCATAAATTCATAAAAATGCCAGATGTACTTTTTGAGGAGGCCACCAGTATCTCCCACTGTTTGGCCTGGACAGCCACTGTTTGGGCCCTTGCCCTGTTAAGCCTGGCAGCTGAATAATCCAAGTTAGTCATATATTGTGCATTCATCAGCCATTATCATAATCCATTTTTCTTCAGATTAACCCAATGTTCTAAGATCATTCAGCAAACATAACGAGGGGCCTAGGATTATTATAGTCCAGAGTAGCTTCTTCATAATACTTTACACAGGATTCCACAGAGCATTCACCTTAGCACATTTCCCAAACATGTGAAGTACTCTTCCCACAGAAGAATTTGGAAACAAAGTACGTTACAATTAAGGTTTGATGTTAGTGCCACTGTGCAAGTTTGTAGGAAGCATAAGAGCTATGGTTAAACTAAATTTGACCAATTGATGGCTCAGATTTCGAGTTAAGTTAAGCCTTGTTAACGTTAAATGATTGTAAGGCTGTTCAAACAGTGCTTGTTTTTGTTGGGATGCCCATTCTTAAACTTCTGTTTTGGGCAAGAGTTGCCTCATTTCTTACTTGACAAAATGTTATGTAGACCAGGTGGAAAAGTCGTGCTAAAAGATGATGTCATTACTCTGTTCACAAATCATTAGTTATATTTGACCATCTTCTATACTAGTCTCGGTAACTAGCTAACTCCAGGGGTGAACTTTAAGGGAGAACATTTATTTGAGCACTACACTTAAGTATGTTTTTCAAGTGTCTGTACTTTTACTGACTTTTACTCCATTACGTTTAAAATACAAATATTGTACTTTTGACTTTGGACTTGTCATTACTTTGAAGCATAGATCTGAAGTAAGCAGACATTTTCTTTTTTTCTAAAATGTGATATCTACTGTTGACGCTTACTAGTAGTTAGCTGGTGAAAATGCTGAGTTAGTGTTATAGACTAAAGTCATGTCGACCCAGTAAGGGGGGTTGGTCAATGGTGACAGGGTTCATCCAGTGGATTCACATTTGGGGCATTGCTGTGTAAAAGAAGTAAAATGAACCTAGCATATAACATGATGACATGCTTATCCTTTTAACAGATCTGAGTTAATCTAGGGTGCATTTAACAATTGAAGTTATACACTATGTTGAATAGAAGAATAGATTTCAGCTGAAAAAAAATTTATAATAAAGTTAAATAAAATTATGATGGAAATGACTGTCCTATTGTTGATTGGTACTGTGTCTCTATAACCTTTTTTATTCTAGATTTTATAAGCAAGTGTGTGCATTCAGTAGGCTGTTTTTCATTAAGGTCATTAAATGCATTGTGGGAGCAATACAACCATGCTCTTTCATTAAAATGAAAGTGTAATTCTAAATACTCTAGTACTTGACTGAACAGTTTTTACTTGTAATAGAGTAATATTTGATCAGGATTATCTATACTGTGACTCAAGAAATATAATTGTGTGTTTGTCCACCTCTCCTAGTCCCAAATACTCTACTGGCAATGTTTTACTTATAGAAGTATATATCTTGTAAGCAATCTCCAAGAGCACTAGCTGATGTTAATTTGGTCTGACAATAGATGAGTTCATATTTGTACATTAAATGGAACAATGCACTGTTTTTATTCTAGATATTGCAGCACAATAAAGAGAGAGCTGTATTGACCTTAGTGCACTAGAAGTCTTCCAATTTATATGAGAGGCCACTGGCCTTTAGATCATATCAGCATTTTCAGGATGTGCATCTTTACAGAATTAACTTAAGAAGGGGGTGTAATAATGAATCTATCTGAATCAATGCATTATCCAAAACAGCTCACGATTCAATATATCAATGTGACATAAAATTTAAGATAAGATTTTATCATTCATTTTACTTCATTTTACTGTGTGCAGTGTTTTGTACTAAGAAGCTGCATATGGTTAGGCTGCTGTATTTGGCCTTTTATAATTAAATGTTCACATTATAATTTATTGCATGTGGGAGTTGATAGAAATTTGACTTGTCATTGTGAATTTTAAGGTACTGGAAAATGTTGAAAATGAAAATGCTGGCATTGAATGTCATCTAATAGGCTAATATAATTAATGTAGGATAGAATTGAGGCGACACTTGTAATTTACACCTCTAGAAGATCCGTTTGTATTTTTTATTTTTTTGAAACTCCAGCGTCAGAACTGCAATATGCTTTGTTGCCATGACAAACGATGAAGGCTGCGCATATGCTAATTTCCCATTCGTCTCCAGTGAATCATCGCTGTGTCTGGCAGGAGTCCATTCTTAGTCATGTATCAGAGGAGCTTTACCCATCAGGCTGAAGAGTCCAAGCATGCTATAAATAGACACAGCGTCTGCCTGCCGTACCATGTCTCATCACTGCAGTGGAAGCAGGGAGGTCTGGGAAACAGCTTGGATCTAGTTGCATAACTCAAAGTGTGCCCCCCATCCCCCTACCCCCCATCTTCTTGTTTATGCCAGAACAACAGGTCCTCATGTGAACCCCTTTTTTTTAGATTAGGCACAGTGAGAGATTTATCAGCTTAGGCTAAATGAACACTAAGAGTAGAACAAAAATTATGAATGTGCACTTTCATCTGTACTGATGAGGGACTACCTTCCATGTACTCTTTGAGCTAGCAAAAGTTATCATACTTAATATGTTGTAGTATGCATTATTGGTGCATAGACACAGTGGACAAATTGCTGCATTTATATAGTGAACTGCATTTCTATTCTTTTCAATGAATTTTCTTTTCAGTAATGAACTACATAACATAATCTGGTGTTCCATCAGACTGTCAGTTTGAAAGACAACACCACACACAGCCAAGGTTCAGCCTTGTCACTGAGTGGGGTTGGGTTTTCCCCTGTGAACTCTGCCTGTACACCCACAGCATGCTTCTAGTGCACGTGCTGGGGAGTTGCTAAGTCATTTCAGCTTTAATTTTCTCCAGCATACTCTGTATTGCTGGACAGCTCTGGAATCTCTGTCATGCTCAAAATTAATGTCAGTATTCAAGGGGAAATTCTAGTTTAAGAGTTATATTATTTGGTTTAGAAGATACAAGTCTGATAATGGCAAAACTGGCTACAAGAGGATATAAATTTGACATGCTACAGGTAACCCAGACTATGTAACACATGGCGTACCATGCTATAGGGCAGTGTTCCAGAAGTATATGCACATAGATTACATTTTGCTTATGACAAATGTGGTCATTGTGTCCAACAGAAACTTGTAAAAAATGATTGAATTTTATTAATTTGCATTTAAAATTAATTTTTATATTTAAAAAAATTAAATTCATATTTTTGCAGTGACAAGTTAACACCCATTAATGTGAAGGGCCGTTAAAAGGCTGGACAGTAAAGCTTTAGCATTAGCTAAAGTCACTTAGTTACTGTATTTGATATAAAAGGTAATATGTCAACAGCAACAATGCAAATTATTTTGCATTGTTATTTCTGTCTCTGTAGTGGATTAAAATTGTTAATGGTGTAGGCGTATAATAGGACTGGACAATTGATCAAATTTTATTTTCACTTGCAGTTTTGTTTTCTAGTGATTATGAGAACAAGTAATTCCAATAATGCTCTTCTTTTGTCTTTTGTTACCCCAGAATTTCACTGGAGGGTGGCTGCCAGAGATGATTGCGACCACTCTAGACCATGCTGTGTTTTTCATTTCAGTTATATTTAAAGTTTAGGTCAATCCACTGCTAAAATGCACTTTTTTATGTTCAATAAAATGCATATTTTAAAAGTCAAAAATAATAATGATCTCAGTACTGACCAAAATATTGTGATAAAGATTTTCCGTAATTAAGCAGCCCTAGCTCATAACATTAAACACCAGTGATGCAGGCTTATAGAAATGCTGTGTTTACTGACTGTGTCTGAAAATGCTCGGTATATACTCATCGCAGATCACTTAAAGTATTCATAATCTAATTTTTGAAAAAAAAGATTCGGCTAATGTCATATGCATTGTAACATCATACTTTGTGTGGTTGTTTTTCCATAACTACCCCCCCCCTTTTTTTTTTGCTGTTTACCCCTTTACTTTGTCTCTCACCTTTTGACAGCTTGCTGAACATGTTGTCACTGAAAAAATCTCTGAGACTTGCATTTGTTGAATGCATTTAATAATTGTATAGGTCATACAGTCCCTTTCCAGTGATTAGGCTATAGTGGCACTGACACACAGTAAGAGGAGCAGAGGGGCTGGAAGTACAAGTTGTTTTTCTCAGTGTCGTATGTCACGTGATAGGCCTAATTTTGCAAGCCTCAAAAGTAGGAAGTGTGCAGAGCAGAGGAAGTTTGAGGCAGTACTCTAACAGATAGTTGTTTTAAACATACTCTTAGGGCCTTTATGAAGAATCTGTTGGCTTTTTGCAATGCAACCTAAGTAACATTACAGTGACAAGTGCAAAATGTACCCCTTTGTCTTAGAATAAGTTGAGTTTGGTAGTTTTTCTTGGGATCTTGGGAAAGTTGGGTATTTTTTTCAAAATGCAATAAAAACTAAATCCGTGATGTGTTCATTCACATGAAAGATTTGCAGTAGTTTTACTGACCAACTTAATAGTATTTTGTAAATTCATGTTTACCATTATGCTTCATCATTTTGCAACTGAGTGTATTACCCATAGTGGTTTTACAATTGGAAATTTTTTTCCATTCTTGCATGATATACGACTCAACAGTCAGTTTGGTGTGCCAAACATTTGCAATTGGAGATAGATCTGGACTGGCAGCAAGCCAGTCAAGCAAACGCACACTTGTGTCTGAGGAGCCATGCTGTTGTAGCCCATGCAGAATGTGGTCTGGCATTGTCCTGCTAAGCATGAGATGTCTTCTGTATAGCAACATATGTCTTTCTAAAATACTAATACATGCACAAAACCTTATTTCCTACCAGTGAGCCTGGTTAATGTAGAGTCTTCTAAGCCGGTGTTCCTTGATTATTCTGTGCACTTTTTAATCTTAACTCTGCCCCAACATTTGTTTATATTATTAAAATAAGTTGGTCAATAAAACTATTTAAAGTCTTTGTACTTGTGTCTTTTAATTAAAGGTTCACATGAACAAACATATAACACATTTCTGTATATATTGCATTTTAGAAAATAACCCAGTGTTTCTGGATATGGAGTTTGTAATAAGGGTTAATAATAATAACTGTTTCATCCAGAAATTGCTAACATGTCTAGCATCTTCGTTGGGTATTTTTATTGGGCCACCACTGAATTTTATTCATTATGTCCACTTATAGCAGGTTTAAAATACTTTTAAGCCATGATTTCCCTAGACTTAGGTCAAAGACCGTATGTAACATCAACCTGGAGCTATAAGCAATCTCTTCCCTTAGTTTTAGCGTGTCAGTCTGTTGAGATTAAGATGATTACAGGAATAGCCTCTTCTGCTGAAGCTGCACTTAGGTGTAATTAATACTTTACAAACTGTTAATCATTCAATAATGCCAGTTCAAAGGCCTGATATCTGTCCAAAAAATAAACTCACCTCATTTAATGGATGTAGGTGTGTCATTTTCATAAGCATTATAAAGTGGGTGTAGGGGCTGCTTATCAAAAGCTTACACAGTCAAGGTGAAAAGACAGTACCAACCAGCAACATCACATGTTCATAATGAGTTAAAACATCCCATAAGTAAATTACAACAGTTCAAGACCAATTTGGTACTTGGGAGTCTTCAAATTCTATCATATTACATTTTATTTTCTGTCTTTTAACAGCACCAGATATACCAATCAGTATATCAAAAGAGGGGGACTGTAAGAAGGAGGAGTAGGACAATTCCAACAGCCCAGCACTGAGAGGAGGCTCCTAGAGAACACTATCTAAAAATAATATTATATAATATGAGGGGCCAAATGTTATATTCCTATATAGGGCTTTTCAAATTGCATTTTATCAGAATAACTGTGGCCAGATAAGAGCAGGTTAGGTAAAACTCTCAGGCACCAATAGTGTAGAAGAGTATAGTAGAACATGGCCATTTCTGGTTGGAAGCTGATTATGTGAAATTAACCAGTTAAAAGCAGCTTCTCGACTAACATCTTGCTCAATGTCAAATTCAGCAGAAGACACATTTAACTTTGACTCCAAAACACCTAAGCTTGCATGTTCTTTTCTGTCTGTGGGTGAGTAAGCTAGTTTAAGCTGACCCTGGCTGTTTTGAGCTCCTTATAAATGTTGATTAGCACAGTGATAGCAGCTAACCTTTGGGCCAGCTGCTTGGTTGGTTTCCAAAAAGCATGTGACTTTCAGACAGTGTGTCAGCGTTTTGGAAGGACTTCTTACATAGGAAGGTGTTGGCCTTCCTCAATTTGCTGTTCGCTTGTGCAAGGTCTGAAAGGCTCTCACCACTGCCGACCAGTTTCAGCCGGTCCTGACTTAGGTCCTGGAATGTAAAATGTTGACGTGTGAATTAAAGATGTAAGAAATATGGATACAATCTCTACACATTCTTAGAATCAACTCTTGGAATATAATGATAACAGTGACTGTAAGTGATTGCTTTTCCTAGGAAAGTGATATGCTGCTGTTTCCAGCAAATACTGTTTTATTGTTGGCTAAGCAGCACCATGTTTCCCCAGGATTTGTACTGATATGTTTGTCCTCTTAGGGACAGGGGGCGTGTTAAGGACAGCATCAATAATTCAGCAGTTGAAAAGCCACATGTCTCATACTTCAAATACTGCGGATGATTCTTGATAAGTGTAGATAACATTGATTTCTTCTGCCATTCAGTTATTTTGCCAATGTATAAACTAAGACATTGTTTTACTATTTACCAACAGGTTTACTAAGGTTTAGACCTTATAGTCTGTCCCTTTATTGCAGGTATGCCCAACCCTGGTCAAGGAAGCCTGGTGCTGGGAAATCACCAAACTGTCCTAGACACTGGCCTTCCAGAAATAAAGTTGTGCATACCTGCAGTAAAGGGAGAGACTATGGTTTATACCTGAGTAAATCCGTGGGTCCTGGCCTTCCAGGACTGGAGCTGGGCATCCCTGCTTTATGGAGATAAATTAAATTAACTACAGAATTTCATTTCAATTTCCATGGCTCTCTCTCTCTCGCTCTCTCCTTTACTCTCTCTTGCTCTTTGTATCTATTACATCACCAGAGCACTTACAATTATGAAATTTCCTTAATGTGATTCCTCTGGCTGCAGACTGCCCTTGTTGCTGAACACATTACCTCACCTTAAGACAACAGTTACAAGCTTTCAGTCTTCAGCTAAAGAACAAACAGATCTTCCCACACTTACTACTTGAATTATTTGGGTTTTCAAGCATCTTGATTTTCAAGGCATGAGAGGTAAAAGATGACAAAGAACCAGCTGAATCAATGTGAATGAGTATGTTGCTAATGCAGGTCACACTGACCCTTAGTTGAATTGCTGCCATTTAGTAAAGCTCCACCATTCTGCACAGGTTAACGCCATTCAGTCTTTGTTTCTTTCATTACTAGGACCACTCAGAAACCTCTGATTTATCCAGGCTAAATTTCTTTGAGAAAAACAATACCCACATAACACATTCTGTGTTCAATAAAGATAAGAATGCAACTATCATTGCAGCTTAAAATGAAAAAACATGGGCTTTCAAGTACTGCAACCCAACAGAACACTTTTGGCATTTTAGTTTTAACCTTTGACTGAGAGCAGCTAATGTAAAAAATATATAATCTATAAAATATAATTTTTGATAGTGGGCAAACAAACGGTGGTTTGTTGTAATTATGATGCATTGAAAAAAGAACTAAATGTAGAGATTAGGAAAGAGAAAAGAGAAAGATAAGATAATATAAGATAAGCCTTTATTAGCCCCACAAGTGGGAAATTTGCAATGGGTTGATGCTCTGACTTTAAAGACTCACTTGACAATCAACTTTGCGTAGCTTCTTGTAGCTGGAGTTCTGAAGGATTAAACATGTGAAAGCCCATCAGGCTTCAAGTTGAGATGCACTGCTCCTCTATCAATAAATGAGATATACTAAGTATCAGGAATGGGTTAATTGACAACACGAACAGAATCAGAAGGTCAGAATCAGGATATCAGCAGATTGACACAACAGTCAAGCAAAATGAGAGTACAGTTACTAGAAAACTGCTGGACAGATCCCATTATTCCCAGAAAAGGGGATGACATCATAATTTTTCTATGACACACCGGCACCATTTTAAGGTGGATGGTTTTAACTAAAGGCAGAGTACACCTCATTTTGTGTAATGGGACTTCCATGTTAAATGTAAATGCATGCATCCCTCTAAAGGGATGCAACCACACCTAGCACATTACCGCAAAAGTCAGTGATATCCTGGGCTTTGAGTGTAACTATAGGTTTTAGCCAGAAAGAAGAACATGAGATAGTAAAATGACTGTAACAGTTTCCTGATCCACTAGTCTACACCCAAAAGCAGGAGGAGTTTTGAAAAGTGTTTTAGGACCTTGACACTGGATCATTGCTTTTTATGGCCCTTTTTCTGCTTGAAAAGTAAAATAAAGTGGTTAAAACATACAACCTTCAAATGCATAGAGTCTAAAGCATCCACAGGGTTCTGTATCTTTGGGATTTTTTGGTGTATCAGTGTCTAGTCTTGCTCCACTGACAGGAAGTCCTTTGTATCCTGAGCTGTTTTGCGTGCTAGCGCTTACTCTTGTGCAGAGCAAAGAGGAAGGGTCAGCAGCACTTTCTCAGACCTCTGCATGTTTCTATATAACAGTCCATGGCTTTGTGTTTCAGTGGGCTTCCAGTCAGTATTTGTGGCAGCATTTACCCTGGTTACATATCGTTGCTGTCAGCCTTGTATCTCCAAACTTTACAAGAAAAGCAGAAAACTTTCTTAACTTACAATGAAAGTTAATGTAAAATGTACTTTTTAAAAGAAATTTAGAACCATTTCCTTTGCTTCATTCATCATGAAATTTTGACACAATGTAAATTTCATCAGAAAAAATAAAAGACAAAAATGGAGATTGGTCCGACAGCCACGGTATGACAAATAAACCATGACACCTGAAACTCCGCTGTAATAAAATTGGATCGAATCCTGCATTTAATCATGCAGGCTGATACTATAACATCCCTTTAACTATTAGATCATTAAGTTTGTTATAAGTGTAAGTGTGTGCTTGCATGCAAACAGAGCTGAACAGTTTGGATGTTAACAGTGTTTCACTGTTGACCTGAAAGGTTTTGTAGCTAAACTTGACAATCTACATGGACATCATAAAAGAAGATTTTATATTGATGCATTTTTCCTCTTCCCAGTGCCAGAAAAGCTTTTGAGTCCTCTCAGAATACACAATCTTGAAAACAAGTGTGGGGCACCAAGTGTCTTCCACTCAAAGCCCTGTGAGTGAACATGTGTCAGCATGTCGTGCTTCACTGGTGCGATAAGAGGACGTTCATACAAGTTCATAAGGTTCTTATGGCAAACAGTGATAAGGTCTTAAATGCCTGCGCACAGAGTCAAAGTTATAAACAGTGAGGAATGTGCTTGGTGATAAAAAAAAGGTAGTGTTTGTGTGAGTGGATGAAGTTAGAATTGTGCATTAGGTCGAAAATGAATGTTGTGTTAGGTGTTTTAGGGCTGCACAATATATTGTCAGTTAATCACTAATGCAATATGGGTCTCTGCAATACTGATAATGCAGAAGGCTGCAATATACAAATTAACCTCTAACCAATCACAGAACTTATTAGAACGTTGATGTGAAGGGGCGGGGCTAAACTGTTGTAAGGTAAATAAGAAGTTATATGAAAACAGGCTGTTTTTAAAGCTTAGTTTCCATATATGGGCTGAATGGATTAATACTGGAATGTACAGTTTGAAGCTTTAACAACACTAACATACCCTCAAGCTGATATGAAATCTTTAATATATATAAATGCATCACAATCGCAGTATGTAGCGGTATAGTCGCAGTACTGATATTTTGTCCATATCGTGCAGCCCTAATATATATATATATATATATATATATATATATATATATAGTGATTTTTTTGTTTTACTGGCATTGATTGGCAACTAAAATGTAAAACTGCACCATTATTTGTTGGGTGATTTTTGTTTTGAAAGCATAGATAAACATTCGTAAAAATGAAAAAAGTTGATGTTTCTTGGTTAAAGTTTAATTTGGCTAACTTTAAGAACTAGACAGTCCAATCAAAACGAGCTATGTCAGCATTGCCAGACATTTCTTTTAGCATCAGCGGCACTTCGAAAACACGTATTTTAAATTTCAAAATGCAAACTTACTTCATGAAAAAATCCCACAATGCATTTGTAAATATGTGACATTTTTCTGCGCTACCCATAGCATTAGAAGTCTCATGATGTTTTTCAAATATCTTGCATAATCTCTTTCTTAGTGTCTCAGCCATTGTGAAAACACAGGGGTCCGAAGTCTGAGGCTTGCAATTACAGTCATAAGAGAAGGATGGCCTTTGGCCTTTGGTATGGTGATGCATGAGAAAAGCCTACATCAGATCAGTGAAGTCGCATTACACGTGAGCATGTCACATTAATCTGCAGTAGTAGATTTAAAGAGGAATTATGTAATGTATCTACTGAATGTGCAGTCAAACTGTTCCCTGTGTATTGCTTACTTTTCCTTTGTGCAAAATTCCATGAAGATTCCCAGATATTACTGTTTTTCATTGCCAGGTGTCATAGCTATGTAACCATTTTTTATCATTTATTATTGTGAGTGAGCATTTCAGTATTAGTCCTTCTTGATTGATATAATGCTGGGGCAGCCAACAGTGTGCCCTGAAGGCAACTGTAAGCTGGTGTGTTAGTTTTCCCTTCCTGATTTTATTTATCTCCTGAAAGTCTTCATTTGTAGCATGTAAATTGTACATAAAATGTCTGGTTTTCTGCATTTTAATCTACACTTCAGCTTAGGTTGTCAGTAGTGTTACTTTACTTTTTTATCTAGAGCGGCGCACTGGTGCAGTTTAGTGCTGTCGCATCACAGCAAGAAGGTCCCAGGTTCAATCTCCAAGTCAGCCTCAGGTGCCTTTTTGTGCAGAGTTTGCAAGCTCTCCTCATGTTTATGTGGGTTTGACTGGATACTCTAAAATTGCCATAGGTGTGAATGTCCTTGGTGGGTGTGTTGCCCTGCAATGGGTTGGCCTCCTGTCCTGGGTGAAGCCTGCCTTGTGCCTGTAGTCAGCTAGGATTGACTCCAGCTCCCCTGTGCGGTATAAGCAGTTTGGATGATGAATGAGTGACTGAAAATCATCTAGTAAAGCTGAAAGATCTGTAAATTTTGTCATTAATGACCATTTTTACCAAACAAACATGAATCTTTTATTCATACTTTGAAAAAACAAATCAGCTGTATGACCTCAGTGATCTGAATTCTGTTCTGAATGTTTGTGACTTAAAATATCTCAGTAAATCAGTGAAAGTGACTATTTCTATCAACTATCAACAGCACACAGGGAGCAATGTAGCAGGATGGTAGCTTGCTCAAGGGTACCTCAGTGGTGTCTGGGTCGGGACTTGAACCAGTGACCTTTAGGTCCCAAGGGCAATCTCCTAACAACTAGGCCACCACTGCCCAAATAAGTGCATCCAACAAATAAGGCAGCATGGTGCGATGGTGATTGAAAACATGCTCGCCCACAGAATTCCAGATATTGATACATTTTACTATGTCCATTATGGACATGCATGCACCCTAGCTCCCCTGGGGTCAGGTTTTAGTGAGTGAAAGTTTCTGGACATATAGGGAACAAAATTTTAGGTAAGATATAGGGTTAACATAAGGAAAGCACTGAACTGTGGACAACTGTGGTCCTCGAGGGGCTGAATTTGCTCATTCAAGATTAATAGTCCTTTTCCAGAAGCACTAGTACTTTATGACAATGTGTTAGGAAATCAGACAGAGAAAGGCAGCATTAAGGGCAGCAAAGCTTTCTGTTGTTTGGTGCCTATGTTCGATCTGACCTGCTTGCTTTTAGTAGGCTTTTATTGCTAGTAATGCTATGAAAAGGCATCTTGCTAGAAAACCTTATAGAGCTCATGGATGTGAGGAAAGGAACTTTCAAGCTTGATAAATGGCATTGTCAAATGACACTCCCAAAGTCATTTATTGCTGCAAAGAGGATTACACAAGCTACCTCAATGTATTCCCACCAATCGAAACTGACTTACGGTAACTGGCGCCTTCCACTTCCAAGATGCTGCCATATCATCCGACTAAGCTGGACACATAACCATGACAACTGTGGTAGCTGTACCATGTCTTTCATGATCTAATGAGGTGTTGAAAATGTGGAGGTTTAATCTTTAACCCAGAGCAAATGTCACAACTACATATCTGCTTTGAGCTAGAGCTGAAGGCTTTTAACGTCAGGTGTGGCATTGCAAAATGGCAGTATTAAGTAAAACTGTATGTACTTGAAGTGTTACACATTTACTTCCTCTGCAAATATGAGTTTTGACCTGTTTGACATATCCATATATGGGGGCTTCATTAAATAAGAGCACATTTGGCCTAAACCCCATCAGCCTTAGGGGCGGGCATAAAAATGAATCAGTTAGTATGAAGGCATCAAGCTAAGAAGTATGGATGTGTGTTCATTCCACATACATCATTTTACTGTGAACAGTGATTTGTACTGAGAAGCTGATTTTGCTTGTGGCTACCCTGCCATATTTGACCTTTAATAATAAAATGTCCAAATTATTTTGTTGCATGTGTGAGTTAATGCAAATGTAGCATATATAATGTGAAATTACATACATATGTCATACTGGCTGCAGACTCTACGGTCAAATCATTGGCTAAAACGATTTCCTCTGTGATTCTTCTGTATTGTTCTCTTCTACCTGTAGTGTTTACCTAAACAAATCCAAAGATGACATATAGCCATGTGTTTTTTGGCACTAACGCACACTTCTGTGTGTGTGTCTTTGTGTGTGTGTGTCTTTCTTTTCAGGCCGCCATGCAGACACTTGAAGGCAAAGATCAGGAGGTGTACACAAATGGCAGTGCTGGCTACATGAATGGCAAAGATGTAATCAAGATGCGTGAGGTGGCGTTCGAGAAGCACCCATCGGAACCGATGGTACTGTATCATGTCTTATTAATAATAATAATAAAACATTATAAATAACTATTATGAAGCACTGTAGTGAAGCATCATTCCAATGTTCTTACCAGTCTGATGAGTTCATACGTTGGTCTCTTCTTTTTTCTCCTTTCCAATCAGGGCGTAACTCTAAAACTGAATGAGAAGCAGAAGTGTACAGTGGCAAGAATACTGCATGGAGGGATGATCCATAGACAAGGTGAACAGTGCTTGATTTTGATTTTGAGAGTCCTTTAGACAATAGAACATGAGAACATGAGATGAGGAGTGTGATCATAACTGTGCTATTCTATGGTTTACACTACAACAGTAGGTGATGGTATTGATCCTGAATGCTGGCATCTTAATAATGGTGAAACTAACTGATGAATGATGATAGAGAGTCCATAATAAATAATAAAGAGTTTTGTCAAATTGTTTCCTTTGCTGTTTGGCTTTCTCCGGAAATGAATGAGATTTCTGTTTATTGCTTAGGTTCCTTACATGAAGGAGATGAAATTGCAGAAATAAATGGCAAAAGTGTTGCTAATCAGAGTGTGGACCAGCTGCAAAAGATTCTGGCAAGTACTTCTTCTAGAGCTGCCAATAGTTCAAGGGCTTCTCTAGATTGTTTCTCAGCAGCTGACTGGGACTTTTGTCTTTGCTTTTTGCAGAAAGATACAAATGGCATTGTCACCTTGAAAGTAATCCCCAACCAGCAAAGTCGCTCAATGGTTTGTGAGGTAAGAAGAAACCACATGTGAAATTGAAGTATTTAACATACTTTGGTTGAATAGAATACAGACTATATTTAGTTTTCAGTTAGTGGTGTTTGATCCTTACGTATCTATTGCAATACAAGTAATAACTGTATTACACATGGTTTGTTCTTTATTAGGGGGAACGTCTAATCTCCCCAAACTCAGGTGACTATTCAATCATTAGACCTCTGTAGTGGCTAACTATAGCTAATAATGCTTTTCATGAAATAAAAGGTCTGGAAACCTGCTGTTTCTTGTGCCATCTGTCAGTCACACTGTGTCATTTACAACATTTTCTAGAGCATAAATGGATGCCTATGTGACCAGGACGTTGTGCTTCACAGTGTGATATACAGTGGCAATAGTCATTTATCAGCATAACATGCACATATATGTCCTACATAGTATGCACCAAAATCCTCACACACTTTGACACACTTTGCTCTTTCTGCTCTGCATATTAGTAGTACCAGTAGTTTAACTACAGACTTGACTCAGCTCTTAGATCTAGCCACGATTACTAAATTTCCTTTCTTCTGTGTATTAAAAATCTCCTTGGTTCAGACTTTTCCTTTGTCAGTTTGATTTTTTTGTGAAAAGATTACATGCAAGATGTATGTTAAACCTAGAACTTACTGTTTAATGACAGAAAACTTAAATATGCTACAATGGAGTATGGGTTTAATTTCAGCACAGACTCAAGCTCAAGACTCAAAGCTCTTGCACCCTCTGCTGGATATCCAGTCTTTTGTCTTATGATTGTTCATTTTATTTGAAATATTTTGTTACTTATACTATAGTATTGCCTGCCATTTCACAATAGATATAGAGTTATTTCAATTAGGAGACCGAGAACACAACCACTCTACAGACGATTATGAAGAAACATTTATAGACAGGCCTAGAGAGGTTGTCCAAATAAGAATTTAACTTCATTTCAATGTGACTTTAGTAAAGGAGTGTACAAGCAGGGTGCAGCCATAGAAAGAAATCTAAAAATGGAATTGCAGCAAAATTTTATTTATAGTATTTGAAAGTAATACCTTTTTAGGTATTTTTGTTGGTTTTCATTCATCTTTTGCTTACAAACCCAAATATTGTGTATCAGGAAAAAATAAATTTTTTTATTATTATGTCAGTTATTTTTTATGTCAAATTTCCTACCTTTAGTAGTGTTTTAGGTTCTGAAGTTTAGTGTGATTAGTGAGGTGTATTCTCTATAGAGAGTTACTGAGTGTATGCTACTATACTATTCAGTAAGCCTCTAAGCAGGCAGTCATTCATGCCATTTGCTTTTTGAATGTTCTGCAGCTGCTGTTTTTCTCCCTGTAGACGTTCATGAGGGCTCAGTTTGACTATGACCCTGCCAAGGATGACCTTATCCCATGCAAAGAGGCTGGTCTTAAGTTCCAAACAGGCGACATCATTCAGATCATCAATAAGCGAGACCCGAACTGGTGGCAAGGCAGGGTGGAGAGTTCAGGGAAAGACTTTGCAGGGCTTATTCCTTCCCCAGAACTTCAGGAATGGTATTGTCCTACCTTATGTGCAGCCTTTCTACTGACATTTTCATAAAACAAGATTCTAAATTTAGTGAACTAGTAATGGCATCTTTTATATGTTTACCGTACAATGGTCCTCCCCTCTTATCAGGCGTGTAGCCAGTAAAAGCAAAAGCAGAGGTGAGGCCAGTCAGTCTTGCAGTCCATTTGGTAAAAAGAAGAAATGTAAAGACAAGTACTTGGCCAAACACAGCTCCAGTAAGAACCATTAATCTTTTCTTGAATGGA
Organism: Arnoldichthys spilopterus; assembly: GCA_037974385.1. Taxonomy (NCBI): domain Eukaryota; kingdom Metazoa; phylum Chordata; class Actinopteri; order Characiformes; family Lepidarchidae; genus Arnoldichthys; species Arnoldichthys spilopterus. The sequence continues at coordinate 690,918 of JBBPDA010000025.1, read as the reverse complement.
CCATTTGCCTTATCCTTTAAATATGAGTGAAAAATAATCTGATGCATTTTTTCTTCAGTCTTTGATCAGCTTGATGTCATTTCTTATGAAGAAGTCGTGCAACTCCCTGCATTCAACAGAAAAACCCTGGTACTTATTGGTAAGGGCCTACAAATGTTATTGATCTAGTGTATTGGTGATTGGTGTAGGGGTATCACAAGTTTCATTACGATGTGATCCGATCTGATTGTTTCAGTCAACGATTCGATGTATTTTCAATACTTTGAAATTATTAGTGGTGCGATTTGGTTGATTCAGTTTAATACTGGGGTCTGCAGTCAGTATCAGATTCTCACAATCTGCTGCATTTCCATCAACTTACACATGCAAACCAATTATAATGTGAACATTTTATTGTTAAACATCAAATATAGCAGTGTAGTCATAAGCAAAAGCAGCTACTCCGTACAAAACACTGCTCACAGTAAAATGAAGTCAAATTAATTGTGGAGTAAACAATTTTTCTGCGTCACATTGATACATCAGATCAGGCCCTATTTTGGTTGATGCATCAATAAAGATCTTTGTCATCATTGTTACACCCCCATAATATCTAAGAAAGGTGTTTATGCACTCTTACAAATTATTGTAGTATTACATTGAAACTACCATAGCTCAATCATAATGTAAATCCTGGTTTTTGTTCAAGGAATTTTATCTTTTGTATTTTTGTGCAGGTGCACCCGGTGTAGGGCGTAGTCACATAAAAAGTTTGCTGCTGACCAAATACCCTGAAAAGTTTTCCTACCCAGCACCTCGTAAGTGGAGCCTAGTTTTCACTGTTTATACAGTGCTTTGTTTTGATCAGGTCTAATGCTTTCTCCTTTGTCATGCATATGTGCTAAAAATGCATTCGCTACTGTCAAAGCCAAGTTAGAGGAAAAACCAGACCAGCAACATCTTGAGTCATGTGATAAACAAAGAGAGCACTCCCAAGAATCAGTGTAACACAGCCAATCCACTCACATGCATTATTCCATCCCCTTCTAACTCCTACACAACAGACACAGTCCATACAGTCCCATTAGTTAGTCAAAGGATCCCCAGATGCTCCACGTGTTTGCCCCAACCCAACTTGAAACACAGTGATAGAGCAGGGGTGTCAAAAATGGTTCATTCTGGGTCCCAGCTATGCAGCAGTTAGCATTCTACATTAAACATACTTGATTCAACTTACCAGCTAATTAGTAAGACCTTTTTGCATTTAGAATAGCAGTGTTTATCTACTATGCTGGAATTAACCCCCCCACACACACACCAGACACTGAAGCTGTTCTTATTACACTGCAGTCACTGATTAAGACCTTGTCCATGTGATCAGAGGGTTGTAGGTTCAAGTCCCAGCGCAGGTACCACTGAGATACCTTTGAGCAAGGTACGGTCCTACTAAATTGCTCCCTGGGTGCTAGTTACTCTATTTGTGGATGGGTTAAATGGGCCACATCTCACTGCACTTTGAGTGATGCTGTGTGTTCATGTTGACAAATGGTCACTTTCAGTCTCTACACTACTGCTTTTTTATCTTGTGATGGCACATTGTCATCCTAATTTTAGTTTTCAGTCAGTCTAAGTTTTTACTCAGATTTCTTAAGTTTGAGCTTGTAAGTTTTATTTTTCCTTACATGTTTTTGAACTTTAATGATCTATTTCTTGTAAATGACTTTGAATGATCCAAGGGCATGAAAAGGGCTCTGTAAACTGCTTTCAAAGTTTGAACAAACCCAGACACATCCAAAACAAACCAGCAGTTGCCGTTTCAGTACTATCCAAACAGTCTAACCGAAAATCTGTGATTTCCACCAGACACAACCAGACCTCCCAGGAAAGACGAAGAGAATGGCCAAGAATATTACTTCATTTCCAACGACGAGATGACCAAATGCATCGTGGGAAATGAGTTATTGGAGTATGGCAGCTTTCAGGGCAACATGTTTGGCACCAAGATAGAGACCATCCAGAAGATACATGAGCAAGGCAAGATTGCACTACTTGATGTAGAACCTCAGGTAAGCCAAGAACCTCACAACCAACCTGGTACATTACAAATGTTTCTCAGACTGGACATCTTTTAAATTTAGAAAAATATGAAGGTTGACAATTTTAATGGCATGTTTGAAGATCTAGAAGGCATCTGCTTTTCTTCCAGACTTTAAAACTTCTCAGAACAGCTGATTTTGCTCCCCTGGTTGTGTTCATAGCTCCAACCAACACTGGTAACCAGGTCAGTCAATTATTCCATTACATAAAACACAAGGGTTGTTTACTGGATCTGGTTGAGCTAAATTTCCCTCTTTTTTCCCCTCCCCTTCAGTCAGAGGCACTGCAAGCAATCCAGAAGGACTCGGATGTCATTCACCAAGCATATAGTCACTTCTTTGACATAATACTAGTTAACAATGATGTAGATGAAAGTGTAAAAGGTGTGGAGGCGGCCTTGGAGAGAGCGGCATCTACGCCCCAGTGGGTGCCTGTGTCCTGGGTGTACTGACATCTACAACCTCCTTCACCAAATTCTTCTTCAAAGAACCCTTGCCATTATAAAACAGGTGAAATACCAAATCACAAGACTAAGCTGAGTCTGGCCAGTTGTCTCAGCATCTCCAGGCTGCTAACACTGGAAAAACTCATGTTTGTTTATAAAAGCAATAAGTTAGGATTTTTTTGTTTTTAGATAAATGCATTTTGATTTTGCCAGGAAAAATCATATTTAGGTTAAAGTTAGCAATGCAAAAAGGACCACTACTGTGAAAAACACCACTCTGGTTTGTAAAAGTCTGACCTTTTCAGGTGACCTTGGCTTTGGTTTTGTACCTTATCTGAGGAAGGTGCCATTGAACTCCCAACATATCGTTTACATCTACTGTATTAACAGGGAAATCATGTGAAATTGAGTTGTCCAGAGTTGTGGTGACTTTTCAGCAGTGTTTTATCATGATGTAGCTCATGAGGTATGGCACTTTTAAAATAAAATGAATAAATGTCCAACACTGAAACCTGCCCTTCCTCACTGTACAGTGAACTAGACTGCAAAAATGAAGTCAACCAGAACAGATGTTAGAAAAAAATCTTGTTAATCACTGCTTTGGGATTACAATTTGATCCTCTGTTATATACACACAATACAAAACAAAATAGCATTACTTTTTCATACACACAAATACCTCAAAAACAAGGGTTTGACTATGGATGAAAACGCATCATCTTGAAACAGAAGGGGGAGGATTGGGGTTTATTTTTATTAAAAAAAAAAAAAAAAAAAAAATTGGCAAGTTTATGTCCATATTTCTTGAAGACATGCCTCCTATACACTCAGAAGGTTTCTGCTTCTGAAATTACATCTGCTGGCTCTCAACACACTGCATAGGGCCCCACGCCTCTGGTGGCATGGTTTCCAATGAGGTGTACAAACTCATGATAAAGACTAGTCAAAATAAGCGCCTGAAGGGAATGACACCAATGATGCCAATGCAGAATTCAGAGATTTACTTCAAACCCATCCTGAAAAATGATACCAGCCATACTGACAAAGATGATTATGTGCAGGAGGGTCAGAAGAGTAGAGTCACGTTTGGGCGGATTTCATGAGGTCTTTTCATGGTGTAGTTACAGTCTCCAAGCCCTGTACCCTCACTTCGGTTGAGGGTTCTTTACTGTCCATTAGCTATAGGCATTCAGTCTGAATCAGCCTCAGCTTCTTTGGCCTTCTTTTTCTTCTTCTTCTTCTTAGCACTCTCTGTGACCTGTGATACATTAGATCAAGACAGTGGTATTAGAATACAGCTGCCACCCACAATTTATGTATTTTGAAAGACCACTCCAGAAATAAGCACTGGGACTTTAGCAAATCTGGACCAATCAGTGATATGATCCTAGATCAGTGCTCCTATTGAAATATGCTTTCTAACAGGTTGCAAAACTCAAACTTAATTTATAAGTAATTTCTTTCTTCCTGATTTTCTGCTGAAAGTAACCTCCAGTTCCAACCACCATGTAGGATTCCACCATCGCACTTTACCACACAACGGGATGGTGAAGGTGACCATGTAGGTCCTGTTAGTCACACTTCATAATATTTAAAACTGCTGCGAATGCAACATCAGTGGTAACCACAACACCGTTGGAGGAGAAGACTGAACTAAAATCAGTCAGCAGCTGTTCATGTTGGCAAGCATCATTATGAGACACAGAGGAAAGGAAACAAAGTGGAAAAAAAAAACTGAGCTAAAGCTTCTTTAAGCTCCCGGTGTTGGTAGAATCGTTAGATCAGAGAAGTCTTAGCTTAGTGGGTGGAATCAGAGAAAAACTGGACAAAAACTAGGGCCAAAAAAGTCCTTACCTCAGCTTCCTCAGCCGCTGGGGCTTCCTCCATAGCTCCAGCTTCCACTGCTTCCTCAGCCAGCTTCATTTTCTTTTCTTTCTTCTTTTTCTTCTTCTCTTTCTTAACTAAATCATCTGTCTTAGGGGTTGTGGGTACAGTTTCTCCCTCACTTCCACTCTCATCCCGTTTCCTCTACAAGAGAAGAATTAACCGGATGATAAGGCTGAACAACTATTGTATTACGTACTAACAGAAGATATTAGAGGGTTGACCACTTACTTTCGCTCCAGCCTGAACAGATTCAAGGTCTTCATCTGCATCTTCTATCTTGGGTTTGCTGCCAAAAAAAGAAAAAAAGTAATTTAGTGCTCAGGATGATCAAGTTGTTTACTTATCTTTCAACATGCCCATACCAGGCTTGAACATTAAACTCACACTGGCAAATAGCAAATATTCTTACTGAACCCTGATAGACATACTTCAGACAGTACAAATGTCTGTACAGTAGGCATATCCACAGAACTCAAGGGCCTGTCAAGCACACTGCAGACAGCTGACCTGAATCCTGAGTAATGCTTTCGCAGACAGACTCCCTCTAGAGTCACAGCAGGCTAAAAAGGGATAACAGTCTGCAGGACTTAACTATTAGTAGAATTTAGCAGCACTCTGCCTTATCAACCATGCATTACTTAACACACCCCATATCAAGTCAGCAAGTACTTTGACCCAAGTACGTAATAACTCAGCAAATGAAGGTTACCTGTAGTCTACATAGCTCTCCTTCCACTCTGCCGGGGTGCTGCCATTTGGCTTGCCATGTTTGTCTAGCAGGCCCTTCTGGATCATCAGTTTCTTCTGACTAGCCTGAAAAACAGTTCACAAACAAGGTCATTTGGGGGCACCCATATAAGGAGGTTATTAATTGAAGTTATAAAGAAAAAAAAAGCAAAAGTTCTTGATATTCCTCACTTTTGGCCCTAACCCCCATTTGCGTGGGTATGTGTCCCTTTCCATGATGACCCTCTTGATCTTCGCCACCACACCGTGGTCACATGTAGAGATGACTGCTGTTGTCATCAAGGCTACAGCTGTAATGCAAACAAGACATTTTTAAAACAAGAGAAAATTGAAAATAACTATTAGAAAAAATAGCAATAGCCATCAGTCTTGGGTGATAGGTAGAACGTCATCTTTGCACAGAATGCTAATGCAATCTATTAAACATCATGTGGCTTGGATTAGACCGTGTGATTCCTGGTGTGGGTAGTGATTTGGCATATACCTGTACAAATTGCCTCTCCTTTCGTTGTAATGACAACAATATCCTGATTCAACTCAATGCCATCTTCATACCGCAAAACACCTGGCAACATGATCTTTGCACCATAGCAGATAGCATTTACCTAAAGAAGGTGAAACATTAACAACCACTTCATGCCCATTTACCATACAAACAAAAGCTTTGGTAAGCATAATTTTCCTGTTTACACAACAGAAATTAGAAAAAGAAAACACCACTTACTGCACTATCTTTCATGACAATTCTTTTGTGGGAAACAAGCAGCTTCTCCAAAGGATAGATGACTCTGCGCAGGTAATTCTCATCTTTGTTGTGATCATACTGCCACTGGGCATCTAATACGTCATGCATGGTCACCATGCAGTCCTGCCGGAAGCAAAGCAGCAAAGGCACAATACCTGAATATCTGAAATAATGCCTCATATCAGAGCTGAGGCTGATGAGGCTGTATAGACTGTTGGTTGAGATTGGTGAAGGAGCAAAAGGATTGCCACTTCTGATGTGTTCATACTCAGCCATATTCTGTACCAAAGATTAATTACCAGGACTGGGGAGAGAGCCCAGAGCTGAACTCAACACTTTGGTCAGGTACACAATAAAAGCATGATTTTCAGCTAGCTAAAAAAAATGTTGTATAAGCCATCTTCTGAGCTGTCTTTACAAGTCCATTTCAGTGAACAGGACAGCAGAGACACTTCCAGACATGTAATTTGCACAATGCTATAGGCTTACATTACTTATCTCCTAAAACTAAAAGGAGCAAATTTCAGAAGCCCAACAAGAAAATCGGGAGCTGGTCTGAATAGTGTTTTACAAGCTTCTTGTTAAAAAACAATATTAAGTTTTCCCTTTGTAACCGGTCTACTTATTCCATTAATACACAAATGGACTTTCCGAAGACAGAAAGAGGTGTTTTAACATCTGCAAACAAAACTGTCTGGATTTCTGCTTACATAGATGGCAACAATGACAAGAGTTGAAGATGCAAATCTTATTTTGTGTTTAGCAATTTCTTTGCTGAAAAGTTGCATGCTATTTACATATTTCAATAAGCTGCTTTAATCATTCCAAGAAAACCAGTAACGTGCAAAAGGAGTGTGGCTGTTTAGTGTGGATGTATTTGTGTTTTATTCCTTTTGGGTTTTACGTTTTGATTCCATATTTTGGATATTCAGTATTATTTAAAGTCTGTAACAGTGTGTGAGCACAGCTGTTAAGTGTGACGCATTGACAGGAAATATGCAAATATTCCAGTAAGTTTGTCACTCTAGGTACAAGCATGTTTTAGCTTTAGATTGCACAGAGGTGCGCTCAGCCCTCGTATTTGCCTCTCACCTTGTTGATAGAAGTTAAAATGTTAAAATGAAACTGCTACACATTTTCAATACATGGAATATATAATTCACTCGTCATTTTAGGGACCAATCTTATTGTCTACACCAATATAAAAATATTTTAATGCTCGGGGAGACTGCCTGCTTGAACACACACTCTCCCATCATGCTGAAGTGTTGAAGGGTACCTCCTTACTCCCCAAATTGGTGGTAGCTGAATAAATTTTTACCACATTGGCCTTTAGGTACCATTACCAGACTATGGAATGATTTTAAAAGCCTAATAACATCCACTATTAAGTTATCATGTTAAGTGCCATGTTTCCTAGTTTTATGATAAATTTGTTTTAAACAGTGATGAGGGAACTCTGAAAATGGTCAGGAATCTACATGTGTTCGGGTGGGATCTTAAAAGGTCAAAAGACTGAACATGACTAGCAAATTCTAATATTCATAATTACTCAGTTCACCCTGAGGAAAACTGTTGACATTGCTGTAAGCTGATAACATACCTTCTCACCCAGCACTCCAGAGCGGACCCTCCTTAGCTCTTGCATTTGTCCACCTACGCCCAGCAGCAGCCCAATGTGAACACATAGTGTTCTGATATATGTGCCTGCCTCACAGCTTACCCAAAAGATACCTGCATTACAGACCATAGCAAGAACACAATGGATGCTTAGAGGCAGCTCTTGGCCAAACAACCAGCAAGTCTGCTTCGAACACACTGAAGCCATCAGTCTTGGGTGATAGATAGTTGGTCATCTTTGCATAAACGCTAATGCAATCTTAATCTCATCATTTGGCTTTTTGCGAACGTTATTAATGCAAAGCAAACATTTAAGCAAAAAAAAGAATAAACCATGTCAAATTGTATAGGAGTTCTAATAATTAAAGCCACGCCCATACCAAGTCTTCTCTCCGGATCGTATTCAATCAGCTTGCTCTCGTAGATGGTCCTCACTCGCAGCTGCCGCTTCACTGCAGCTATGAGAGGAGGTCTCTGGAACAGGGCACCAGTGAGGCATTCCAGAGCCTATGGACCACAAGTCAGACATAAAATTAAACTACATTACTCAGAATTCCAGGGGTAATTCATAATCCTGCTGTTTGCATGTGTGTGATCAGGCCTATCGATTCTTCCTTGGTGATTTCTTGCCCTCCAAACCTGCATGGGCCTCCTGCATCAGATGCAACAGTAGAACACTGAAGCAGAGACGAGGGTGCCGGCAGCACAAACACTCACACCTAGAACAGGTGCAAGTGCTGGCAAGAAAGAGGAGGGCCAGGAGACACTCAGAGAATGGATAAACAAATTCATCATTTCACATACTGCAAACAAATGCAGGAAGTAGAATGCAAACAGGATCAGCTGGTCAATAAAATAGCCAAGATGCTGCAGGGAAAGTAATGTTTAATAATGGCTTTAATGTAATGATTACACTAGGGGTGGGAACTGCCAGAGGCACCAAATTTGGGATGGAATACAGAGATTCTAAGATTTGAAAGTGGACAGCGTGTTTTGTATAGGCGTGTATGCGGCCTTCTTGGCAACTGACTTCCTTTTTAATTTGCACCACTACGCAAGTGAAAAATGAGGTTTAGCACCATCTTGTGGACTCCAGAAGTGACGTCAGAAATCTTGCATTTCAAAATAAAGTGCACTAAATTTGTTTAAATTATAAAAATCACATAATTGACAGCATTGTTATATTGTGCTGAAACAGATTTTCTTCCACCTCTAATATACACCACACTAACAGTAATTTTGCCATTTTTAAAAGGGCTCTTATTCAAATTCTCGTATTTTAAGAGGTTGACATAGCATACAACACTTTTAAAGTCCCAAAAAGTACCAATTAATCCAGAGTCCATATTGCAAATCTGCTTCCTTACTTCTTTTTATTGGAATAAAGCACAAAGGTGGCCAATCAGAAAAGTGACAATTTACATATATTAACTGAAGTTGATGTATCTATACATTATATCCTGTATATAATCTATACAGGACATTATGTATAGCCTTTGTTTCTTCTCTAACCCAGCTTTTTCCTACAGCAAATATTTTTGCTGTTTTTTTTCCCTCACTGGTTCACTGGCCCCTAAGAACACATTAGAGCTAATAAACATTCAACATGTTCCCACTTACCCTTGCAAGCTGATGCTCATTTTCTATTGCATTGTGCAGCCGTACTATTCCCACATACTCTTTGCCTGAAACACACGGCACAAGAGTAGTGAGGAGAGGCCGCTGGTTTCACTGGGTGAGATCAGACTCACAAAATGAAAAAAAGCAAGTTCTAAGGTGATCTAGGACCATTGTTGTACACTGTACTCAAAATAAGCTAATCGGAGACAAGAAATTGAGAGAAACTTACCAGCACTCTGCTGAGATTTGACAAGTCGTGTAGCTCTGTCAATACACACAATTAGACAGCCTGTGACCTTTGGGTCCAGGGTGCCACTGTGGCCAGTCTTCTCCACACGCAGGATACGTTTAATCCAGGCCACCACTTCATGAGAAGAAGGGTTAGCTGGTTTGTCCAGGTTAATAAAGCCAGATCTGAAAGGTATTGTACATGCTATAACTAGAGTTTATAGCAAAGTTAACTGAAGATTATTCATTATCCATATTCATTCTAACAGAAGCCATCAGTTTAGGGTGATAGATAGTTGGTCATCTTTGCACAGAGTGCTAATGCAACCTACATCACATCATGTGGCTTCTCCAAATATGCTGCCTTATCAACACATCAACTTACCTGACATAATCATGAATGCTCCTCTTCAGTGGATTTGAGCCATGTGGTAGAGGAGTGTAATGCGCAGTCCTTATGTTTAGCTTGTCAAAGTTCTAGATAGAAAAAAACATTTCATATTAAGATCCAGTCAAACAAGAAAATCCTTCTAAACATACATAACGCACAGTTTGAGCCCTAGATAGATTATTCAGTTATTAGTCTTACTCTGTAATCGACTACAAAACTAGAACTATAGCAGGTTTAAGTTTTTTGAAGGTTCTGTAAATGGGCATGTGATCAGAAGTGTCCGCTCGTCTTTGTTGGAGCTGGTCAGATCCCTCTGCATCAGCTGTCCTGAAAGTCTCAACCGCAGGCCCAGTAGAACACTGGACTAGCAGAGAAAAGACAGGCAGCTGCAACCTTGTGGCCCAGAACGGACCACAGCGGCCGCAGAGAAACCGAGCCAGCAGTACTCAGAGAATGGATAAACACGTTCATCATGTCACATAACAATGGCTCGGGACTGAACTGAGCTGGGTGGGTTGGAGTGTAGAATTTACCTTTAGAAGTAAAGGCCACTGAGAGGTGTCAAGCTGGGCAACCTTGGATTCAGGTTTGATGAGGAAATCGCCAGTTTCTTGGATTTCCTGTCGGCAAAACGATGTTCATGTACTGACTGAATTCAACATTTACAGGAGGACACAGTATAAAAATATATTTCTTTAAAAACAGCCGCATATGAAAATCTTAACCGAAGCAGCCTACATAAGTGTAGTAGTATTATATTTCTCAATTAATAACTGAAAGTTGATTTATACATTAAACACACAATGAAGCCATCAGCCTTGGGTGATAGATAGTTGGTCATCTTTGCAAAAATGCTAATGCAATCTGAATCACATCATTTGGCTTTTTGTGAACATTACTGTTGCAGAGATAACAGAAGCAGCCTAAATAAAAGTGCAGTATTATGTTACTCGTTTTAATAACCAAGAATTGATTTTTAGATTTTTAAAAATGGTATTTACCCCAACTTCGTCATCTGAAATCTTCTTTGTCTTCTTTTTCTCCTTCTTACCAGAAGCTACTGAGGGGGAAAAGTCCTAGAGAATGACTATAGACACTTGCACTTACATGCACACACAACTTTATACACAGTGCACTAATTTCATTACTTTCAGTGCCATGAATAAATGCTTCTACACTTAAATCGTGCTGTATGAAAACATTTCCTTTTTGAGTTTTCAGCACTAAAATATACAGAGAGTATAACTTAACCTCTTTTCTTTGACTGGTGTGTGAATAAAAGTGAATGCCGGATATTTAGACACTTTAACCATCCAGTGCCGACGAGCAACCACGTGGCGAATGCCGACAACACGTGGTGCACAAAAAATGAACTATTTCCACAAAATGAACGACCCTAATCTTCCTCCCGCAATATTAACTACTAAAACTATCTATTTAATATATAAAAAACCCTATTAATTTGTTTTCATTCTTTTTGGATCAACAAAATTTTACATTTTTGGTAATCAAGCTAGTCAAGCTTACAAGACCTAAAATCAAGCCATAAACCTAGCAGAAAACGCCAAAGTAACTTTAATATAAGACCAAAGAAGGAGGCTTACTAAAACTTTCTTGATACTTTTGTTTTAAAAAAAAAAAAGCTTTAGGCTAAGCTAAACCTCAAATCCACTTTAACCAAGCTAACTCGTGCTTCTCAACAAGAGCTAGCACTTATGCGGACACACATAACGTTAGTATAATGGAATAAAAACTTGTAATGCCGTGAAATACAGAACTATTTCGTGTAACGTAAAGGAATCTTTTTAAAAAATGCTCTTGCTCCTACAGCTGCTCTCCTCCTAATGCGCCATGCTGCTTGCACACAGTTTTCTATGTACAAATACTATAAACACAATGCGTGAGCTGTATGCTTCCAATGGATGAATGCCAGAGGAAATAAATCGATTCAAAACTGAATAAAAATGTAGTAAGAATCTGGAACAGACTAAACTGCACCTACTTTCTGCGTCCGCCATCTTCCCTTTGCGCGCCTACGAACAGCACGTGTGCGAATGAAACCCCAGTCTTACCCTGAGCTCTCGCGTGGTTTTATCATCTCGCGAGGAAAGTTCGATTTTTTCCAGTTTCGACACAAGGGCGCGCCATTTGGCTACTATAAATCACGAACAAGGAATTGTGGAAACTTGATTTAGATTATGTTTGCACATACAGAAGTATATATAAAAAAGAATATACAATTTATATAAAACTTATGTGGTGCAGTACAGTACAACAGTTTAAAATATACAGTAAGTATGTAGAGTTTAAACAATATGCAGTACATATGCTTACAATAATAATAATAAAAATAATAATAATAATAATAATATTAAATTAGATTTATATAGTGCCTTTCACAAACCCAAGGACGCTTTACACAATATATATATATATATTAGTGCACAATACACAGTACAATTACAGGACAATATTTACAGATTACACAGGGAATGTACAGGTTAAATAGGGAGGTGATGTTAGGTAATCTGCCAACCAATGGATTAATGTAAACATTGTTGGATTTTGTGGTTTTTTTCTGAACAGATTTACAGTTCAATATAAAAAACAAAATATGCATACACTAGAATATATTATTTTAACACTACTTATTTAACTTAGCAAGGTATGTAGTGTGTACTTATCTTAATAGTGTGCACTTAGCAGATTAGTACACAACACATTAACAAAAAACACAGGTTCCTGCTAACAGGATGTGATGAACCGTTCCTGTGCTAACATATCAAGTGTTAATATGTCATATGAGCTTGAGATTGAAAGCTATGTTAGAACTACGTTGGAAAAGACCTTTTTTGAACTAAAAAACGGTAATTGACTTTTATAACACTGCTCTAAGATGGCAAAGACACTTCTGTAGAAAAGTACTGCTTAATGTAATAACCTCATATTGCCATCTGCCATTTTTACAAAACATTTCCAACTGTGTGTAGCTCCTCCTTTTCTGTGTTACACTGCATTGTGGGATAATAATGTCCATCAGCACTATACTAAAAAAATCAAGTGTGTAGTGTGGTTTTCTAAGTACAGTTGACTTTAACACTTAAAACTACAATACACACTACATCAAGTGCTCAGTTAAGACATATCTACAGTCTGCTTCACTGCCTTTCATTGCACAAACAATGTGTAACACAAGACAGTAAAACAGTAACAGACTCTTCACAAGTAAGATAGACAGTACAGTACTGGAGGTAAAACTAAGGTAAATATTAAACAGTGCATATAGCCCACTGAGCCATAAAGGTAGACATATGCTGATTGTATGTTCTTCTTACTGTCTTTGTCGTTTACTTGTTTGTGTCCCCAGTCCAGGACATTTTTAAAAAACAAACTAAAGCTCCACCAAGTATATTTGGTCTTGGCCCTTCAGGACTATGCTATCTTACTCTGCTGTCTAGAAGTGCATTTTGCAGTTCCTGACCTGGGGACCCACTGCCTGCATAGTTTTAACTATCCCCACATACCTGATCCAGTTTATCAGCTGAGTATCATGCTATACCAATCCCAGTCCTGATAACCCCACTCTCTGCTCTGTTCTGTATTTAATCTCATCTAGCACACCTGTTTCCCTCCATTAATGTAATCACAAAGATCTCATGGGCTTGGTCAGGTGTGTAGGGTAGAGAAAATGTTAAAATGTCTAAAGCAGTTGCCAAGGACTGAGAACCCACAATCTAGAAAAGTGCCCAGCCATGGCCCTGGAGGACCATTGCCCTGCACATTAGTAGTGCTTTACCTGCTTTAACACTCCCACACAGCTCAGTAGGAGGGTTTGAGTTGATTAGCTGAATCAGGTTTGTTGGAAGCAGGGAAAACACTCACATAGGGAAGCGGACCTCAAGTCCGCCCCATAGTATACAAAAAGGGGAGTTGTATGGTATGTACCATGTACATTGAATAAAATACACAGGTTGTTTTCATTTGATGAAATTGCATAATTCATAATCGTACAGAAATGTATTCACTGAAAATTCAACACAAATATTAATTCAGTCAGTAGCCTATAGTCCAAAGGCCACCAGGCCAGTCATACCAACCAAGACCTGATGTGGCTTTACATTTTTATTCCAGTTAAGCAGGAATTGATTCCATCAGTTGGCTTTTGGTCTTTAGTTAATAAGTAATAAATTAATATTTGCATCTTCCCCAAGTTCACTCATCATCAGTGTATTCATCACACCACAGCACAACAATTAACAACACCCTTGGGGATGGCACCTTGCCCATGAGTACCTCAGTGGTACTTGGACTGGTCAGGGATTTGAACCAGCAACCTTCAGCTCACAGGGGAAACTTCCTAACCACTACACCAACGCAATGTAGATGTAACAACAGCAAGACAACTGAAATCAAAACCAATGCAACACAAACTGTAAAACAATCTATTTATTGGCCATTGATGATATGAGACATTTGCTGTGCATACAATCATATTATTGAGATAAATCATAATAATACAAAATTTACAATGGAGTGCTTGAAGCATTGCAAAAAAGTACCAAACCTGCTTACCAAGCTGACATGATCTCGGATCAGTCCTAGATTGTTGTCTGTACACACATTCTGACAGTAATAAGGCACAACATCATATTCACAAATACTTCACTGTGTTTATTTTCACAGTTTCCTGCATTTACCCTGTTTATTCTCCCAATCACGTGATGAAAACAGACATTATGACATTGGTAAGCAAGACCATAGTCAACAAGTCAACATGAATGAAAACAACATATTTTTCTCCCATACTGTAACACATTTCTGAGTTAAAATCAGGAAAGAAGAAATATGAGAGTTACCTCGACGACAGGTGAGGGTAGTGGGAGAGGAAGGTGAAATCTTATATTATTAGTAAATATTATTATATTTTCCACAGTAACAAAATCATTTTTAGAGGCAAACAAGACTTTTTTTTTTAATTTGCATATGGTAAATCATGCCTCACTTGACCTGGTAACCAATAAGTAACATAATTTTAATACAATAAAAAGTCATTTTAGATTTCAGGCTGATTTCTTTAAAATAGCAAAGCATCATCTAAATTTTAAGCTTCTGTGTCTGCTTGTTTCAGTCATAATCATAAGCAAGTGCTTGACCACAGTGCAGCACAATGTATTCTATAATAATCAAAATCAGTCAGTGATGTATAAAAAGGTATAAAATGAATGTCTGTGGCCCATGGGCAGTTTTAAAATTTGCCAATATTTTTCAAGCATGTCTAGGGTTATATCTAGGGAAGGCAAACAAAATAATGATGAAAAATTCTAAAATATATACGTCTTCTGGGTCACAAGTTTCACTTCTAAACAGTGAGGACTCTGAAACGCTGCTCTAACCAATTAAAACCTTCTATAGGAAAACTGGACTATGCTTTAGCAAGATGTGAGTGTTAAGCTTAAAGTTTTAAACACATCACTTGTCAATGACAATAATTCATAACAGACTATGTTACAGCTTAGATGGTCCAAGGTGGTGGATTAGTACTTTTAAACTGGTGGTTCCATATTGAAGTAATCTGAGACAGACCTCCCAGCTTTGGCATTAAATTAAGAACAACTGGGCCTCATTCACCAATTGCTTTCTATTTTTATCTTAAATTTGTTGTTGAGAAATGTCCTAAGAAAAGTCTACGTCAGTATTATAATCTGTTCTTAAACAGCAGAATTGTTCACACCTAGGAAGTATTAGATATGCCAATGGACAAGAAGGCCAAAAGTGCAGAAATAAGCCTTTATTCAGCCTGTAAATGGTGTGATCTATCACTGATTATTGGATGACATGGCTCCCAAGTAGCACAAAAGATGCAAACTAAAGTGTTAGTGCAATGCTTATTTATTCTAAAAGACCATAATTTTGTAAAATAACAAAATAAAGGATTCAACATTATAAATGATAAGAAGACAATTGTATTTTAAATCCTATATGTTACACAACTCTAGAAGCGAAGAAAACAAAGTAACAAATTATTTTGCATCAACATAACAGCACTCAAATTTGCATAGGCATGCTTTTGAGTTGTGTAGATTCAGAGTATGAGTGGTGAACATCAGAATCTTTTTGAAAACTGTGTTACTGGCTCTGAATTTTTTTTTCTTTGGAACAGTGGGTGAATGAGGCCCATAGTCTGTTTTATGAGCAGAGAAAGTAAATTCTGCTCAGTGAGATATACAGTTTTTGTTCATATTAGTTTTAACAGAGCTGCTTCTGATCCAATGATACATGACTTACAAATCATGTTTCAATTATTTTAATTTGACTTTTTATCTGGGGTTCTTGGATGCACAGATTCCAGCACTGCAACCCCTATAAGTCTGTCCTTTGGTATTTCCTGGTGCTGCCTTTTAGCTGTTCAAGCTTGAAGGCCGAGGGAGCGGGCCGTATTGAGCACGTCGTCTCTGGTCAGATAACAGCCGCAGAGCTGACGGAGCCCAGTGAAAGACTCTCTGCCATGAAGCACTCTCCAGTTATCGATGAACAAAACCTTAACACATAGAAGTCAGTAGTGATATTTAGAACCTCCTTGTCTTAATACACTATAAAATAAAAACAAGAGTTGGACAAAATATTTTTTCTTTAGTTCCACACTAACAGCAGGCCACTTCAATCCCACCAATAAGAACTGTAAAGGTTTAAAGCAGCTTGACGTTTATTAGTATTTTTGTCCATTTTTATAAATAACAATATGTAATACTGTGTCAGAAACCACATAAGCAAGTCTATTTGAGATGCAGTTTGTTCCACTGCAAATATAGACATAGCTACATCAGCCTCATAGCTCCACTGTTAAACTAAAACACACTTCAGACAACAAAATCCTGTCTTGGATGTCTTGGAGAAATTGTGCAAATGTGATTTATTTTTTCCTGCCTAACTTTCGCTTTTGTGCTTTTGTTTATTCTACTCTATTTGTGTCCTCAAACTTTAAAATTGTCCCCATATTATTTATAGGTTACCTATAAGTTGGTAACAGAACTGATGGTGGCAGAGTTGATGTTGGCAGCCATTATTCCCCTTGTGTTAAAGGCCATGAGACCACATTTATCTCATGTGATTCTAAACATTATTATATCTGGAAATTCAATGATTTGATACATTAAATTAGACAAACAGGGTTAATATGTGTAGTTTCGATTATAAAAAGAACCATTAAAAAACATGAAAGATATGAAATAAAAAATTATGACACATTACCAGAAATTCCTTCTTCATCAGATCAATGAACCGTGTTGTTTTGGCTTTGTGGATATTACAAAAATGCAGATAAACTTATAATGACAGGGAAACTGTTCAAAACATTTTTGCTTTAAAACAGTGTTAAGTTTTAAGTAGTTGCATACATGGACTTGGGGACAAATCATTTACAGGGAAGTGAAATCAAGCAAATTGTTCATTTTTGGTAGAAAGACCCGTTTACTGACTACAGGTAAAACATTAAATAAATACAATGAAAAACATAATAAAAATAGTAAAAAAACACCACACAATTTAGGTTTCTAGTGCTAACTGGTTTGATTTCAAATAAAACTGTTGTTACCTTGCCTGGCTTGAGCTTGACCCACAGTTCATTCTCGGGCTTCCTCAGCTCAGCAGTGAGCTGCCTGTGAGCCATGTACCAGCGCTGCACCACATTGTGAGGAACTGTGTTCATCACTGCACGGTCATAGTTGTTATATCTATACATAAAAGACAATGTCATCATACTATAACTGTTGAGCAAAAAACAAGCTAGTCCTAGGTTTACTATGAGAATTACTTTTTCAATAAGCCATTTTGTACTATTTAGCAATGACTATAAAACGGATGTATGCTGAAGACATGAATGTGGCTTTTATGATTAAGTGAAGTGAAAGTGACTCTTTGTCATTGTGAACACACTCAAGCACCACAACAAAATGTGACCTCTGCATTTAACCCATCACACGTGCACATGTTGAGCAGCGGGCAGCTACCAACAGCGCCTGGGGAGCAGTGTAGTGGGACGGTACCTTGCTCAAGGGTACCTTTAGTAGTGCCTGGGCTGGGACTCGAACCTGCGACCTTCAGGTCATAAATGCAGTGTCCTAACCACTAGGCCACCACTGCCCAAGGACAGTGCAAGTACTGGTACAACAAAATTCTTTCATACAGTCAACAGTTTACCGGATCATGAAGACCTCATTGTTCCAGGGATAGACGTTGAGCACAGGGCCGATGCCAATCATGTGGTTGCGGTGGTTGCCAACATTCTCTATGTACTCATGCTTGATGGGGACGCGTGTAAGAAGCTCAAAGTTTTCGGGTGATTGCTGGAGCACTTTGTCGGCAGCGTAAAATCCGTCAACCAACAGAGTCCTCCCACCTGTGCCTTCGTGCCTCAAACAGTGGAACACCTGGATCCTGAAGTACAACAAACAAAGAAATTATGGGCAATGAAAAGAATGGCCAGAATCGCTACCTTGTTTAAATTTTAGTGCATTATTTTGTAGGTGTCCCATTTTGTAAGTGTCAGAAATAAACAGTGAAAAATGTGCAGAGCACCTTTAAACACGTCTGTCACTGGTTCTCAAGCCTGGTACTGAAGTACCACTTATACGAATAAACACTACTATTCTGCTCATTTCAGCTATGAGCTTTGGTCTGAGTGTCTTGTATTTTGCCTCACTTTAAAGGCAGCCGAAGCTGAAACACTCCTTATAACTTCAGACTGAAAGGGCAAGGCTAACCTGCTGGAAGATGAATACATGGATACACACGTGGAGAAGATTGTTGGTACCCTTCAGTCAATGAAAGAAAAACTCACAATGGTCACAGAAATAACTTTAATCTGACAAAAGTAATA
>JBBPDA010000025.1:656255-669989 GCA_037974385.1 Arnoldichthys spilopterus | reverse complement strand
TTATTTTTGTGACCATTTTGAGTTTTTCTTTCATTGACTGAAGGGTACCAACAATTTTGTCCATGTGTGTATATAAATCAGTCAGTTTTTGCAGCTTGGTTTCTACATATTGTCTGTATGGACTGGGAAATGAGTGGTATGTGTTGAAAATTTAACTATGTTTTTTACATTAAACCTTTTTTGTTTTAAAGCAATAATTGTTGATTTTTTTAATGTTATGGGCCCTTTAAAAACTGGTTCATGATTAGCCATGATATTACTGCATATATCATAAGCATATTCATTACTGCAGGGCAAAATATATCCAGCTGGTGGTAGCAAGGTATTAATAGTGTACATTGGGTGATAGCCAAACTGAATATCAGACAATGATCACTATATTTATAAAGAATTATGGATATGATGATTAATCAAACGTAATGTGCCTCCAGGGTATATCAGTCTGTTACTGTAAATCTTGCACTGAGCATTTTTCTTATCATCAGATAATCTAAAGGGTTCAAGTGTGACATGAATTGATGATGCAGTCAACTAAACCAGCTACATATTTTTTTTAACATTTTATTAACATTAGAAGACTTTTTCTGGTGAAATATCTCATAGTTTAGGCTACAATTCTTGCATCTTAAAAAAAAGATGAAACTTCCAAAGCTTAAATAAAATGATGAACAAATATTTAAGCAATCCATTCATTACACCCCTGCATAACATGTGCCGATTTTATCTGTGATTTACTAAGAAGGCAACCCAATTAGTCATGTGCTATGGTACTCTTTGAAAAAACGTAGACTGCAATGTGTCCTTTTTCGCATTTAATCAAGTACCGGCCAGTTGAGTAGAAAAAAGCTTAAATTTGCAAAAATCACTACTTTCCTTTGTATTTTCATTTTTAACATGGTTACAAAATTTTATTTTTTTGTGCTTGACTGAACAATATTCTTGGTATTCTGGTGCAAAAAGTTGTTTGACAATAGAGGGTACATGCTGCCTTTCTGTCCTTTTCCTAGACAATTTTTGTCAGTTTTGACTGATGTTTTGTGCATGCATTTGCAAAACACAATGGCCTCCTATCTGTCAAAATCTCAAGCGCACTGTATGGGAGCGGACGTGTTAGGAGGCAGTGAAGTGGGCTTTATTCGCTCCATTATGGATTTTTTTTTTGGCTGACTTTGAGAGCCCGCAAAATGATGACTCTAAAGTGGAGACGTGACTAGTCTGGTGTAGCGTCAGCCTTGGGGCATCAGCAAAGCATACTGCACAAAGCCTAACAAAACAGGAGGTCAGTGAGGGCATCTGTACAGCATGGGAACTACAGCACAGCTATAGTCTAAAACTATCCGACAGCATGTTTTTCTCTTCTTTGGTGTTTTTACCTGGTGAAGATGTAGAGGGTTTTTGAACATCTGCCAAGTTATGAGATCTGACTAAGTAAGCATGAACTGGACCGACAGGCTCGGAGAGCAAAATGAATAGTGAACGGGAAGCAGGATTTTTCAGCTACGCACCCACAAGGCTCTTGAAAGTACGAGGTGTCTGTGTGGCGGTCGAGGGCCAGCTTTGTGTAGGCTGTGTCTCCCCGGGAGAAATCGGAGGTGAAATTCCACATGCGCCCGTACATGGTCTCTCTGGAAACACAAGAGCACTTCAGGTCAGAGCGCCCGCACAAGACTGAAAATAGAGAGAATTTAAGATTTGAGTTGATCTGACAATTTGGGACTCACAGCTATTCAAATCAATTACTTAGTTCATCATAAAATCTCCCATCACCCAATGGTTTGATTTTTTTTTTCCATGGATGCAACAAAAACAAATGGGACTGAGAAAACAATGAGCAAAGCGGTAAAAACTAAAACCCTATTACATTATACCTGCCAATATGCTTTGGCTTGCACTGTTTTTATCAGACAGTAGCCCAGATGCTCTGTGAAGGCAGCACCTCACATCAAGATACACTCACCGGCCACTTTATTAGGTACCCTTATATGGTTGGACCCCTATTTGCCTTCAGAATTACCTTAATTCTTCATAGCACAGATTTAAGCAGGTGTTGGAAACATTCCTCTGATATATTGATCCATATTGGCATGATCGCATTTCGCAGTTGCTGGAGATTTGTCAGCTACCAAATCCCAAAGGTGCTTTGTTAGATTGAGATCTGGTGACTGTGGAGGCCAGTGGAGTACAGTGAACTCATTGTCATGTTCAAGAAACCAGTTTGAGGTGACGTGAGCTTTGTGACATGGTGCATTGTCCATTAAATGCCCTTTAAACAGGTGTACCTAACAAAATGGCCAGTGAGTGCATGTGAGCTTTTCTCATTTTAAGCATGAACTTTACAGAATACAGGATTACAGAAATTAAGATTTTTTTTCACATTTGAACCTGCCATGTAATGTTATTGGTTATAACTATAGCAAATTCTAACATTACGAAACCAGTGCAGTTTGAACGCCACATTAAGAGCAATGCATGATACATTTTCACACCACTAGTCACAACAGAGAAATACTTGCAGATAATATTCAAGGCTTTGTCTGCGTGTGCAGTCTTATTTACCGTATGGCTTGCACTCAGTACAAACCCAGTCATCAAAATGCCCATCTGGTACGAATGACAGCATGCAACTCAACCACAAAATAGCAGTTTCATTCACAGGTACCGAACGTCTCCTTTAAGGCATTAATTAAGGTTCTTTGTAAAAGCTGACTTCAGGGAGAACAGTGTCTCCCACAGTGCTCCCACATTCATGTGCTAAATTAAAGCCAAAAAGAGAAAGGATTAGCCACTCTGAAGTTTATTCTTTCAGGCTTATGAGACTGCAGTGTGATCAGATTGCAATAGACAACATTGGCAAGGAGGCACATCTATCTCATGCACAGAACCTGCTTACTAGGGGAAAAGTCAGCCAAAATATCTTGACTGGTATAGGTATATTGAGACAGCTAAAGTCTTAAAGCTCCTGTCAGGCCAGTTTTTTTGGCACTGTAATAACAAAGCTTTTTCAATAACAACACACCCTTTAAAATAAACCGCCTGTGTATTTTACCCCAAGCTCTCTTTAGTAATGGCCACGGAGCTATTTTGTGATATCCAGGTTGGGGCTTTAGTTAAACTGCAAAATAGTGTCACAATCACAAAGATTCTGACTTCCAAACATGACAAAGACACAATGAAAGATCAGTGAAATAAATTTGTGTAGTTGCTGGTATTTATCTGAATGTTCAAACCCCATTTCGAGAAGAGTTGGGATATTTCCAAATGCGTAAAGTCTCATGTATGTGAAAGTACCATTGATGTATATTAGGATTTTATAGAGACGCATGTTGTACATGTATGGCACATCATGAAGAGGACAATCGGGCAATGGTGACCACGGACTGTAGAGCATCCAGAGTCGTACATGAAGTAAAAATAGACAAAATTTCCGATAGCAAAACAACTACAATTATTATGCTCGGTTCCTTTTGTCAGTTAAGAAAATATTTAAGTGAATTAATACATCAAAGATTTTTTGTTTTTATAGCATTTTTTAGATATTAAACTTTTCTGAAAATGGGATTTGTACTTGTACAACAGTGTTTAATGTGTGTAATTGTAACACAAGCACAAAGTAAAATGGCTGGTAAGAACTACAAGCCAAAGACAAGAAGAAATTAATAACCCTTTTAACTGCAAAACTGACAGAGTTACACATCCACTAACCCTCAAGAACACGGCACATGATGATAAAGAAAGTTCATAGGTCTTTTACCTACCACAGAGGTTAATTGTGAATCCAAAACATGTATAGAAGCAAATACTGTAGCCGATGTTCAAACATTAAATTTACTGAAGCCAGGAAAACTGGAAATCAGTCAAAACAAATTAAATTAAGCTAATTTAAAAATCTTTGAATCGGAAGCCAATTTCAAGGTCAGAACCCCGATCAGGCAGATGTGGTGGTATAAGAAGGGAAAGAAGGGTCTTTTTCTCTGGCTGCAGAGTAATCAAAGACCTTCCAATGTTTTCAATTCAACGACAGCAAATTTTTACGAGTCCCATGGTGTGGCTGTCCATATTCTGTCAGTTAGCCAATGAGCAGGTCAGCAGAGAGGAAAAAGGTGCAGGGTCATGTATGTGCAGCCAAGAGATACCTATTGAATAGTGGCAAATGTGCTACATCCTGTATAAATTTAGTGTCTTTATGAACCAGCACCTGCTGAGGCAAGGGACTAAGACAACAGTTTACATCAGTTTGTTCTCAGTAAAATGCTTTTCCAGTTCTTGCTGCAGAATCTAATGGCATCAAGTGTTTCCCAACCACGCCTTCATCCACGAAAATGTGCAACAGAGCACAAAGAGAGCTTATTTGTAGCTGAAACAATGTGAAATACTTTCTCTTAGAATAATGCCCTGCTGTGCTCACTCTTACAACAAAAATTCATTCAAGACCAGTTTATCCTTGACTATAGGGACTAATATAGGACTTGGCAGGATGTTTGGCATATCCTTCCACTCATTATTTCTACAGGTTTAGGATCTTGACATGGTAAGGACATGTTATGCTCTCTAAATAAGGACATTAACACAATATAACTACATATACATATGTATATAACTATATATTCTTAAACATTTTAGCACTTTAGTATATACATTTGATCAAGTATTATACTGTACTACTGAACTTAGTTATACCATGTAATATGTCTTTACTTCAACAGCACAGAAAGTGATCTCACCTGATAAGGCTAACTCTTTGAGTCACTGTCTCAGTGCCATCCACTGTAGCTGGAACGTCTTCCACAAATGCAATTCCGTACAGCAAAAAGTTACTCAGAAATCTCTTCAGCTCCTCATCACAGCTCATGAACTTCTCCCAGCTGGCTGAAGGCACCTTGGCATTGGTGTAGATCTCAGAGCTCCACAGGCTGCGCGGTTGCATGGCACTTCGTTGCTGACCCTCATAGCTGTTCTCGACCAGCCAGGCTAAGTTGTAGCGTGTAACATGACCATCAGGCCCTAGGAACAACAACAAGACAGCACAGTAAAGAGATTTTAAATCCTCCAATATGGCTAAAGTATCACTTCTATGTCACAAAATATGTCAAAATACATATTTTTTATGGCATTGAAAAGCTGGAATTCTTAAAAAAGAGTCAGCGGTGACACATTAAAAATATATGAATACTATTCAAATTTATTTATACAATTTACTCTTATTTAATGCTTCACACTGAGCTGCACTTAATAAAATTGTTTAAGGCTTAATTATGTTATGTTTTTAATGAAACATCCAGTTATTAAGTATTATATTAATACTGATTTTGCAATATGCTCAGAAAAGTATACTGAGGCAAATTTGACATAATTTATCAGGACATGAATAAATACAATCACACTGTCCATCTCTACATGCAAGTTTCGCTTTTTTTTATAGAAAAAGACTAAACTTATGAAACAGTTCTGTAAAGGCCTTACAACACAGTCAAATCAATAAAAAATCAACAGAAATGGTACAAAAGTGTACAACAGGTTGCGCCTTTAAGAGTGTGGCAGATGGGTTATCTTATCTTAGATATATAGATAAGGCTAAACACGAACTTTTCCTGTGATAAATGGTATCTAAATGTCACACTCATTCATCCTTGTCAACTGGAAGGGTGTCATCATCTGGCTGGTCTAAATGCAGTGCATAACCACCTTCCTGTTCTGTCTAGACGGCCCTTGGACAAAGCAAAAGTAAGCCATTACTAGATAACTGATCATTTCAGCACAGATAATGGTTACTGTATAACAATCTCTAACAGCAGTTATATTGTACCAATGACAGCCATTGTGTTGTCTTAAAAATGAGTGGTACAGCTGCTCCGTCAGCATTACACTCTCTTTTACTGGAGTCAAAGTTCTGTGTTCTCTCCAGTACTTTATCATTGCTACAGAATTAGATATCCATCATTGCTTTGGTACAAGGTCAAATTTCTCTTCTCAAGTCAGACCCCATGTAGTTCCAAGGGCTGTCCAGAGAGTAAAATATACACTTCCTTATAATGGCACCTGTCAAGTGTGGCAATATATTAGGCAGCAACTGAACAGTCAGTTCATGAAGGCATTGTTTTTGAAGCAGGAAAAATAGCAGGTCTTATGGGTGTTCCCGGTATGCAGTGGTTTGTACCGACCACAAAAGGCCCAAAAAATAATGACCGGTGCATCATGGGTGTCCCAGAATGACTGATGTATGTGTCATGAAAAGATCATGTAGCGATAAAAGAAAGAAACTATTTACTATTTGCTTTCATTTTGAAAATAATTTTGAAACTGGATGTAATATACTGTAATGTAATATTTTGATCACACATTTGCTTTCATTTGTCTGATGGACACTATTCTCCTGGGCTAAAGACTTACATGTGAGGAAGAGGTTTTCCTCATCCACCCGGGTCTTTGCGGGCCTGATGCTGAGCTCAATGCTGGCCGTGTCCAGGTTGCGCTGGTTAGTCTTGGAGTTGTAGCAGGAGGCGGAGCGGCAGTGGTCCCTCAGCCACACATAGTCAAAGTGCATCACAAGGCCACCATAACTGAGTTCTACAGATAAAGGAATGGTTTCAGTCCACAGCATTCAAAATCACTCAGTGAGCATATGAAGGGATTCTGGCTCAATATGTACAGCCATGTGAAAAACAAGTACAGCCCTTCACCATATTTGACCAAGCAAACATTTCATGTTTTTGAACAAATAAAACTAGCATTTATTCAACAAAAATATAAAGTACACCCTTTGATATAATGAAGAATTGGATCTGCACTAAGGAAAAGTGACTTATTTGAACACAATGACACACAAAGTTCACCACAATGAAATGTGACCTCTGCATTTAACCCATCACATGTGCACACATGGAGCAGCAAGCAGCTCTGTGAGGCATGTGAGGAAAAATTCCTCAAATGTACCTCAGTGGTACATAGGTCGAGACTTGAACCTGCAGACTTCTGTTCAAGGGCAAGGTCCTAACCACTAGGCCACCGTCACCCACCACTGCACGACACAATGTTACTGTGAGCAAACATCTCTTAAAGTTGTCTTTTCCGATCTTTCCCTGCAAATGCTCTGGCAAACTTTTTCTTTGGAAAGCAAAGGTTCTTCCTGATACACCTCCCACGCAGGTCAAATTCACCCAATCTCCTTCTGACTGAAGATATGCACTGTCACGCCTACAGCTGCAAAAGTTATGTACAGATCCCATGATGAAATTTAGGGGTTCTTGGAGACTTCTTTTCTCATCAAACATTCAGCTTTCAAGCTGAATTTGCTGGGATTGCTAGTCATGGTCATGAACATGGTCATGGTTGTTTGAAATCTACAAAATTTGTAGATGTTTTTCCATCCAGGGTGGAGTGATTTGTTTCAAATAATTCAAATCCCTTGTCAGACTCATACGCATCCGCAAGTGTTTTTTCTGAAGGCCTTAGTGAATTCTTTAGGTCTTGACATGATGACGCAACACACTTCAGCAGCACAGGGAGCATCAGACCCTAAATGTCAAGTTGAAATAAGACAGATTCCACCTGCATGAAGTTCTGATCAATGCCACCTAACAGTAAGTTCATTGTGATGTTGTGATAAATTTAAGGTGTACTTAAAATCTGATGATGTATATGAACTTCATCTGTAGGTACTGTATCAAAAAGGGTGAAATGTTTGCATGCTCAAATATGTTGAAAAAAAATCCAACAATTTCAAATATAAAAGTTTTCCACATGACTATAATTGATGGTCAAGCTGAGTGATGAAAGTGTAACTGTTTAGCAAACATTAACTCCTTGGATGCCATTTGAATACATACCACTGGAACATGTTCAGTTGTTAATACAATAAATGTCTGAAATACTCAAAAACGAGACATACCAAAACAGTCATCCAGTAGCTGCCAGTTACAAGAAGTTGCTTGAGGTATTGTGTGTTGCCATCTTTTGCTCCCTAACAGAATTAGTTTGCATCCAGCTCGAGATGCTGACTGCAGTGGCCCTCGCAGTCCAACAATCATTCGCGATAAGGACATCATCTGTGAATTGAACACAGCAGTTTAAGAAAAATGACAAATCAGATCAGCTTTTTTGTTTGCCAGTATGTCAGGCACAGGAAATGGCTTCTGGGATTTGCTCCACACTAAAGATCAAGTGCACTGTCACTAATGACAGAATGCTTTCGGATGAATGTACAGGCACAGGAGGAGACCACAATAACGCACATCACACTTATACCACATTTGGCAGTATATGCTTTACGAATGAAAAGTGTGAGGCAATAACAGTAACACACTGCAGCAGAGAAGGCTGTATAAAAGTATTTCAAATGAACAAAATAAAAAATGCGACATTAACATCAAGGTGATATAAAGCTTAATTTAAAAAGTGCAATACATCCTCTATATATGATCTTTTGCTGTGCTATTTTAGCATGTTCTGTTAAGCTCCATCAACTGAGATTGTATGAGTTTGTGCTACAGAATTTCTGAAAGATAGCCCATATTACATGCCTGAAACATAAGCAATCTACAGTGATATAACTTTAGACAGATACCTTTTTGCTTTACACCAGGTCAAACTCTTAGTGAAGCATTAAACCTAAAACACCATTTGCCGGCCAAATGTGTACTTTGCATCCACTTTTCTTTGGTATTCTTGAAAAGAGGCAGGTTGTAACCAGCTCCACTGACAATTGAGAAATTTCTATTTTTGGAACAACTTCACTGTGCTCAAGTTTATCTGTGGAGAAGTTTTTGAACTTTTCCCTTAGTTACGGTGAAATTCTACATACTTAGTGTAGTGTGTATATAAATGTGTATAAAGTGTATATATAAAATTTAAAAAAAGTGGAAGTTAGATGGCAGCAGGCTACAACTATTTATTTTTCTGCTGGGTGTTCCCATCTGTAGCTGCAACTGCTCTCTCTTGTATGACGCTGGTGCGCTATAGCCGGCCAATAATACAGTCTAGCTAATCCGGGTCCAGACAGAAAGAATCTTCCCCAGGATTTAGCTGCAGCTGCCTGGCTTCTCTAGTTGACCTAAAGTAGCAGCTGCGGTGTCTACACAGTTGGAACAAAATCCTGGGGAGTGTTTTTACTTGCTGGACCTAATCTACTCACCTCTGTCTGGAAGGACTTCCCCTCCGTTATTACAAGTAATACACATTATTTTGCTAAGTTTGTGAAGGACAGCTTGCAGTGAAATTCAATAGCTGGCTACAGTCTGTCTTCACATGCAAAGGCTGAACAACACCAACACCACGCGATACTCACTTTCTTCCGAGGATGCGTGTTAGAAAGATGGCTGTGCTGAACACCCTCGCTCGTCCCACTACAAAATAGCCTTTAATTCACGATTCTTCACAGGAGGCATCTGTTCGCCGTCATTAACATTAATCATTAAACCTCAGCCTCTCCTCCGCCATCGATGTCTGGGCATTCTGCTCCGCAAGCATTGTGAACGCGCGCGCTGGCACTTGGCAAATCCACGCAGCGCCGTTACCTTTTTGTTTCCCCACCCGTATTCTAATACGTCCCTCGTGTTTGCGCTTTGATTGGCTAGTCAGGTCCCATGCAGTGCGCTAGGATTGGTTAGTTGTCCGTGATGACGAGCAGCAATCCGTTCCGTACCCTATCCTAGCGCAGAAAGTGCGAATTGTCGGAATTGGGGTGGGAAAAGCATATTCGACGTTACATATTGCAGTGCAGATTTCTTCCTTCTCTATTCCTCCCTCTCATGGCAGAGCTCATCAACTTCAACTTTATAAAAGAAACATCCCTCAAAGCACAGTAAGAACGTAATAAGTGAATTCACTGCACCACATCTGTCCTCTGAAAACCAAACTGTGCTTACAAATCTAAATATTAGGTCTATCTGTCCCCTAAGGTAGTGATGGCAAAAATTTAATGTTTATTTTTCATGTATTTCTTTAAGTAGAGGCCTATTTCTGGAGCCTAGGCCTAACCACTAGGTCACCACTGCCTTTTGTCACAGTAGCATGACAGCTAACATGGCAAGGCTCAACAGTCACACTAGGTTTCTGGCCTTGCCCTATATGGACTGAGATTTCCGTGGATTCTCTGAATCTTTTCCTAATAGTATGTACTGTAGATGAAGAAAGATCTAAATCTTTGTAATCTTGTGTTGAGAAATGTTCTTTTTGAACTGACC
The DNA here is from genome assembly GCA_037974385.1 of Arnoldichthys spilopterus. Taxonomy (NCBI): domain Eukaryota; kingdom Metazoa; phylum Chordata; class Actinopteri; order Characiformes; family Lepidarchidae; genus Arnoldichthys; species Arnoldichthys spilopterus. Next base: position 659,811 of record JBBPDA010000025.1, on the reverse strand, counting down.
AACGATTCTTTCATGAAATTTGGCACAAAGTGGTGAGCAACAACCCTTGCTTGCAAGAGTTTTGATACCCAGTCATGATACCTCACCTGCTACTAGTTTACCTCCTACCTATGTTAAAATGGTGTATCTTAATACGCTGTAAACTATTTTCTCTTATTAAGCCCTTCTTCTGACTGTGTGTTGCAGATATGACATTAAATTTTGTCTATATTTACAAAATACAACCAAGTTGGTAAGCCAAAACAATAAAACTATTTTCTTTGTACTTTTCTTAAGAGAACTGACAAATTGTATGTTTTTGTTTTATTGCATTTTACAAAATGTCACATTTGCTGAAATTTGTAAGAAGTCTTTGTAATAGACATTTTGTTTTTTACTGCCCTTTCAAAATATTTTAGCATCCCAGCATTTTGGTTTATTGTTTGGTTGATTTACTGGAAGAAGTTCATGTCACAGTTTGGTGTAACAGCCCTTCCATCATGCCAGAGTCAAAAGCACTCAAACTCATGTTTTGCTAAAAAATCAAGATCATACATTCTTGCAGGACAGGGACCAGCAGCTGTTTCTCAGTTGTGTGTTGAACGTAGACTGGGTGCCTCACAGTCCTTGAAGAAATGGAGGCTGGAATGTTAATTCTTTTTGGGGGGTGAGGGGCTGGTAGATGGGGGTAGGGTTGAAGGGCAGGTGAAAGGCCACTTTCTCTTCTTCAGACTTGCAATCCATTATGCTGAGCTTGTTAGGAAATGAAATGTTGTCTTAAGCTTTGTGGAATGCAAGAGTTTCCATTAGAATGGATTATTGTCTTGTGTTTAATTAATTTTGTATAACAACAACAACAATAATAATAATAATAATAATAATATGAATGTTATATTTAAATATTTTTCCCACAGCAGTAGTGATGGGAACCAGACTGATGAGCTGATTGTTTCTCATCACTATATCATATTTGTCACATAAGATGATTACATATACACTGTCTGATGTATACATAGTTTTTGCCTACATACGTGTGTTATTTTTATGTTAAGATGTGTGTTCTTATATCTATTCAATGACAAAGAAGTAAGAAAAGAAATGAGCAAGAAAATAAGAAAAATGTCTGCTCTTTAAAAATTACAATTTTTTTTATTCTTATATACAAAACCCCAGACGACACATAAGGCTACTGGTCGTTTCTGGGAGCAAATAAAATGGTTACATTTTCATTGTAGACCCCTGATTCCTATTAGCACCACTGTAGTGACATTGTTGGAAAGGTTCTCGGATATATGCCATTTGACACACTAATCACCCTTGAATGTGTTTATACTAGCATTGAGTTGTGCGAAAATAGGTGGAAGTCTCCTTTAAATTCATCAAGGCCAGTGAAATATATTAAATACTAATTCAAAGGTTATCGTTGCGTTTTAAAGGGTAGTAACTGGGCCGAATTACATATATCTGCTTGCTCAATATGAACTTTATAGGTGGTGCAATAAGGGCTTCTACACCTAAATAGTGCACTAAAAGCTCACTCGTAAATAACTTGGAACTCCCCCTTAGTAACCGGAGCGTGACCTGTACTGTGCTGCCATCTAGCGGCAAAATGACGCCACGGCCGTTATGTAGCAGGAACTGCGTCTGCCCGACATTCAGGAAAGATGGCGACGAGAGTCCTTCAGAGCCTGGGAAACGGCCTGAACCGGGCGACAAATGGAGTTCGGCCGAAACAGCAAGTGGCATTAACTCTCAGGTTAGATCGCTGTTGGAAGCGCAGGATGTTGGAAAGACAAAAAGAAGTCTGGCATGGTTGATGTTCGTGCACTCGTGTCTTGTGTTTACGCTCCGCGTCCCACAAACTCGACTCGAGCGCAGTCGGTGTATGTGCTCACTAGCAGGCTAGGCTATTTAGCACGATATGAATGGTCTTCAGATGCCAAAATGCCACATGCAGAAAGTTGTAATTGCCTCAAAAACAGCTTGCCACAAAAAAAAGGTTGTCACAAAAAAGAACATTTGGCCTGCGGTAAACTTGACAGGGGCTACTATTTTGCAGGAAGTTTGCGCAGCTGCTGATTTTTGGAGTGTTCACACACAGCAGTGGCCGCTGGACATAATATTAAGTTCAAGGTCATTTTGAAAGCTGTGTTCTAAGACGATAAGTTTGTGTTTGTAGTTTCTGGACAGAATTTATACACTCCAGCTGCAGTGTCTGTTCAGTCAGTGCACGTTTATAACACATGAATGTGCGTTTTTACAGGTTGCTGAGAAGATATGGCAGAGTGTTGCAGTGCGCTGTCCGCCTGGTGCCAGGGTTTAAGAAATACAACACTGTTGAAGTGTGTGTGTGTGTGTGTGTGTGTGTGTGTGTTGGGGGGGGGTGTTCTGATTAAGGGCCAGACTTTCCACTGTTGTCTCCCCTGAGTGTTATATGGCCTGATTTTTTCTCTCTCTCTCTCTCTCTCTCTCTCTCTCTCTCTCTCTCTCTTTTTCTCTTTTTTTTTCATGCACTCTCATTTCCCCCCCTTTTTCTTTCTTTCTTTCATGCTCTTTTTTTCATTCATTTCCTCCCTCCTCTCTCTTTTTTTTATGCACGCTTTTTTTTCTCTTTCTCACCCTCTCTCTCTCTCTCTCTCTCTCCAGGAGTCTGTCTGCATCCTCAAACAGAAACCGTGAAGACAGCTGGTTCAAGTCTCTCTTTGTCCGTAAGGTCGACCCCAGAAAAGATGCCCACTCTCACCTCCTGGCCAAGAAAGAAGACAACAACCTCTACAAAATCCAGTGTATGTCCCCCCCAAAACCACACACATGGATCCTTGCACCACTCGAGTGTCATGCACTAAAGTACACTGCTGCACTTGTGTTGATCTGAAGGCCAGATTAAGTTGGATTATGTGGAGATTTATTCCTTTGCTCGGTCAGAGCATGAGCTTAGACACGGTCCATAACATGCCTTTCTTTTACAGTTCACAATGTCAAGCCAGAGTGCCTCGATGATTATAACCAACTTTGGTAAGATCCTCCACATCGAGAAAGTGTGTGCTTAATGCTTATTGAGTGCTGTATTAATATGTTCATGCTCACAGTTGTAATCAGCAGTAGTTTTGGATAAGCCAAAATGCAGGTTTCCAGTAATTTATCTTATGTGTGACATTCCATATGGAATTGCATACTTTGCACATGTAGATCATGCTTTTTAGCTCCTGCATCATGCTTTAGGAAAAATAAAATGCGTTTCTGTTACAATGACTGTATAAAAAGACGGCCCTTCCTTTTTTATAGAATCCACGGTCTTCTCATGTTTGGAGTGACTTGTGGAGTAGAGATGAGAACAGATGTTTAGGTAGTTGAGTCAATTTTATTTCTATAATGATTTTACAACTGATGTTGTCACAAAGCAGCTTTACAGAATCCAGGTCCGAGCCCCTAATGAGCAAACCAAAGGCAACCAAGGCAAGAAAAACTCCCTGAGCTGTAGGAAGAAACCATGGAAGGAACCAAGGCTCAGAAGGGGAACCTGTTCTCGTCTGGTCAACACCAGGCAGGGAAAAAAAAAAAAAAAAATATATATATA
>JBBPDA010000025.1:605100-633058 GCA_037974385.1 Arnoldichthys spilopterus | reverse complement strand
TCTCTCTCTCTCTCTCTCTCTCTCTCTCTCTCTCTCACACACACACACACACACACACACACACACACACACACAGACACACACACATAGAGGCCTTCATAAAAAAAACACATGGCACAGATCAGCCACTCGCCCTGCTATTAGCTCTAGCAACTGGTCTTTATTTGTGTGGCTGATGTGGTGGGTGGTTGCGTGACTGCCCACACTCTGCTCTGTCTGTAGAAGCTGCTGACTGTGTGGCCAGCACAAGCTGACTCGCAGCTTCCTAAGAAATTCCGTTCTTTCACCACACACTCAGATGACACCAGAGGCCAAATGATTCTGATTTATTGCTATGTAAGGATGTTTACGGAGAGCAATGCTAAAATCATAGAAATAATACACCAAACCTAAAGTCTGCTGTACTTATCCAACAAAATACTCAGCTAACAAAAAGTACACACTCAAAATTTACCTAAGCAATAAAACAATAATGCTCCGTTCTGCAATACCTTGGTGTGTACAATATAGCAATATTAGCTAAAAAGTAGCCTGTTGTTCTGATATGGCAGTTTTCTCTAAAATATGACATTTATATGAGTTAATATGACATTTTCATTGTGTGATGAGTGAAATGTATTTTTACTAATAAACAACACTATTTCTTTAAAGGAATCAGTGCAAATATTTCAAAGACACTGATTCATTTAGTATATTTTTCTTTTTTTTTTAAAGATATGACATCAGGTGAGCAGAGACTAAGTGCTGATAATAGATCATTTTTCATTAGAAAAGTTTGGAGTTGGAACAGACAAAATTGAATTTCAGTTGTACCACAATGTAAAAAGAAATATCTCCAACACTAAGACTGCAATGATTAACACCAGCATTATGAGCTGTTAAGTCTCTTATTTGTGTTCTTTAACATGTATTAACATAAATTTGGCCTCATTTACAGTGTCTTATAGCGACTGCTTTAGTAAGTGAGCTCAGACATAGAGCTGTTGTCACCGTTTTCAGACTAAAACCTGGTGAGACAATACTGTCACAGTCACAGCATTGCTTGGACATCCAGAAGGCCTTATAAAATGTGTTCCACCCATTAGAAATAAAAACATCATTAATTCAATTGTTAATAAAGTTACATTTGAAATTAATCTAAAAGTTCAGTTCCTGTAGTCCTAGCCAATGGGAGAGCTAGCCTGGCTCAAGATTTTACCTCTTCTATTTCCAACCACAACTTAACAGTGAAACTAAGAGTATTACTACTATACATTCAAGGTTAAAATACTTTTAAATTAAAACAAATTCAAACATTCATGTTCTTGATTCCTAGAGACCATTAGGCGATTAGACCCAAATGCCACATCTTTCATTTTAAACTGAAATACAGCTTTTCAAGAACACTTTTAGTGTATTCTCATGGGCTGAAGTCTAAACTTTCTGCTTTCATGAGGCGAGCGTGTATAAGCAGATATGGGCCTCTGGCTGCCATGGCCTTGGTGCATTTTGACTTGTTGTTGTTTTATGCTGATGAGCAGCGAGCACACGGTCCTATGGCGTGCCATGTGACTCATCAGTGGCTTTTTGTTTGGGAAGTGGAAATCGATTTCATGCATGACTTGGAACAGCACTGAGAGTACAGGCCTTCTTTATTGGCATCTCACAACTGATGGGTCCTCTGCATGACTGCATTGTAGGACTTCTCTGCATGGGTACCTCTTCTTTCATAGGCTTTGAATGGCAGGTCAGTAAAGATGACAAGCTGACCCTTGCAAAAAGGCCCAAGTACCACACGTTCTATCAGTGGCTATGCAGTAAAGTTGGGTCAAGTCTGAATACCATATTCAGTGGTATTGGAAATGCTGAATAAGCTCATAGAACATGTGCACACACATGCGTGTATGCGTGTGTGTGTGTGTGTGTATGTGTGTATGTGTGTGTGTGTGTGTGTGTGTGTGTGTGTGTGTGTTTGTGTGGTCTCTGCTTGCTTGTTCTTGTGAGCATGATTCATTCCACCTCCACCTTCAGGACACAGACAGTGGATGACAGAGACAAATAAACCTAATTTATTTGGGGCAACAGGGATTTGAAAGTGTGTGGCAGAAACCTTAGAGCTGACCTGAGAGATGGAGTGTGTGAGGAGAATGGAGAAGACATGTAGTACATAAAACATGAGGGGCGGCAGTCGGAAGAAAGAGAGGAGACAACTGTCTCTCTGCCTTTCCATTGCATTTCCTGTAATGCACATGGAAGACAATCATAGAAATATTTCTGTTTATGGAGCGCAATCGGGGATGAATAGAGAGACAATGAGGGGGAGAGAGAGAGAGCGATGGTGAGAGAGAGTGGGGCGAAACTGAGCTAACAAACAAAAATACATATATAGAATAGGAAAACAGAGTCCACTTATGACTATAGCCAAACTTTATTACAAGGTTTACCATTGGTCAGTGGCCCTAAACATGGTTGCCCCAGCAATAGTATTCAAAATAAACCAGAAACCATGTGAGCCATTTGGGGTTTGGGCAAATGACCAATCAGCCAAATCCTCCAGGAGTAAGTCTAACCCTCAGTCCCAAAGGCTAATATTAAGTATTAAGTGGCAAATACACTGCACTGGACACAAGTTCACATGTACTATAATTCATACGAACCAGTCAGATCATCTATAGTCCTTGTGTTTCTTTGTGCAGCTTAAGCAATCATCACCGTTCATCTTGTGGAGAGTGCTGTTCTATTCCAGTAGAGAAAGAGCCGTACACATTGGCGAATTAACGCAAATGCCAGCAGAACCAGTAGGGACCAATCAGCATTATGCAAATATGGACAGGCAAACTGGTTACTATTAGCTTTCATTAATTGCTGCCATGCCACCCTTTTTTCCTAATATCAAGAGGGAAGCTCTTTACCTTGACAGGTGAAGCACTTGACATGGAAGTGGACATTCTGCACCCGTACCACCTCCCCTTTGCACATCTCTCGGCAGCGAAAACAGGCGATGGATGCTTGGCCATGGCCACCACTTTCTCCCCGATAGCCAGGGTGCTGGTAAGGCCCTGTGAAGCAGAAGCAAAGATATATGATCAAAACCACCACCAAAACATGCTTCCAATTAAGATGTGAGGCCCTCATATGTAGTGCAGTAATCTGAATCAAATACATGGATGAAGTATGGTGGATATCTTAAATTTGTGATATATTTCAATATTTCTGCATAAATATGACCTGTAACATCATCACATTTTCACACAAATTTTAAAAGAACACCAAGAGAACCTAGTTAAACAAACAAGACAAAAATATTAGTCTACCATTTGTTGAGAAAAATGACCTAATATTACATATGTGTGAGTGGAAAAAGCTAGATGTAAAACCAATTGTTTCTGGTAAATGTTGATCAGTCCTGTGCATTGTCTTGAAAAGAGTTTAACCCATTGCATCATACAGAACAGCTTAAACTCTGTGGGTTTACTCCACAAAATTTTTACTGTTTAATGTCAGGACTTTGATTCTACCATTCTAAAACATTACCTTTCTTCTTCTTGAAACATTTTTCACAGATAAACATGGGTGTTTAGGGTTGTTGTTTTGCTGCATGATGCATTTTCTCTTGAGACTGATTTCATTTTTCTCTAGATTTCAATGGTATAATTCAGAATCCATTGCTCTATAAATGGTGGCAGACTATTCTAGCCCTGATGCAGCAAAAAACCCACAAACCATGAAGATGTCACCAAAGTGTTTAAGAAATATGATAACACTCTTAGGTTGCGATGCAGTGCTTTCCTTTCTCCAAGCATTGCACTTCTCATTTAAACAAAAAACATTCTACTTTGGTCTCATTTGACCACAAAACAGCTTTCCAATAGCTTTTTGGCTTGTCTGCATGTTCAGAAGTAACTTTCTCAATGCATCTCTGCCATGCACAACATTGTTGTTTTTTTGTTTGTTGTTGTTTTACAAATATTAACCTTAGCTAATCTGAGAGAGGCCTTGAGTTGTTTAGAATTTACCATGAGTTCCTTTGTGAACTTGTGGACTATTAAGAGCCTTTTTCTTGAAGCAATCTTTGTAGGTAAAGCACTCCTGAAGAGGGTAACACACGTGTCTGACTGTGGTTTGGAGTATTCCAAACTCTTTAAAAATTGCTTTGTAAGCTTTTCCAGCCTGATGTGCAGTAACATCAACAAAGAAGAGTGGTAGATTTCTGTTTTTAATAAAACAATGTGCCAACTCAAGCCTTTAATTAATTGCTAATACTACAGGTTAACATAATTTTATCCACAGATAAGAAATATTGGATCAATTTCCTTAGAAAATAAATGATCAAGTATAGTATGTTGTCTCATTTGTTTTAATGTGATCTCTATATTTACTTTTAGGACTTCTATGAAAATCTGTTGATTTTAGATCATATTTACACAGAAATATACAAAATTCTAAAGATCTCTCACCACAGTACATTACACAGTAGTTTAAGCACCACAGTACATTACAGTGACTCAGCTGTATCTACACATCAGTTTTCACCCACCATCCTCCACATCTGCCTTTCTTTTTTAGATTTGGCCGACATTTAACATTCTCCACCACCCATCTCATCTAAGGCTAATATACATGTAGCCATTTAGCATGCTATTATGTCTATCAGGGCTTCCTAAATCTCTGTTAGAGCCTTTCTCTAAGGCCTGATGCCTTCATTACCATCATGATAGCTGCACGGTGCTGCAACATCTGTGGCCACCATCAGCCACAACAGCCACAAGGTGGGGAAAAGGTCAAACAGATTTACAGGAAAAGTCTGTTCCAAAAACAGAAAAGGCAAAATCTTGAAATATTGATATGGCGATGCACCAAGAATGTAATTTCTGAAGACACTCACAATGGAACTGTGGTTTTTATGGTTCTGAGAAGCATTTACATGTCACTGCTGACACTGAATCTCTGAAATGTTAGCTTTGTGAAGCAGCTGTTTAAAGACCAAGTGCAATCAGGTGCATTCCTGCTTGTTTGGGGCTATTTGACATAACAAATTTAAAAAGAAGCAAACTAAACTTTGTGTTTAAATGTCACAAAAAATGTTGGTCCATTTCTATTGGTACATTCATCAGGAACAACTTACAAGGACAAATACACACATTATGTCCATCTACCTTATTGTCCACTAAACTATGTTGTTTACAATAACACACTGTAGTCCATCTGTTCCTCTGCATAATTGGTTAGCCTGTTCATCAATGTTCAAGTGGTCAGGACCCCCCAAGGACCATCAGTTAGCAGGTATAAATTGTTGCGGTGGATCAGTGGTGGCCTAGTGGTTAGGGAATTGCCCTTGGGACCTAAAGCTTGCAGGTTCAAGTCCCAGGCCGGGCGCTACTGAGGTACCCTTGAGTAAGGTACCGTGCTGTTAATTGCTGCCTGCTGCTTCACATGTGCACGTGTAATGGGTTAAATGCAGAGGTCAGTGGTGCGTGAGTGTGTTCACAATGACAAATAGTCACTTTTAACCACAGCCATTTATCTGATGCTAATAATTATTTTGAAGCAATTTATTTGCTGGCGTTAATCCAATATTATCAATATAATCATGTATCTACAGTATAGTGAACAGAAACTAAAGTGAAATAAAACTGAAGAGAACAGAAAAGAATGGGCATTTGACAGAAATACGTTGGTTAGAGACAGACTGCCTGCTAAGACATTTTACATTCTTGACAAAAAGGATCTTATGTAATGAGCAATGATGTAATGTGCATTGATCATAATGAAATGTGCTCTCTCTTTCTCCCCCTTGCCGATGAAATGCTTTGCTGCAGATGGACACTTCTGGATTTGCCTTTTGTGCTCATCTGCTTTGGCAGGAAGCCATTCCCCTGTATCAGTCATTCTATTGTTACTTCAACAATGCTGGCAGACCAGCACGCTCCAGTCCATTGTGCCATAATTCCCCCTGATTAACCAAACTGTGACAGAGAGAATTAAACTATGACACCAGGACAGGACTGACCAGCCCTATAAAACTAAAGGAAGATGAAAGTTGATGAATGCTTTCAGCTGTTATAGGTGCACTGGTCATTTAAAACTATTCTGATGATTAGCTGAGTAAGTCATTTTTAAAAAGACCAAAACAAACATGGAGTTAAATGAAAAATGTCAAGTTCTGCATCGCCATAAAAACACCCAGAACACTTCAAACCGGGGGATGTAGCTTAATGAATTACATAGACTGGGGAGTGAATAGTCCTTTTTGTACATTCCACATTATACTTTTTCATTTAAAAAAAGCCAAGAAAATTCCGTTTTCCATACAGTCCCTTTATTAGAAAAAAATACAAACAAGGAAGCCATTAAAAAAGCAATAAAATAAAGCCACAGTTTGAAATAAATGTATAATAAAATGGGTGTGTCTATCAGGTTTTGCCTCATACTGTAAGAGAGAAAATATGCATTATCATTCTGCCATTCAAATGTCTCTTGGGCAACCTTACACTATACGTTTTGGATCAGGATCAGATGTTCTTCTGTTTATACTGACTTGAATTTTATCCTGAAACACTTTTAGCAGAGAACATATTGGTGGTTGTCCTAGAGGTCACATGCTGAGTGAAGATGAATGAAAGTGAGCAAAACACTGTGGGGACACTGTCTAGCCAAGTCACTCTTTTGGAGAGTGAATGAGAAGAGTGCAGAGAAGTAAAATAATGTCTAAACTTGTGTAAGACTTCAGAAGACATAAGGGAAGGTACAAAAAGAGTCCAGACATCAGTATGAATATACAGGGTAGTCTACTGGAGAGCTTTGTGGCTTAAGTGTTATTCAGGATTGCATGTAAATACACACAATAGACACATTTATACAAGGGGACTGCAATGTGTTCAAAAAGTTTGTGAATAATAGGGGCAAATTGCCAATTGGCGCTAATAGCTCTTGAGTAAACCCCACTCTGGAAAGATCAAGTGGGATTTCAGACCACTTCATCAGTGAGGGCATTTTCAGAGATGGCTCTTTAAGTAGCTGTCCTGATGTGAACCTGCCCGCTGTGTATCGACTGAGCACAACAAGAAGTGGGAGCAGCAATGCACTGCATATCTCTACTGTATTCACACCCACAATCTTAAAAAAGAGAGCAACAGTCAAGCAAGAGTGGGCTGCATCCAAAAGATCTTTGCGAATGCTTGCCTGAAACCAAATAACAAAAGAACATGGTTCAGAAAACTGAAAGACCACACTCTCAACAAGAACAAAGACCCATTGAGGTGTTTACCATGAGCCAATGAACATATATTCAATGAGAAATAACTGCTTTAGAAATACAAAATAATGAGCTCACTGGCACAATGGAAGATATTATTACAAAGGTCCATAGGCTAGCGAGGGGTCTTACCATATTTAACAAGCACTATATATACTGAAGGTTCTCAAAGATCCTCAGACAAAAGAAGTAGGAGCGGAAATCACTAGAGATTACAAGGTGCAGATCTATAGTAAACAAGACGAAAGTAAGCTATAGACAAATGTCACTGAGAAACAAGTGTGTGAAAAAAGAGTTCCTTTACCACTAGACCAGTCTAAATCCCTCCTAACAGTGGGAGAGTTGCACATTCACACAAACGTTCACTTAACAGATTGTATAGTAAGACTGAAAAAATGCTTCAGAACAATGTCTAATTCATACAGGTTTATGCCTTAAAACAGTCATGACATGTTTGACTTTATAATAATAATAATTATTGTTATTATTACTATCAGGGGGGCAACACCGTTGTGCAGTGGTCTCCTCACAGCAAGGGGGTTGGCCATGGCGCCTTTTTATGTGGAGTTTGCAAGCTCTCCCTGTATTTGTGTGTGGCTCCTCTGAGTGCTCCAGTTTCTTCTGCTTGCAATAGGTTGACTGTATGCTCTACATTGCCCGTAGATGTGAGTGTGCATGTGAATGGTTGTCTGTCTCTGTGTTGCACTGTGGTGGGTTGACCTTCTGTCCTGAGTGAACCCTGCCTTGGGCCCAAAATCAGCTGGGACTGGCTCCAGCTTCCCCGTGACCCGAAATAGAAAAAGCGGTTTGAAAAATGAATAAATTATTATTATTATTATTATTATTATTAATTAATAGTGGTATTATTATTAGCATTATTAGCATTATAAGCCTTATTTTTAGCATTCAGTATGTGGTGGAGTAGTGAAATGTAGAAATAAAGCATGGAGCATAGTCACAATATTTTGTCTGGAGTGAAGAGTGCCATTTTAGTCAGAGCATCAATGTTCCCTCTTCCTCCAAGACCACTCTAAAACTGCTCCATCATACAAGCAATAATGTACTAAAAGCCAATAATGCAAAAGGACAGTGTATTTGTTAAACACTCTATTAATGTCAGTCAGTTAAAAGCATCGCATTTATAAAACATCTTGGCCAGCCTATATATATATACTTCAGTGTTGCACGAGAGCCCAATGTAGGTAACAAGCTAAAGCAAGTTTATAGCCACCAGTCATCATTGGTCTCAAGATGGCTGCTACCACTGTGAATTTGCAAAGCATATATATATAAACTTGCTTTAGCTTGTTACCTACATTGGGCTCTCGTGCAACACTGAAGTAGCTAAATTGAAGACACACAAACCAGATTGGAAATCTAGTCTCCATTAAAGACGGGAATCTCCTAACCTAGCACTTCACTAATGCTGTTACTAATACATGACAACACACAGTCGAATGTTAGCCTACAGCTTGTTGGCTTAAAAGGCACTGGCCAGACTCAATAACCCCCTAAGACAGATGAGAACAATTAGCGGCAGAGAGTGTAGCTAATTCTGGGGTTTCTGCTCTGTCACGGTGAAGCTTACTGTCAGAAGGGATGGGGTTAGATTGAAGCTGACAAAGCCAGCCACTGGAACTTCTGGCCTGCCATCCTACTTTAGATACCTTAATAAGAATCCCAGTTAGTAGATTGGTAGATGTCAGTGTAAGTTAAAATCCTTGAACCTTTGAAAGATGTTTTTAACAAGAAAAAAATATAGATAAAATATAAAAATCAATGTCTTTATTTGATATTTTTAACATACAGACATTGTTCATGCATGTTGGTTAGATTATGTAAAATTGTTTTATAAAGTTTGGGGTGTAATATTAACTCTATATTCAATAAATAAACTTGACAGCAACCCTAGAATGTAGAAAAATATTTTAAAAAAGTGTTTTAATAGCTGAACTAAATAGCTGCATACTTGATTGAACCTGATCTGGTAGTTATGTGAATCCACATTTTAGTGAGTTTAGCTAATATATTTAGCATGGTCAAGGGTTACAGACAAGGAAAAGTCAACAAAAACAGACAGGACTGGAAAATTTATGGTGTGAACAAAAAATATGAGCTTCCCAACAATTCCATTTAATTCTGATGAATGCGCCATACAAGTGGTGAGTGTGTGCCAGTCCGCATTGCTGTTTTCTTGCAGTGGAATATTAATCTAATCAAATTTCATCTACTATAATCTAATAATATATAACTGTAATGCATTTATTCACCATCTGATCTGTAAATCTGCATTACCAGTCATTTTGTGCAGACAAATTTGAGCATTAAGCTGTTTACTATGTGAAAGAAATCACACAAACTAATTTGTAGCTAGCCTCTACAATGCCTGTTACTGCTGAAATATAGTCCCAGTACTGTTTGGATTATAGATTTCTATCAAAAGTGTAAAATGTTGTACTGCACGAGTATTTGGATTATAATGTTTACTCATTTGACTAAATGTAATTTTTTATATATGATTGATATCACTGTTTTCGTCTTGGCTTATGGCTCACCCTGGTCAAACTGAAAACAGCAGATGGGATTAGTGAGCCAGAACTTCATTAATGCTCAACAGTTAATAATAGAGTCCAGTGCAACCAACTGGAGCCAACAGAAATGGCCACCTAAGAGTAGCAAGATTTTTTCCCCATTTAATATTGAATAAATGTTTGTATTTTTTTTCAACATATTTGTCAAAACATCCTAAAAGTCAACCGTTTTTTTATTGCACATATAGTCTGTACTTTGCTTAGATGTTAATCTGATATCACCTAAAATGGGGTCATCAATCAGGTACTTTAGAGAAATAGCATATATTTTTGTAAAATCTGAGTAAAAAAAAGAAAAACAAGAGTAGGTTAAAATGTTTTAAGTTCCAGACTTCAAATCCAACAGCTATAAACAGTTCACGTCCTCAGAGTACACTTAAGACAGATGTCACAGATGTTTAACTTCTCTTAGATATTATTAAAATTATTAATAATATTATCATCAGTCACCATTTTAACCTATCTAATCAGTTCACATGGTGAAAATGACTGTAAAATGACAACACTGAGACAATAGTTGAACTGTATAACAGACATGATCTGCGAAAGTGATGTTTGTCTTTGTAGGATATTGAATATGCTTATGCTAATCATCACCATACCCTCAAGCTATTACAAGCAGACAGGCAGCATTTTATAAAGGGCTCTGCATGTGGGAGCATGATAAACTCCAAAGGGTGATCACAGTGCAGTGTGTAAGTACACAGTGGGCTTGCAGGCTTGGCTGAGTACAAGCACAGGCATTTATCAGTCCTGACATATTGACTGGGTATATGACAGGTGTAAATGACTGCCTGACATGTGGGACTGTGCTTGATCATGCAGTGCTGGCAACAGCATTATGGTCACAAGGGGAAAAAACACACCACTTTCCATTAATAAAACATCACACTGGTTTTGTTTTAGGAGACATATTTCTCATTGGCATCATTACTTGATCCAAATGAAGACCAATGGCCTGTCATATGTCTCAAGTCCAAAGTTCTTATTCTTAAACACATTTACTGAACAAACCTTTTACCTAACCCTACCGTTTGCATCATATCATCATCAAACATTCACAGACTTTAACCCTTTTCGACAGACACAAAGAAAACAAACCCAGCAGTTTGAAGTGAAAATTTGTCATTTTGTCACTCAAGCACCACAACAAAATGTGACCTCTGCATTTAACCCATCACTTGCACACATGGAGAAACTGGCGACTATCAACAGCACCCTGGGACCAGTGTAGCGGGGCGGTACCTTGCACAAGAGACTTGAACCTGCGACCTTCAGTTCACAAGGGCAAGGTCCTAACCACTAGGCCACCACTACCCACAGCTTTCGGGGCTGTGATAGTGCATTTGATAAAAAATTATCCTTTGTTGCTTTTGGGAAACTTCAAGGCACATTAGTGTTCACACTAAATGTTATGTTATCGAATGCATCCATCTCCTAAGGGGTTTGAGTGATTTTATCACAATTTCTAAGATGCACTGGGACAGTTTCATACCTGTACATATCGTAGAAACCTAAAACACAATTGTAGTCTCTCTTTAATTAGTAAAATCACAGTTTCAAAACATACTTAAAAGGAACAAGAAGATTTTCTTTGATTTCAAGAGCAGACACATACACATTTGGCATTTGAGTCCTGTCGTCCTTGCTTAATCAAAAGGGATTTCAGTGTGTCAAGGGTGGTCTGCCAAGAATTATGGCCATTTTCTCGCCATAGTGATAGGGTTAGAAATCAGACGATGGGGTCAGACTTAATCTCCCATCTCAATGATTGGCTCAATCATGCGATTTCAAGGTCAACTGGAATCAAATCAAGAACCCTTGTAGAAACACACATATCTTGTAACCACCAACAGAAAATTCACAGTTTCCTAGAGAGCTTACACAATGTGGAGAGACCGAATCCGTCTGCATGAAATGTCACAATTATTGTTATTTTTTACTTGTTTAAATTGAATTGTGTTGCACACGAAAAATACTGCCAGGATAAGAAATTAAGGAAATTAAGGAAACAGCATTGATTAATTTATTTTCTTCAAAGTAGGAGGATATTTAAATCTGAAGAGCTTTCATTAGGAACTCTTTTATACGTTTACGATTTATAATAGAAGATTTTGACTCCAGATAATCTTGTAGATAATATTGTGGAAAATATTTTGCTTGTTTTATCTCTGCTCTCGCAAAAATCTTTGCCATCATGGCAAAAAAACCTAAACAAAAACAAAATGAAAAGCCTTGTGCTGAGTGCAACAAAACAGAATAGTGTGTCATCGCCCTCCTGCCATTATGCAAAATGTTATGAGCGCTTAAGCTGCCACTCAGTGGCAGTGACCTCCGCCTACTGTGATATCATGTGAAAAGTGAAACTGACTATTCGTCATTGTGAACACACTCAAGCAAAACAAAAAGTTACCTCTCACATTTAATCTATCACATGTGCACACGTGGAGCAGCAGGCTGCTATTAACAGCGCCCAGGAGCAATGTAGCAGGAAGGCACTTTGCTTAAGGATACCTCAGTGGTGCCTGGGCCGGGACTTGAACCTGTGACTGCCCACAGGTCCTCAAAAGTATACTACTACTATAACTATTTTCAGTGCAGGGATTTTGGCTCTAAAATTGGATTTACCATTAATGTCCATAAGATGTACTAGAACAACTGACAAAATAAGTGTGTTATGTTGCAGAGTCGTGCTCTGCAGAGTCATTAATGAAAAAAAGGTAAATATTGTGAGAATAGTGCATGCAGAGATTAACAGAGACACAACATATGAGGAGTGTGGTGTGAGTCTGCATAAGTTAGGTAAGACTGTAGCTTAAATCCTTTAAGTCCCTGCCATTAGATAAATCTGAAATTCTGAAAGCAAAGGCCAGTAATCGCTCACTAAATGCCCAGCATAAGAACATTTATGTGAAATTGTATCTAAATTTTAACAAAATTATAAAAAATGAATAAGCTGATTAGTTTTTGGTGGTCGATGATCTTAAAATACGCTTGAATTCTGCACTATCCCATTTTGCATTGTAATGAATCACACTCACACACACACACACACACACACACACTACACAATCATCCCAGGTGGCTCTTAGTCCAGTTTGGCTGCGTTGCCTCTGTCTCTGCCACTCTTCTGCCATCTGGGCGCAGAACAGGCGCCAGGCTCCAGGGTGCCCCCTCCGGAACTGGCACCGCCTCCTCCTGCACCCGCTTCTGTCTTTACTTTGGCTGCTGCCCGCATCCTGAGCAGTGTTGCTAGGTAAGCCATCAATTCCCCCCAAAATACCATGGCAACGTCACCGGGTATGAACCAATGACAAGCTTTTAAGGCTAGCGACGCTGCAAAACTTCAGAACTTTCGCCAGCTCTGTGGCGAGGAGTCCAAGCTACTATGATAAGCTGCTCCACCTCAGTTCTTCTGAGATATACTGCCACACAACAGAGACCAAGCATTTTTCTCCTTCCCAAATACACTGTTAATCAAACCACTCCAGATACCAGGATGCAGTAAGTTACAGACTTACTAAGCGGCTGTCCTAAGTTAAGATTTAGCTTCTAGAAGCTGTGCCAGTAAACTTTTCCTCCGGCCCTGCGAGCAGTGATATACCGCATTCCATAAAGAACACCTGCCTGCACTGAAAAACAAAGCAGGGCAATTAACTTGATTTACATGTTTGCATCATTTCCACACAAATGAAATATATTATGTCAACACAGTTTTGTCTTGTTGTTTGCCTACTTATGGCAGTGAAGTTTTACTCACCTGGCCCTGATGTACACCCTTTGAATAGAATAGAACTTTACTGATCCCCTATCGGCGAAATTTACAGGTTACAGCAACTGAAGGATACAGATATATATATATATATATATATCCTTATATATATGTACACATTTACATACTAACTATATATATACATGAAATAAAATAAAATCTATCCATACATACACACAGGATCCAGTCTTAACTAACTAAAATCTGTTTTTTTTGTTTTTTAATACAAAAAAAATAGAAACATGATACTGAATCAAGAATATTCAATACATTACTCTTTTTGGTGTAACCTAACAGCAGTTTGTGGGAGTTTGGGACTTGATGACACTCATCTTCTGAACAATGCAATAGTAGAGTAGTTTTTTTTGTGATTATTTGAAAAACACACCATTTGTGAGACAGCTGGCGAGGGGATAATCAGTTTCTCACGTTGTTGGCTATTTTTTTTAAGGCAAGTGATACATCCAAAAACAAAGATATTTCTCTGTCTAGACCATAATCACACAAGTGAAAAAAATATTGGCAACACTTTACTGAGCTACATTAACATTTATAAAGGTTTTCAAGGGTTTCCCCCCAGAACGTGTAATGACAATGGCTGCTTGTTGGAATAAGCATTTGTAAATATGTAGGTTGTCAGTTTTCGTAAAAGGCTTATGTAGATGTCATGTAACCTTATGAATAGTACCCTACAGCAAAGTGTTATTAAATCAAAAGCTCTCACCACTATATCCTCAGAAACTCATTAAAACCAAACAGAGAGTCAATAATTCAAGTATTTTTGCAAAAATGTGTGCCCCTCCATTATTTCTTTCAGGAGTAGTGTAGTGAAAAGTAAAATTTACACAATGTTCTCTTTCCCCAAATGCAGTCCATGAGCCAAGATGTGTTTGGTGTTTGAATTTTTTTGTTCTCAGGTTTTCTACTGGAGAAACAAGGCTAATGTAGCCAACAAGTAATGGAGAATTATACTCCACCAATAAGCACTGTGCAAACTCCATGGCTGCATCACCACGCCTCAGTCCTCTTGTTAATCTCAAAACACTTCTGACATTGTATACTCAAAAACTGACAAAAGTAGCAGCAGTCATCATGAGGCCTGCACATTGTTCATGCATTCCTTTAAGCCTTTGTGTTCCACAGTATATTATAATAAGCATGCTAAATATAAGCTCCATCCACCCAAAGGTCTGAGGCACTGCGTCCTAACTGGGAACATTTCCAGAACTGCCTAAGGAAAGCAAAATGCAGACAGGCATGGCATCAGCAGATGACCAGCCACAATCCCCCTGAAACTAATGTCACCACATTCTGGGAAAAAGACTGTGTAGAACAGTGTAGAAGTTTTTTTTATTTCTATACCTAAAGGTATGTGTCAGAACATGTACTGTTACAAATGTAGACCTTAAACATTGTGATTCAAAGTGAAGTGAAAGGTTGTGACCTTCAAGTGCACTGACCTTATAATGCTGCATTTCCATATGGATGGCTATAATTACTGTTACATAAAGCATTTCCGTTAAACCTGACTGCACCAAACGTAACAAAGTCTCATAAAACCTGGCTGTATGCTTGGCTTTATGAGACCAGTAAATGCACTGAGCAGGCGAGATGACGCTACAGCTCATGCCTACACCATGCATGCACAATGAGTTACATTTACATACGTCATAAAACCTCAAGGAACTCAAAGATTAACCAAAAAATGTCATCCTGATAGCTCAGTAGCTCCAGTAGGGTATAGATTTAATATTTGAAGTTCACAGATATGGGTTAAATCTGGTCTAAGGTTTTAAAAAGATGGTTTACATGAACAGTGTTTATTGGCGTTGAGTTTTTTTTAAATGTATAATTCTCTTTGGTTGTTAAGGGAATCTAGGATGCTGATGTTTAATACTTTAATTCTTTATATATAATTGCATTTATGCATAATTCATGACATACAAAATAAGGCCAGTCAAGGCTAGTTACAAAATACACTGAGTTCGATTCTCAATCAACAATCAAGCTTCACTTCTGACACTTTCTCACAATTCTAAAAATGACAAAAACAGCAAAAAGATAAGGGAGGTTTTTTGTAACACACAAAAATGCTTTAGTAAATGCATACCATAATGAAAAATCTTCTCCTCTACTTATAAACATAAATGCAACATTTTTGAAAGTTTATGATTTCTCTAGTTGTTTTGAAGAGCTAATTAAACACAATAGAAGTGGCATATGGAAGGTACCTACCCAGAACTTGAACCATGTTCCGTTGCTTTGTAAGTTAACAGAGCAGTTCCTTAACAGAGAGGTGACAGAAGTATGTTTGAGAGTCTGACACTTCTACACAACCCAAGAGCCTGGAAAGTTGTGTGTGTTGTATGAGCTAGCTCCGCAGGCTGAGCTCCGGTGCTGCAGGTGATATCTGGCTCAGTGCTGCACTCTGAGCAGCAATCACAGGCCTTGAAACATGCAGTGCTGAGGCAGCTCTTTCTTTAATAAAGGCTGTGGAAGGCGCAGAGTGGACACACCATGTGTGGTAATCACAGATGCCTTGTGTGGACCATAGTTGGAAAGCAATGTAACATGAAGAAAGCTGTGTGCACACCTGCTGTTTAAAAAAACAACTTGTGTCTGTCATTTGCAGCACAGCTCTCACACAGCAAATAAATGACGTCTATTAAAAAGAATCTGTATTTCTGAGAGAGAGAGAGAGAGAGAGAGAGAGAGAGGCTTTCTCCCTTTTCGAAGCCTGACAACATCTCAAGTGGATGTCAGTCTTCACCAGTTGAGGGTAAAATCACGTAACACACTCTGCTAGGCTTCCGAGACACGGAAGAGAGATGGGACAATTTGTCCGTCAACACAGCTTACTCGTCTTGCCATTCTGGATGGCTGGATGCCATTCCCACTCAGGCACACAGAGGGGGGGGGGGGGCACATGGTGAATGGGTAGGGGAGTGAAACAGGTGAACATTGCTCGTTCTCAGAGATGCAGCATGTTATTATGTTTGCTAGCCCACTGAGTGTCATGCAATGCATTTGCTTTAATCATACGTTTAAGTCCAGCTTCAATCCTCCCTGCTGGACAACAGAGCTCGTCTGCTTGAACAGTGCCGTATCAGCATAATCCACGCCATACACTTAAAGAATCAAGTTTGCTATACCACCTAGACGTTATTCCATAGTTAAGTTCATGGTAACATAACAAAGAACATTTACTTTCACCTGGTGATAGAATTGACAACAAAACAAAGTAGAGAAGTAAAGTCTAACTTATGTTTACCTTTATGCAAATGAGCAGCAACAGAGTGGAGCGACAGCCAAACAAAAGGCTTAGTTCCTATATTAGCATTTTAGTTCCCATATCTGACGGAATTTGCTACATCCCATACCACACACCCATATACTTTACACGCAATATTAGTGAATGCAGTTGTGTAATATTTTATATACTATTCATTGTGGTAGTGTGCAGTTTGGAATGCAGCCGCTGTTTCTGTTGCAGGAATAGTGGCGATTGCCAATGCTACTTTGAAGTCCATGGTGAAACGTTAGCGGTGCTTGAAGCAAGATCACACTATTTACTGGAGAATCAATTCCCTCCGACATATATTTTAGCGCAAATTCCCTGGCTGGGAGTTCACATAGAGATGAGAGTGATTTCTTCCTGAGACATTTACTCTCAATAAATTTGTAGCCTATTTTCTCAAAACTCTAGCAGCCCTGACATGCTGGCTACAAGCGATAGCTACTTGAGGACTAGACGACAGTGATTTAGCAGCTTGGCAGCAAACAGAATCAAAAAATCTAATAATTGAATTCAAATGATAATCTCCTTTCCTACTGTTATTGCTATTAACAAAAATTTTTTTTAATTAACTGCTATTGAGGAATAATCATTCTAAAGTTTTGTGGCTAAAAACTAGAATCTGTCATTTGTTCATTCTCTTGAACCTGTATTTAACTGACAGAACTACAAATAAAGTATTTCACTGACCAGCGTAAGTGCATTATTAAATGATTAAATATAAACTAATAAAGAATTTGTCAGTGATGTCAGTGCATATTAATAGTGTTTTATATAATGAACACATTGTGAGTCACGATGGTAATGTCGGTTCAGCTGACTGCAGTGTGAGAGTGGCAGATGAGAATCCTCACATGCCCTTTGAGTCGAAGGCCGAAACCTTTAGCCCTGCAGGAGACAACTGGAGCTTCTGAATGCCGATCAAACGACTTTCTCCTGCCGACCTGGATAAGTATGTTGAAAAACTCTGAAGGGTAACAGAAGGCTTGAAATGTAGCCATGGTTCTCACAATGCCAAACAAGAATGCACCTATATACCTATTCAGTAAATCGCTATAATATAGTAAAATATAATATAGTAAATACAGTATAATCAATATACAATTTGTCCAGTAAAAACAGTTGATATTTAAGAAGTAGTTTGACCAAATAAAATCAGTTTACACGATTTTCCACTTACCTCAGACGGTGTCATTTAAGACAAATTTTGATTCATTCTTTTAGTGCGTTTAAGTCTCCCACTGCTAACACTACACAACACTCTCCATTTAGGTGGTGCCAACTTGTCAGTGTGGTTTAGGACACAGTGTGACTTGCTACGAGCTATAAAATGAGCAAAACATTAGCATGTAGATAAACCAATTAGCAATGACCATCATCTGAGTCAATATTAGCCCTACTTACAACTGTAATCACAAGCCGTAGTGACTATAACAACTCATTGCTCATTTTTATAGCCCAGAGTACTGTGCCCTAAGCCACATTGACAAGTCTATGTCACTAAAATTTAAAGGTGGTAAAGTTTAAACAATGGGACTATTTACTTTTTAGAGTTTCTTAGCTACATTAGTCTCATTGCTCCAGTGCTAAACTGATGAAGCAAATCTGAACTTTGCTACATCATGGATAAGTGAAAAATTGTGTAGAAGATTAGAAGATTATTCATCTTCTTCTGTTTAGTAATGTTGCATGAGAGGAACTTGAAGAACTTTTATACTTTAAATTAAACTACTTTTTTAAGTAGAGTTTAAGTAAGTAGAGTTTTTTTTAAGTAGAGTTTAAGAAATGTGACTGCTTATCAGTTTCTTTACTTTCTCTATTAACTGTTTTCATGTCTGTTGGTGTAGACATGTGGTCATGTGTATTTCTGTTCCATGTGCTCTGTAGCCCCGCCTTAGGCCTGCTAAGTTGTCAGTACTGTGGATGTGTGTCATGCTCTGTCCCCAATTGTGTAAGTCCTGGATTTGTTTGTGCCTAGTTAGCTTTCATGTTTGTTATCTTTGTTAAATAAACCTTTTCGTTAATGAAACTCGCAACTACTTCCTTAACCTAAACCTGACACTGATATGCATTTTTAACCATTCACAGCTGTCAATGAAGAGTCAATGAAGTGCTAAAATGATTAAAGTCTGATCCATTAACCATTTGACCCAATATTATAGGTTATCAGCATATTAGCTCCTTAAGACAAGTATCAATATTTGGGAAATCTATCAGACTGTACTTTCTATACTGGAATATTGTGAGCTACTTAGATTCAGATTGATCTTGGCTGAGTGGGGCAATGATCAGCCCATGATCAGCCTCATTAAGTTAATGCATGTGGACTGGACACTGCAAAAAGGGATGAAACAGAGATGCGCATTTCTGCAGTATAAAGCTCAGAGCTGATTTTACATCTGCCCTACCCAACTCTTTGTCCTGTCTAATGGAATGAGGTGTGGGATATCTGTAATTCACAGCCACACACACATGCAGGCAGCAGGAGGGCTGCTCAGTGGGCTGTAGTAACCTGCATGCTTGGCTCCTATTAAAAGTCCCTCTTCCAGCATGTTTTCCCCCCTGCTCTCCCAATGTAAATGCTATGGCAGGCAGCCAGCCAGCCCAGATGCTGGCTTTAACCTCCCGCTGTTTGCTGTGGAACCCAATGCACTTCTTTTCTCTTACAGTAGGCCTATACACTACTGACTCCTGCACTTTCTCGGGGGTGTAAATCTCTGACCTTATGATTCTTTGAGAAGTAATTCAACACATCATGAAAGATTAAACTGAACCAAGATTTAGTTCAATTTGATTACGCTGGCATGAGTCATTTTCTTAAGGCAACGTGAATCGGAAAACATGGATCTCTAGGTCTACCTTCTCCAGATGATAGGTGGGAGTGGTGGTAGGAGGTGAAACATGATATTCTGGTCTTAGTTTTAGATTGGAAGGCTAATCTATCAATACCTTACAGCTAATAGCACCTGTGACAGCTCACATACTGCACCACATTGAGGGCTCCTTTTCAACTACAGTAAGAAATCCATGAAATTCAATAGCAGTTGTACTTAAACATGTGAATGTCGCAGTGGTGGCTCCTGCCATACTTCTCTGGGGGGTGGGTGCAATTGTTGCAATGATGGCAAAAGTGACCCCTTAAATAGACAGCAATCAATTAACAGCTAGCTAAGCCTACATTGTCTCTTTGCAGTAAACAATTAGGTTTTTCTAATGGCCACCTAACCTCTAGATGACAACAGCTAACATACTGTAAAACAACATCTCCAAAATGGTACCTTACAGAGGGTAAAAATTTCCCTAAATTCTAAAGCAAGTTAATGAAATAATATTTTATTTATTTTGTAGCATTTCTATTGATATGTTAATTAAGGCAGTGGTGGCATAGTGTTTAGGACATTGCCCTTGTGAGCTATGAGGTCCTATTACACTACATTTGTGATGGGTTCAAAGCAGAAGTCAAATGGGTTAAATGTTGTGGTGCTTGAGTGTGTTCACAATGACAAATAATCACCTTTATTCATTTTATTATGAAAGTTTTACAAAATGTAAAGGCCAATTGCTTTAGACAAAGACATGGAGATAAGTGCTTTTCTCTGGACAGAGACGATAGTGCAAACCCAATCAGAAACCAGACAGATCGCACTGCATTGCTTACAGTTTGAAAAAAAGTCTTTTAACATGAAAGTCCATCAGATCAACTACGCCGAAACTGGCGAAAGGGGCATTACTTCACATGACTGATACTGATTGGACTGTGATATTCAGAGGAAGGACAAAATGTCTAGAAAAGTTATGCTGTGGTAGAATGTGATCAAAGTGCATTACCCGACCACCCTAACAAACCCCACCTCAAACGTTGATTTGTAGAGCTATAGCAAAAGAACCCAACAATTCTCTGTATTTCTCAGCCTCACCTACAACATGTACAAATCACTGCGGTGTGAAATAGCAATATACAAACTAAAAGACAGATTCCCAGAATGTTTCTTACATGCATGTCTAAGCATCTAATGTGCATGTTAGCTGTATATCCAAAATACGGAGCGTCTAGTAATTTGTAAACTATTGTATAGTAAAATTATGTGGATGGCAAAGATCAAACCTTATTTTAAACCCTTTTCTTTTAAAAGAACCTGTTTATACCAGCTGCTCTGATGATAGTATTGGTTTTTGGTTACTGTTGGATTACTTTTCCCCTCCAACACATACACATTGATGTAGCAAAGGTGTTTCTAAGGTGGAGAGCTTTAGTGTTAGGACATTAGGAATCAACTATGAATTTTTAGTTCCAATCTCTACTTTTTAAACAGCCAAATAGTTATAAATCCAAACATGCACTCTCAAAAAAGACTTGTGTTGAAGTTAAATTGACTTTAAAAGAACACAGAAAACAAAATGTGATTACAGCAACAATATGTGTCAAAATGTGACAAAAATACTGCAATATGTCTAAAAAATGGCCAGGAATTATATTTTGCCCAATAATTAAGTTATATTTAATTTACATCTGTATTTTATTGAAGTTCATAAAAAAACCTAACAAAAATATTATAAAAAATACTAATTTTAGAATAACAGAAATAGAGAATTACCACCTTCACATTCACACATCATGATGCGTCCATGCACTTTTAGTGTAGTGAATGTGACTATTGTAATATTGTAGTGTCAGTGCAGCATTGTTTTAAATTACGTTTTGCATGGCTCTGCTTATCTCACGCACATACACACACACACACACACGGATCTCTGCCACGTTCCCGCTGTCAGCTGAGTTCCGCAGCTTAACAAAAGAATGCCAGGCATTACAGGCATTCACAACGGTCTATTGAAAGTGTAGCGTGTGCCAGTGTTTCACTGTGGGCTCAGCACTTAACTGTAATCAGAGCAACTTTTATAGCTATGCCCCTTTGCTGCAGGGGAACGCCACTGACGTAATGGCCTCACACGGGCAGCGGAACAGCGGAGAGATTTGAACGGGTAATCCCACCCGCCACAGCACGGAGGGCCACTCGTGGCCTGTCGCACAAGCCTCTTTCACTGGCCTGCGGATATGTTGGAATTACAAGGCTGAGGATCAGCCAGGTTTTACAGCTCAAGATTATTTGCAGTAGTTTTCATTGAGGTGCACTAAAGCTCAGAGAAACAGAAGCAAGTGTATTTTTGGAATGTTTTAAAATCAATTTGTCAAGGAAAAAAAACCCCACTTGTATAAATGCAGTGCTGTGAAAAAAGTATTTGCCCCCCTTCCTGATTTCTTTTTTTTTCTTTCGCATATTTGTCACACTTACATGTGTCTGCTCAGCAAACAAATTTTAATATAGTAGATGACGATTAATTTAAATCATGATTTCATTTATTACGGGGAAAAAAAGCTATTCAAGCCTGCCTGGTTCTGTGTGAAAAATTAGGATTGCACGTTGCTGTGGAGGAATCTTGGCCCACTCTTCCTTGCAGAATTGTTTTTATTCAGCCACACTGGAGGGTTTTCGAGCATGAACAGCCTGTGTAAAGGGCCAGTTATCTTTGTCTAATATTAAATTTGTTTTGATTATCTGAAACATGTAAGTGTGACAAACATGCAAAAAATAAGAAATCACAGCACTGTAGGTTATTTAACAGAAGAGGTTTTTCGAATGGTTGCTCTTGTTTGCAGAAATGTATTCCCACTTTGTTTTCTGTGCAAAGAAATGGGCCAAAAAGATATGAATGGGATGCAGCACATAGAGAATGGGTCGAAAATGGTGATTTCCCCTAAATTTTTTGTTGTTATAAAGCAGAGGTCACTGATCTTACCTGATCTTACCCGTCAAGGGCTGGTGTGGCTTCAGGTTTTCAATCCAACCAAAGAGCAACGAATAAAACACACAGAATCAGCTGTGCTTCTGCTTGATTTTAGTGAAAACCTGAAGTGAAGTGAAAGTAAACCAATTTGTCAGTGTGAACACACCCAGGCAAAGTGCACCACAATGAAATGCGACCTCTGCATTTAACCCATCCACATGTGGAGCAGTTGGCAGCACCTAGGAAGCAATGTAATGGGGACGGTACCTTGCTCAAGTGTACCTCAGTGATACCTGGGCTGGGACTTGAACTAACAACCTTCTGTTTACACGGGCAAGTCCATAAGCCACCACTGCTCATGGCCACACTAGTCCTTTGTGGGTGACCCCTCTTATGAAACATGAGATAATACCAAGAAGTTGCTAGTAATGCACATAATGAACAGTCACATGTTATGTATTATCTAAAGCAGGACAAGGCCCAGTTATTCCACTTTATCTCAGTACCCAACTCTCACTAGTAGTACTGGAGTTTAAACCCCAACCCAGTCTCACCAGGCTACTGTTCACATCTGTTACTCATGAAAAGTAAAGGACTTCCGCAATAAGGATTAGCTGCTGTGAATTACAGCCTGCATTTTACTTCAAAGAAAACCTTTAATGATATACGACCGTAGGCCGAGCTGTATACTAAATTTACTGTTTACTGTGAGACCTGCTGTGACCACTATGTTTGAAAGCCAATAAAAAAAAGGTCACAAAAAATTATGCCTTCCAGATGTACCTGCACAACATCTGTTTTCAGGGCAGAAACTGTTAAGAAGGTCAGAGGAAGTGTATTCAATTTGGATTGGAAAGATCCAATACAGAATACATTGCCCTTTGGCTATCTTTGGCTTCAAAGTCACAGGATCACATGTGTTCACTTTTCCAAGCAGTGCACTTACAGGTTCTGACACGTACAACGTGAATCTTGGTCAATGATCAAGGAAGACAAACGTGCAATATTTACATTTACATTTATTCATTTGGCTGACGCTTTTATCCAAAGCAACTTCCAAGACGTGGAGCAGAGTAGTGGGACGGTACCTTGCTCAAGGGTACCTCAGTAGTGCCTGAGCCAGGACTTGAACCTGCGACCTTCAGGTCCCCAGCGCAATAACCTAACCACTAGGCCACCGCTGCCCGCAATATGCATAAACAGCAAAGTCCTGAAGCTCATGCTTGATGTCCTGTCTGCCGGACAAGCTTAAGGCAAAAGTGGAAGTCCTGGATTAAAATCCAATCTGCAACTAAATAAAAAAGGTGATTATTCTGGGGGGGTTCTAATCCGTCTCAAGCCTCCCTCGCTGTTGATTTATAGGCTAGTCTGTAGTTGGATCATACAGTGAACTGATTAACACATTTTTAACACATTTCTCCTTCCTTGGAGCACTTTGGGTAGGTACTTACCACTGGAACACCCCACAGGACCTGCCGTTTTGGTGATGATCTGACCCAGTTGTCTAGCCATTACAATGTGGCCCTTGTCAAAGTCATTCATCCTTAAGCTTGCTCGTGTTCTTTTGATCTCCAAGCCCAACAACAGTAGCTGCATTGATTCATTGATTGATTGACTGTTTAATTGATAGATTTTTTAATATATGAACAGCAGGATTTTGTCAAATCCCCATCGTCTTAACCGGGAAAGTGACTGTGCACTACTCAGTGTCCTGCACTGCTGTAGGACAGGTGAGTGCAGCAAACTGTCAGTGTAGTTAGTAGCGACTGCCACACAACGTCAACACACTTTTTAGGCGGCCACGTGACAGACACACGCAGAATGTGTTAAATATGCATTAGAGTTATTAAAAAATAAACCATTACGTGGTGAAATGTCCACTGTGTGCTCTTACCGTTCGTGTTCATGGTGAGAAAGATCCTCGCCTCCACTAAAGACCGAGCTGCTCACTCTCTTGCCATGCTCCGTTCCGCGATCTACGCCCGTTTGTTTACTAAAACCCGCCAATGACTTCCTGCGGCTTTTCCCCGTTAACGAGCCCGGAGCCCTGCAGAGCGCTTTGCGTCCGCGGCAGGCTGATGAACAGAGCGGGACCGGGAGGAAAGCGAAGATGGGTGGCTCCCTGCCTGCCGTAAAACAAGCTCGCTGCTGCTGCTATAGCGGGCTCGCGGGCCAGTAGGCTGCTTGCGGAGAGTTTGAGTGAGTCCGTCAGAAACGCTTGTTCGTGCGAGGACTTGCCTCCTGAAGTCGTGTGTCCCGTATGTGTGTGGCGGTGTGCTCGCAGTCCCGTGCTGTCAGTGGCTGTGCCATGCGGTCGCGTGCGTGCGCGCACTCCAGTGAGGAGGGAGGGGGCTGCTCCATGTGCGGAGGAGCATCACAAAGCCCGGTTGGCCTTCTGAGCAGCGCTGGCACGCTCTGCACTCGCCGGAGTTGGTCGGTTTTACACGCTTGCTAGATAGTTTGGCACCACATGCAATATGTGAAAATTAAACAATTGATGTGCTATGAAATAACGACACATCTCTGTATTACACAAGTGTTTAACGGCGAGAGAGGGGCTGGGGGCGCGGGGTAAGAGGGAGTTTCTCGTAAGCTAACATATAGATTGGCGGACGAAGTGTGTAATCGTTTTCATGACCCTGGCCATTTTTATTACTTTATTACTTAGGTTTTTTTAGGGGAAACCTGTGTTCGGTACAAAGCCGCTCGTTTGCTGACATCTTGTGGTGATCATCTGTTGGCTATCTCCTCCTCTGAGGCAGGGGCCTCTCTCTCATGATTTTCGCAAACACTTTTGACATGAGATGGGTTTTTATTCTCTTTAGCCAGAATGTATATGTCATATATGTCATATATATACCATATATACCATAATCTCATAATATTGACTTCCTGTTTCATAATAATGATTTACTGTCTCATATGAATGATCTACTATCTCATAATACTGACTTACTGTGTCATAATAATGTTTTTCTGTCATATCATAATGAGATTTATGGTGTATTATTGACTTACTATATACTTTATATCTTATAATTAAATAAAAAATAATAAATAAATAATAAATAAACATAATTATATAATTAATTGATAAACTGTCATAATAAAGACTTAATATTGTCTTGCAATTATGAAAAACCTGGTCAGTAATTTAGCAATAAAATGAACAGCATCACAGCTGTGACCGAATTATAACACGATTATGTTCTCTTGAAGCCCATAATGTTTGTCACAATGCTTTAATATTAGTAGTTCCTTACAACAAAAAAGCATTTTGGTTTAAGAATGGAGCCATAATGATAATGTCAATGTGATAATGTCAAGTTCAGTTTAGCTTTTACCAGATTTAACTGGATGTGGGTTTGTTCAGTCAGTGTGTAAAGCATTTCTTAGACCAACTTGACTGTGAATTTGCGTTCTGTTCTTTTCTGACTAACTCCAGTTTGTTTAATGTTAAAACCAGTTCCACCATCACATCTACTCACCAAAAAGATTTGGAATTTGATGCAGGCCTTCACGCGCTTCTTCAGAATCTGACCAAATAAGATGCACTGTAAAATGGGATCTTAAAATATCCCATGTGTTTTTATTTTGTACTCTAAATCCAAAGAAGATTAATTTACCTGCAGCCTAAAGCAAGTCAGTACAACCAGTGCTCATAGAATGAAAGTTAGGGATGTTTTGAGAGGAACTACCTTCTGGAGAGCCTCCCTGAGAACTATACACCTTTAGATGTTTTTTTGTTTTCTGTTTGCATTCACATCAGTAGAAAAGTTGAAGTAATGTAAGCCTTCCAACTGTTGGTATAGCAACCACATCCAAGAAAATGGAGGATAGATCAGATGGTTGGTTTAAAAACGAGTTGAATTTCCTCTGTGGCATTTCAGCTCAATAAAGCCTGATGTCACTGTTTAACCATTTATCTATTTTTACTGTTTTTTTACACACTGTAATCCAGGTACACTTTCCTCTGGATCAATCCTGGTAGACTTCATCTGGACTAGTCATGGTACATATTCTTCTGGACCAATCCTGGTACACTTTTGTCTGGACTAGCCATGGTACACTTTCCTCTGGACCAATTTTGGAAAACTTTCATCCAAATGTCAGGAAACCTGATTCCTGGCTACATGTGAATGTCCATGGACCACTGATTCTTTGGTATGTTGTAAGGATCACTGTCAAGTCCAACTGCCTTTAATTAAAGCAGATAATCTTTTGTTTGCTCAGGATTTTGCAATGTTACCTACTGAATGCAGCCATGTTTTGCCACTTAGTTTAAATGAGGGCATGGGAAGTGACAATGGTGCATACTCTCTAATAAAGAATATCTAATGATTATGAGTCATAATTCTGAGAGACCATCTAATAATTTTGAAATAAAAAGATTATGAGAAGTTAATAAGCTTTAATTATGAAAATAATAAATAAATAAATATAAAATATAAAATATTACCTCATAATTATAGAAAATCTGAAGCTCATGATTAAAGACAAATGGCTTTTTTAATGGTGGAACACATTTGTTTTACTGCAAGAAAAGAATGAGCTTTCTTTGGAGGACTGGTCGAAAACTCAGGTTCATTAGCTTTGCTAACAGTACTTTTTAAACAGCTAGTTCACTACAGAAATGATAGATTTATAGAGTTAGTCATTAAGATTTTGCTTGATGGTTTGTTTAGGCACTTTCATGTAATGTCCTGATGATGTCAGTGTTGTTCCAAACATGTCTCTATTATACAAATTTGACTGCATTTACATTTCAGCTGTTGTTACAATCTGGTTCTTCATATTGAACTTATGCAGGTTTTCACTTATGTTAGATGTAGTAATGGCTGTAGTACAACCAGAGAAGTTTTTCGTGCTTGGGCTTGTCTGGACTCAGACTTGCCTCGTGCTTGGCCACTGGGCTTGCCAGATATTCGTATTGTTCTTGACCAGATACAGCTGCAGGCTTTTGGTCCTGTGCTTTTAAAATGTTTCTGCTAGTAAAATTTCTCTGTGGTGGTCGGGGAAAAAAAATAACCCAAGACCTTCTTTGGACTTTTTGGACCTTTCTACTATCCCTCTGCCATTGTGTTCCTGCTCAACAATATGTCACTCTGCACTTTACGATATATACAAGCTGAGCCTGCTGGGCCTGAACACCTCCCTGTGTAATTGGGTCCTGGACTTCCTGACTGAGAGACCTCAGTCAGATAGGATTGGGAACAACACCTCCAGCACCACCACACTGAGCACTGGTGCTCCACAGGGTTGTGTGCTCAGCTCCTTGT
>JBBPDA010000025.1:574290-596382 GCA_037974385.1 Arnoldichthys spilopterus | reverse complement strand
TAATATATTTATATATAAAATTAATATCCATCCAGAGTTTCCAAAAATGTCATAGAGGGGTGCCATGAATGTTAGCAATAGCTCCTGGGAAAGCTAGCAAAATGGACAAGGTTCTAGTCAGGGGGGAATGGGGACTCGGGAGTCAGAATGGCATTAACTATCCTCAAATGGGGCAACAGATTAAGGACTTTGTGAAGGCTTCAGGGAGCTAAAAGGTAGTATAGTTTCTCATCTGAGATCTGAGAAACCATTGGTCCATAATTTGCACCAGGTTGTCTAGGAAAGAAAGTGACGTATTTGTCATTGTGAACACACTCAATCACACAAATTGCACCACAACGAAATGCAACCTCTGCATTTAACCCATCATACACGCAGACATGGAGCAGCATGCAGCTATGAACAGAGCCTGGGGAGCAGTGTAGCATGACAGTACCTTGCTCAAGAGAACCAAAGGGTACCTTGGCCGGCACTTGAACCTGCAACCTTCTGTTCACAAGGGCAAGGTCCTAACCACCAGGCCACCACTGCCCACCAATTACTGTGCATTATGTAATGTTGTAACATTTTACATTAAAACTAGAAGTGGAAGAAAAAAGAGAAATCTTTGAAAAAGGCACACATCTTCTTTACATATGGTACCTAGTCTTGATTACCAGGTGATTTTATCTTCTGGACAGATGGCACCATTAATTTGGCTCCAACCTACCCATTAGTAGGAGGCAGGACACTGTTCCTAGCAGATGCTGGTTCACTCTCACTGATTGTATTTGTGCACATGCATAACCCAAGAGCAACAAACGCATGCAGGAGCATAGTGCCATCAAGTCAGTGCTTTTTTTCTCTTCCAGCTGGACAGGAGCAATCAAATTCCATTGTATTTGGTTCCAAAGAGAGAATGAATCATTTCCAGACCTTGCAGACCTCAGAACGGAATGAAGATAGGAATCTATGGAAGACTGGAGCATGTTTGATCATCCTGTGGTGGAGGAATAATCTCATAAAAGGAGATCATTACTAGTGTCACAGATTAAAATTCATGTACTAATAGCACTATTCAGATCCTTGAACAATATAATTAGCTTAATTTAATTATAACAGTTCTACACTGCTGAATAACTGTAATCACTTCAATTAATAATTTGTTCTTTTTTCAAGAACATTGTTCAATGCTATAAGCACGGAAGCTGGTATTTCAAGATGCTTTATTCAATATTTTGTACTCTAAGCTTTGTGTTTCCTCATGTCCTCCTTGTTTTGTATAGCTTATTATATAAGGGTTTGAAACCACTTGTGTGGCGAATCTGCAAAAATAGAAGAAATCAGGAGAGGGCAAATACCTGGTCATTGTACCTTAGGGAGTGTTACTTTTAAGAAATCCTCTTAGTCACAGTGAATCCTGCTTTGTCCTAGAAGGAGTTGAACCAATTTAGATCTGTGCCATATGTTTCCATTCTTACATCCTCTTACTGACCACTAGCTTCATTAATGAGGACAGTGAATAGAGCTCCCAGTGAAGGCACATAAAAATAGATACTGCACCTGAATCATTTCAATGTATCCCGGCTTATCCCCCTTCATTTTAGCGGTTATCCACATTTTAAATGAAAATACACATGCAAAGAATGGTTCTTTAAACATTACACACAAGAATAAATGAGTCAATGAGACGTATTTTTTGGACCTTACAATTAAATGTTGTTGAAGTTTATGACAGTTATCCTAAATAATTTAGCAGAACTCAGGTAATTAAGGCATTAAATCAGTTTATAAGTAAAAAAGACTTTTAAACTTAAAGGTTTAATGTCAGATGCAAATATAAATTTTAGTTGCATTATATTATTTTTTATTATATTATATTATACTATATATTATATTATATTATATTATATTACATTATATTTAAACATTTAAAAAATCTACTTAAAATATTTATTCGTCACTCAGTGTGATAAAGCCAATTTAATTAAAGCTGTGAAATAATCAAACTCTTAATTATGAGTGACCACTTAAAAGGAGCTGACTACTACTAACTCAAAAATATATATTTGGGACAGACATTCGATGTAAACATTTAAGCTACATTAATTTCTATGCTCTACTCCAACACGAAAACTGATATGATGCATGATGTAAGAACATTTAGTGAATTATTGGAAGATTGCTGGATTATTTTATGAAAATCCAAATTAATTTAAAATGTCTAGAATCACCCATTTCAGGAGATCCCACTGATATGTGCAATTTTATCAGAGGTCAAAGCCAATGATTTGTCTTTATACTGGTGACACTGGCTGGACTGGAAGCTGCAACCCAAAATACCATAACTGTTAAAATAATTAATACTCATAACATGCATTCAAACCTTACCTTTAGCACAAGGACATGTTATGATCCAAAATGAACATTATTTGATGATAACTGATAAAATAGATAAATCACTAATAAATAGAAACCTACAAACTGCTATGAATTTTGTGATGTCAAAAGTGAAATTTGAACATGAATGCAAAAAGAATATCTGTTATAATCATGAATTAATTAATGATTTTCATCATTAGGGTTTAGTGTGATAACATCTTTTCAGGGAAGTTATGAGATGAAATTGGGTGGATAATTTAAAACCTTAGACATCATATGACAATGGTTACATTAGGGATGTGCCATTAAACAGTTATTTAACAGTTATTTACAGTTATTTAACTTGCAAAGCTTTCCTACCTTCAACACTTCAAATAACTGTTGTTCCATCCATCCATCCATCCATCCATTTTCTAAACCGCTTCTTTCGTTTCCAGGATCCGGGGAAGCTCAAGCCAATCCCAGCTGACTGCGGGCCTAAGGCGGGGTTCACCCAGGAGAGGAGGCCAACCCATCTCAGGGCAACACATAGACAGACAACCAGTCATTCACACATTCACACCTATGGGCAAATAGACAGTGGGTGGAAACCAGAGCACCAGGAGGAAACCCACACGAACACGGGGAGAGCTTGCAAACTCCACATACCAACCCGGGGATTGAACCCAGGATCTTCTTGCTGTGAGGTGACAGCGCTAACCACTGCACCACCGTCATTAAAGAATTAAAGTAAACAACATGGGGAACTATCAGTGACCCCATCTCATTACAGGTACTCACTGTTATAATGCTTCATTGTTATGAACTTCTATACACTGATTTTATAAAAAGCCGTTCGTTAGTTTAGTGGAGGAAACCTGTGTTAATACTTCATCTAATACTAGCTGTTACAACAATAGCTGTTGAATGCTCAAGACTCTTATGGTAAGGCTAGAAAGTGCCTGACTAATGTTCCGTGTTAAAACAATCATGCTTTGCCTTTAACACTCAAAGCAGTTATAGCATCAGGCTTTCATTTCTTCACTGTATAGATCTCTGAGCTAACACAGATCAGGTAAGTGTAAAACAAGGTTGAGAAAAAGAACCACAGTGACAGAGCCAGACATGACGCGACCTGCATTTTACAGTGAAATTGACATTGTCATTGTAAACACATCCCATCACACAAAGTGCACCACAACCAAATGTGACCTCCGCATTTAACCCACCCACACGTGGAGCAGTGGGCAGCTATAAACAGTGCCCGGGGACAGTTTAGTGAGACGGTACCTTGCTCAACAATACCTCAGTGGTACATGAGCCAAGACCTGAGCCCTAACCACTAAGCCACAACTGCTCTTTACATTCACCTCAGTACTCCCCGACCCTAAAGGACCTCCATCGTGACTCTGATTGCCTAACTGAAAACAACAACATTCACTTAACACCCTTAACATTCATGTTGCAACAGAAACAATTTATTACCTTCCAAAGACCTCAGTTCCCATCCACCAATTTACTTATAATCTGAAATAATTAAGTTTCGTGCTGTTTTTTTTCTTCTCTTTGTTACATTTTTGCATTTGGCAGATGCTCTTATCAAGCTACCATCTATAATTTTAATCATATTACAGCTTTAGGCAAATGGTATGAGTCTTGCCAGTCTTGTAGTGTGGCATACTTGCTCAGACAAGGAATCAAACCCCAATCTGGAGGGCATTACCCGTTACACTACACCAACCACTGTGTTAAATCTTATGTATAATAAATATAAGAGATATTATGAGTCTTTTCCTTTGAGGTGCTTGATAAATTTGGCCACAGAGAGAAAAATTAACTACTGCTTACTCTAAGTTGCTTCCTCTTAAGTGTTATTTCAGTCAGCTTGGGTCTGCTTTACATTAAGCATGTCCTCCCAACAAGTTTATCATCTGTTATGACATGTCAGTGCAGCACTGCCCCACTGAAAATAGCCTCGATCTCAGGTTCATGTCCACACAACTGTGACTGCAAATATGAGGACAAATTCAGCGACCCTGTTCAAGCTGTATTCTACATGCATGTTACACTCCACTATTTAAAAAAATCACAAAAAGATTTACACAAAGGCCTGATTACATATAGTTGTTTCAATCTTATTGAGTATCAGGATTATATCTGGATAGAGATTACCCTCATAAAGAAGCAGGTGAAAAAAAAAAAAGTACCCCAAGAACCCCACAATTTTATCTTGGGCGGGTAACTGTTGTCTACAGTTGGAAAAAGGTCGGAAAAAAATGACCTGCATGGGAGACATGCCAGGAAAAAGTCTTTGCTGTCCAAAAAGAACATTAGCGCAAGATTACAGTTTGCCAAAGAGCATATAGGCAAAGACCAGGCCTTTTGGAATAATGCTCTTTGGATGGATGAATCTTAGTAACAGTAAGCGTATATAAAAAAACCAGAGACAGCTTTTAAAGAGAACAACCTAATACCAGCTATGAAACATGGTGGTGGAAATGTTATGGTTTGATGTTGCTTTGCTGCCTCAGGAACAAGGCTTAACCCCACTTAAATGTTGTGTGGGATTTGAGAAGGGAAGTACATGCTAGAAAAACCCTAATATGTTCTGAAGTCAGATGGAAAAGGAATTTGTTATGGAAGACGGATCAAAAATTTCAGCAAGCTGATATCAGAGATTGGTGGACATTGATGCAAAATGCCTACATTTCTGCTAAAGGAGGCAATTCTAGCTTCTAAGACCAAGAGTGTACTTCCTTTCTCAACAGAACATTATGTCTGTTGATGTTTTTGTTGAATAAATAATTGAATAACAATTTTACTGGATGCTGAATATTAGAGGATTACCTTTGCTCTAGCAGAGGACACCTGAAATGTAGACATAAAGCAAATGAAATACAGCCTCAGATTTCAGCAATGCAAACTGACATCAGGGTTAAGCCAATGGAGCCTAATTTGTTCAGATTATGTACTGATGCATTATTTAAACCTGTAAACATACTCAGTGGCTGATGTAAAAGCACTAGTGGCTGGTCTGCAAGTGGACTCACATAGAGAGGCAAACTCTTTCCAATGCTCTCTAACAACACAGTTGTGCACAGCAGACAGCCCCTTAGGTGACTATACACCTTTCCTAAGATATTGACTTTTCTCTGTAGCCTGCCTGTGAACTGTCCAAATTAGCTTAGCCTGAAGCTATACACGATCTGCTCATGCCCAGTTGAATGTCAATAAACAAATGATCATTGGATTGGGTTAGGAGCTGTTAGTGCCTCAGACACTATTCTTTTATGCTTCTTGGCTTTCAGATTAGTTGTTTTCAGACTGTTCTTCTGCCAGCTGTATGGACAATATAGCACAAGAAGAACAAGATTAATTATATATTTACATCTTTCTTATGTATAATAAATGAATACAAGCAGGAATGTTTCTAACTTCAATGGTATTTTGTGAATGTAAAAAACCTCTGGTGCTTTTGAAAGATGGGACGAAGTTAATCATTCTCCATCTCAAACAATACATGATGTTCTTGATACTGGATTGCTGGTCAATGGGGCAAATTACCCTCATGTTTATGCACCATGCCGGGGCTTGTAAAAGACATAGGATCAATGCTGGGGGCAGTCCTGCTGAGGCACTGTTGTATTTTAGACTTGTATTGCTCTGTTTTTTGCTAGAAGTGCTTTTGTTCATACAGACATGATATACGAGTACTCATTGATGGTTACAAGCAGCATCCATTGACTATCTGAGGTTTTTACACAATTCATTTCAATATAATTCAGCTTTATATTAAGTATACCACTGATTCAGCAAAATCTGCAAGCAACCAGTGCACAGAATCTCCTGCCTTAATTTCTCTGCCAAATGACCTGAGGCTCATGAGATCATCATATGCCAGGTCCAGCAGAAGATACATGGATGCAGTAGAAGAAGCATTGTAGTTTCCTGAAGAACTGTTTTTGTAAATGAGTGTAGAAAACTTTTTAAAGGAGTAGAAGTAGACGTGAAGATTCTTTACCAATTGATGGATTCTTCCTTTAAGTTCTAAAGTTTGAACAGGTTGTTCACACTCACACATCTCATTTATGAAAAAAAAGCATCCATTAAGACTATGTGGGTTCTAAGGGCACCCAACATGGTTATTTTATAGCATTACATATAGGACCCTTCCTGGGCTAAACTTTATTTTTAAGAAAGTAAATCTTAAATTCCGTCAACTTGTCAAAATTTCTAATTACAAAATAATTTACACTGGTTTTATGTGAAATGCTGCACTTTAGAGAAATTAAAATTTCTTTACAATAAAATAAACCAGGGGTTACAATGTTTAAAGGGGAAATATAGCCATTTTATTACCTATCCACCTGTACGTTTTTTTTTTTGATTTTGTATATAA
The DNA here is from genome assembly GCA_037974385.1 of Arnoldichthys spilopterus. Taxonomy (NCBI): domain Eukaryota; kingdom Metazoa; phylum Chordata; class Actinopteri; order Characiformes; family Lepidarchidae; genus Arnoldichthys; species Arnoldichthys spilopterus. Next base: position 589,643 of record JBBPDA010000025.1, on the reverse strand, counting down.
TTATGACACAATAGTGATAAGTCTGAAAAAAATAAGTAATGTTGGGTAGTGGTGGCCTAGTATTTTAGACGTTGCTGATGTACCCTTGAGCAAGGTACTATCCTGCTACACTGCTCCCCATGCACTTTTGATAGCTGCCTAGTGCTCCACGTGTGCATGTGTGATGGGTTAAATGCAGAGGTCACATTTTGTTTCAGTGTGTTCACAATGACAGTCACCTTCACTTTACAATTTGCTTTAAAACACCATTTATTATGTCTACTCTATGATTTTAAACAAATAAATAAAAACAATTTCCCAGCAACTGTGTGGCAAAACAGATTGATAACAGTGACTTTCTATGAGCTCTGAAAGGCTTGATACACTTTGCATGCCTGGTTGCTATTACCTCTACTGCGAACAATTCCGACTTGGCAACTTCTCATTTGATCTCACATCACATTTTACATCAAAGCATTCTGAATGTCTCTGTGCACATCTGTGTAGAGATGGCAAGTAGAAAGAAAAGTCCAGATTTCCATTTAATCATGCTGGTCTAGTAAACAGCTGAAAAGCTTTTACAGCCTTTTTCAAAAAACTTGAAACATCCACAGTAACACCGCAGTGTTGTTGAAAAAAAACAACAACAGGTTTGCAACACCTACGTTACGCCTACAGGATCTTGTATCATCTGTGTCTACTTCATGGTTTTAGCGCCTTGAAACAGTTGCATCACAGTGAATTAAGAACAAGAGTGAATGTCTCTATAGCATTATCCTTACGCTGCAGTATAGCACTGCTGAAGGCAGCAGACTCAACCCTGCATTTAACCTTTCACTTGGAGCAATTATGGCTGACTGAGGAGCGTTTAATTTGGTGTTGTATATTACGCCTGTGATTGGTTTAAAGATTAGTTGGAGAATAATGGACAGACAAAAAACATTTACTTTTAACCACAAAATGATGAGCCGTAAATATGCTTTATACGTCCATTTGATTTTTGCTTTTTTATTTTTTGTTTTTTACGTGCAATTTCACCCAAATGGCAATCCATTTCTTGCCAGATTGCTTAAGCGGTACATATTATGCAATCATCACTTAAAACGCTTCAAGAAAAAGAAGCAAAACGAAGCTGGGTAAAGGTCTCCTTCCTGTGTAGCCTACTCTTCCTGTTCCTATCCCATTTAAACTGCAGAACTAATCTTGTTTTCCAAACATAGGCCACCCTTTCCCATCAAGCTACTGTATATCAGCAGTCTTTCAGGGGTTGTTCAGGAAGTGTCCTACAGGGCTGAATGATTGGTCAGCATGTTTCGAGAGGAAAAAAGAAAAAAAAATACAGCTCTTTCAATTACCTGGCCAGATGTTTACTCTGCCACGAAAATTTGGCTTTGTCAGGCCAGGCGTGCATTCAGCACTGTTGGACGGTGGGCAAAATATACCTGCCCGGCCCACTCGTTATCATTTGGCTCACAAACAGACCTGCTCCGGTGGACGTGCGGCTGGGTGACAGCATGAGACGGGATGGGTCATTCGGATTGATTAGGCTGGAATGGAGCTGAATTGCTGAGAGGCTGTGAAATGGGAGCATGTGTGCTGCTTCAGGCTCTGGCTATTGGCATACATCAGTTTAATTAACAAAGAATCAATAAACAAATAGCTCGATGCTATGAAAATACAATATATTGAGGTGTGTGAAAACATTACATGTTTTCCCCCATGCTCATCATGGGGGAAAAACGCACAACCATCTTATTACTTCTTTTTATGACTGTTCAGAGCGAACAAGACATTAGCCCTTGGAAGCCACATTTATTGCAGCAAGCATAGGGTGAAATTATTATTGAGCATGGTGTGATGGTGTGAATAAGTTATAAGATGTTTTAGTACCACTTAACAATATGACCTGGTACAAGGCATTTGAAATAGTGTAGAAATTATTATTAATGGTTATTAATAATCATAAGCATGTTTATATATATGTTAATAATAAGCAGTATCTGTACTGTGAGAGCTCAGATCATACTGCTACTCATACTTTGCCTCCACGTTATACCTGTCAGCTTCATCAGATATTCATATTCTTCTCAAAGAACAGCTCACTGCTGCCCTTTTATCTTGTACAGTACTGGGCTAAAAAGGCTTAGTCCTCTATGTTATTAGTATAAAGCCATTTATCTGAAAGCAGTGAAAAATTAAGACTTGTTTTGTTTGTTTAAAGTAGTTAATATTGTGTGAGATGGTTAGAAAACACAGGTTTGGCTCCAGATTTCTTCTTCATGCCTCCAGTCATTGGATGGGTGTGTGTGAAGTTCCATCGGCACCTGATTTCATCTAATCAAGGACTGATTGAGCCCAAACCAGCGATTTCATGGAAAATACAAGTAATACATTCACGATGAGAGCTCTGAGAGTAGTCAAGCCAACAAACTGACACATAAAATCACTGATTAATGATTTTTACTGTTATTTATATTTATTTTAATATTGTCCTTACTGTTTAGATAAACAGCTTTAAATCATCATTTTCTTAGATGTCTAAGATGTTTGCACAGTGCTGTAACTGTTAATTAATGATTTGTAAGGTGTTTATTTAGACATGGAGTATAAATTGAAAGTAAATGTAATTTTTTGCCTAATTTACTGTGTTACATTACAAAATAAAGTAGCATACGTAGTGGTAGCGTCGTAGTAAGGGACTTGCCCATGTGATCAGAGGGTCACAGGTTCAAGGCCTGGCTGAGGTACCACTGAGGTCCCCTTGAGCAAGGTACCGTCCTGCTGCATTGCTCCCTGGGTGCTGTCGCTGCTCCACATATGTATGGGTTTAATGCAGAGGTCACATTTCGTTGTGGTGCACTTGTTGTGGTGTGAGGGGATGCATTCACAATGACAAATAGTCACTTTTAACTCTCAAATCACCAACCATTGCCTATCACAAGTAAGCTGTTTGCACACCTGACTAGTCTGCACTATGGCATCTGACATATGTTTGATTTGTTCTATATTTAAATATCACTGCATATTCTGTATTGACATATATTACATATATTGATGTATCTTGCCCTGCAAACATCTTTTTACAGATTCAGTAGTGTGTATATTACCTATTCTGTGTATAAGAGAACCATTTATTAGTCCCACAAGTGAAAAATATATTGTATATATTGTATATATATATATATGCACTTCTCCTGTGCCAAGAAAATCCATCCCATCTCACAGGTGTGGCATATCAAGGTGCTGATTAGACAGCATGAATATTGCACAGGTGTGCCTTAGACTGCCCACAATAAAAAGCCACATTTCACCGCACATTGTATATTGTAGAACCATGCTTAAACCTTACTAAGGGTAATGCAGTTAGCACTAATTTTGACTCCTGTGCTTATGAACAATGAGAGATAAATGAGTCTTTTTCAAAATTTGAACGTGATCATTGGCTTATGTTCTTGCAACATGTGCATATTAACCATAAACCACGCTGATGCACGGTTCTGAAAATGCAGTACCATGGTTAGCACCACACTCTTTACACTGAACTTTTGACTGAGACCTTAAAACTAAGATCCATCTTTACCTTCTTGTTCTCCAAGGAAAAGCTTGGGAAAATACTCTAAAGTGTTTGTTATTCCTTCTCTTTTTTTCCTGTGAATAAAATGAAGCAAAAGCACGGCTGCTCACTCCACACACGTAGACAAATACTGTGGGCCTCCATCAAGACCTTCAAAAATATCCTGGAGCTCTGTGGGGGAAGATGGAGCATGATTATCAACCCTGAGACCCTCCTTCTGTGCACAGTGGGCTGTTTTTAGGAACGGGACATGAAAGAGAGAGCAGAGGGAAGGAGGGAGCTGAAGAGAAACACTTACACTTCATCAAGCTGACGTGGACCGAAAACAGGAGCTAAAGGTAAAGTCAGGGGGGCATGGCTCTAGGGGCCAAGTGAGCCTCACCACCCACGGACCCCGCGGCACCTGGCTGGTCTCCCCATGAAATCGCCTGACTCATTCCCTCTCCCAAAGACCTGGCGATGGCACTGGCTAGCAGGCACAAATGGCCTCCAAATGAAAGAGGCAAATGGTCTGCAGTCTGCCAGCAGGTGTTCTGCCCACACAACAGGATGTTGTCGGAATAGATGTGGGTCTCTTAGCAGACGTGGGCTCCATTTTATAAAAGGGAGAGCCAAAAGAGCAAGGATAGTTTGGGGTCTTTGAAGCAATGCATTGATGCAAACATTGCAGCGCTATTTACTGTAGGTTCAGCTTCTGGTTTTATTCAACAGTGCTGTTAAAATAACCTGGAAAAAAAACAACTTAACCTTAAAGCTGGAGCTTTATCATTCAGTCATTTACCTTAAGACATAAGACACCTTAGGACATAAAGTCCTAAGCTCCTGACAATATTTAATAACTACTGCTATATTCAGCAAATACAATGAATCTATGTATAGTGCCATGAAAACAATATTTGCCTCTACTTTTGCTTTTTTTACACATTTGATTCTATTTAATAAAGAAAAATGTATTGCAACACCTACGTATAACACCTGTGTAAAAAATTAACTAAATTTACTAGTTATGCCACCTTTTTAGCAACAAAACCAAATGCTTCCTATAACTGCAGATTAGCCTTTCAAATTGCAATGACATTTAAATACCTCTTTAGAATTGTTTTAATTTGGCCACACTGGAGGGCCTTTGAGTATGAACTGCCTATTTAACCTCCTTTCGGGACATTCTCCAGTCACCCAGGCCTACCAAACTACCTCCACCATGTTTGACTGTTGGTATGATGTTCTTATTGTGGAATTGCTGTGTTAGCTTTACATTTGATGTAATGAGCCTCCTGGCTTCTAAGAAGTTTAACCTTTAACTCATTAGTGGAAAGAACACTGTTCTAAAACTGTTGGGGTCACCAAGTCATTATTTGGCAAGTGTGAGATGAGCTTTCATTTTCCTCTTGGTTGGCAGTGGTTTTTGCTTTGTAATTTTCATGGATACTATATTTACCAAGTCTGTGCCTAAAGGTGGCATCATACATGTTGATATTATGTTAGGCCTGCTAGGCCTGCAGGTTCTCAGGTGTTTGTCTGGGTTTTTTGTGATTTGTGATTTTGTGGGGGTTGTTGCTACAGTCTTGGATCAATTTTGGTAGGCTGGCCACTTCTGGGAAGATTTTTCAGAGGAACCTTAATTATATAATATTTTGTGATTCTTTAAACTATTAAAAGGTCATTCAAACTCTCATGTCATTTACAAAAATGTGTTATTATAATCCATTCATCAGTGGTTCTAAACCATTCTGGGGATTCAGTTTTGTATTTTTCATAAAGAACATGACTTTTTAAAAATTATAATTAAGTGATGGTTGGCACCAGGACTGAAAAGGAACACAAAAGGGTCCTTAGAACTGTGAACCACTGATTTTGGTCATTGGTTCCCCACCAAACATGAAACATGGCCACTAGAAAAAGAACTAATGGGTCTACTTGCGACCTTGACATTTCCCATAAAGTAAATTTGCTCCCATTGCTTCTCTTGTACAAAACCTGTCTGTTGTGCCAAAACAGAAACCCGTTTGTAGCGCTAAACATGATGGATGCCTCGATCATAACAGGGGATGGGAACTAATCTTAGAAAATAGATAATGAGTTGAAAAATCCATGTGTAGCACACACATTCCCTTTAAGTTATGGCTGGATGGCATTTTTTGAAGGGCCAATAAGCTTTGTCTTTTATATATTTGTTATTTTTCATGAGAGACTGAAAATATTAGTCTCCTCTGCTGCAGAGAGATGGATTTTAAAAAGATTAAGTACTTCGAATGTTTTATATGAAAAATATTTTTTAACCCTTGATGCACATAATGTCTTGACAGAACAGGTTGTTATATCTCATTCTGGATTTTTCCATACTCATCGCTTATTTTTCATACTACATTACTTAAATGTGTAAAATTGACAGATATGTATGTTTTTGAGATCTTCTGAGATCTATTCAAGCATATTTTTGAGGAAAGGGGCAGTGGTGGTGTAATGGTTAGAAAGTGACCTGCAACCTGAAGGTCGTCAGTTCAAATGCCAAACTGGTTCAAGTACCAATGAGGTACACGTGAACAACTTACCGTCCCCAAGCAACACTGCCCAAGTCAGTTGCAAATGCTCCTACATGGATGAAAGTGAAAGTGACTCTTTGTCATTGTGAACACAATGAAATGTGACCTCTGCATTTAACCCATTGCACAAGCACACGTGGAGTAGTGAGCAGCTACCAACAGCGCCCGGGGAGCAGTGTAGTGGGACAGTACCTTGCTCAAGGGTACCTCAGTAGTGCCCGGGCCGGGACTCGAACCTGTGACCTTCAGGTCCCAAAGGCAGCGTCCTAACCACTAGGCCACCACTGCCCACTATGAGTTAAATGCAGAGACAAAACTTTAGTCAGAAACTTCATTACTATGCTGATTGTACTTATACTGTAGAACTGCAGGGGAACGACTTCAGCATAAGTTAAGCAGTACTTAAGTAGTTCTTGCCTACTACATTTTTCTGTTTAATGGGATGCTTTAAATAATGCTCAGCTTCTCTGCTGATTGACTGAATGTGGCCATAGTTATGAGAGTAAAGCTGTGCTTTCCTTGTGTTAAAGATCACTGTATATTGGGTAGTGGTGGTATAGTGGTTAGGACCTTGCCCTTGTGAACTGAAAGTTGCAGGTTTAAGTCCCAGCTGAGGCACCATTGAGGTACCCATGAGCAAGTTACCATCCTGCTACACTGCTCCCCGGGCACTGTTGATAGTTTCCCCCATCCTCCACGTGTGCACGTATGATGAGTTAAATGGAGAGGTCACATTTCACTGTGGTGCTTGAGTGTGTTCACAATGACAAAAAGTCACTTTTCACTTTATATTCTTCATATCTTTGTCTATTAATTTTATATTGTCTTCCTCCTTCTCACAATTTGTCTCAGGATAGCTAGGTTGTCTTCATTTAAATTCTGCAGTGTATTAATTGAAAGACGGCATAGTCTGAATGTTCCCTTGTAGAGAAACATAAGATTTATTCTAGGCCTAATGATGTGCTGCCACCATGTGCTGACATTTGGAGACACACTTAAACACCAGTGTGCTTCCATAATCTTTCCTCAAAGTTGGTCTGTATAGTGTCATTCACAGTGTTGTATACTAATGAAGTACTACTTCATTAGAATACAACTACTGTACTTAAGTATGTTTGGGGGTATCTGTACTTAACTTGAGTTTTTTTTATTCTGTCACTTTTACTTCACTACATTTCCTTAATTAATTGCATACTTTTACTCTGATACATTTTCAATGTGCAGTGTCGTTACATAAATCAGATGAAAATTGATTTAGGTCTCTCAGCATTGAAGACCTATTCATTTTAATGAACTAACAAGTCATTGTTACTTACATTGGGAGCTTTAGGCTGGTGCACATTGCTCTTATTAGAGGGAGAAAAGAAAGAAGGTTAAGAGGAACAAAAGAGAGGGAGGAAGGGTTGAATGAAGCTAAGAACACAGGTTGGTATGCTGTAAATTGTTTAAAGCTTGGAAGACCTTGTCTCCATGTTATGAGGTGCCAGATAAGCTGGATAATCCTCATAATATTCAAAATTCTGACGGCCTTCTGTTTTTATTAATATGTTTTGGTTCTTTTACTTTCATTACTGAAGTACATTAAGTTATAAATTACACGTTATACTTAAGTACAGTCAATACTAGATACTTTAAGACTTGTACTTGAGTATCTTTCTAGTGTCTTTGAACATCTAGTGACTTGAACATCTACCAGAGTTATTTTTTGGTAGGGTATCTGTACTTCTACTTAAGTATGACTTTCAGGTACATTATACACACTGGTCACTGAAAACTGGTCATTCAGAATTTTCCCTACACTTACTGACATTAAATACACCAAACTGTATTTTTTTCCAATAAATTGCTGTTAGCTCATGCAAAATATACATTATTTATTATATTCATAATGTAACACAATAGCTGTGCAATCACTGGGCAATCAATGTTGGTGCAATAACACTTCAATTTTTTTTAACTATTTCTTAGTTAGTTAGACTGGAATGTGTGTGTATGTACCCATCCATCCATTTTCCAACCACTTCTTCCGTTTCCGGGTCACGGGGAAGCTGGAGCCAATCCCAACTGACTGCGGGACTAAGGCAGGGTACACCCAGGGGTACAGGAGGCCAACCCATCGCACGGCAATACACAGACAGACAGACAGACAACCATTCATACGGGCAATTTTCCAATCCAATTAACCTACTGCAAGCCTTTGGACAGTGGGAGGAAACCAGAGCACCCGGAGGAAACCCACGCGAACACGGGGAGAGCTTGCAAACTCCGCACAGAAAGGCGCCTGTGGCCAACCCGGGGATCGAACCCAGGACCTTCTCACTGTGAAGCGACAGTGCCACTGCACCACCGTGCCGCCCCGTGTGTATGTATGTATGTATGTATATATATATATATATATATGTGTGTGTGTGTGTGTGTGTGTGTGTACCTACCTACCCACTATACATGCATAAAAATTAAATCTGACATTATATACAGGGATAAATAAATTACTATTCTATTCTAAGTGAGGAACTGATAGCAAACAATGCAAGACATTTTCCCACATTATACCATTGGTTTGGACTGATGTACTCTTACTATTATGTGTCATATATTTTTTTAAATCAATGCAATGACAATCAGGGCCCCTGTTTTGTATAAAAATAATATCCATCCATCCATCCATCCATCCATTTTCTAAACCGCTTCTTCCATTTCGGGTCACAGGGAATAGGGAGCCAATCCCAGCTGACTACCGGCCCAAGGCAGGGTTCACCCAGGACAGGAGGCCAACCCATCACATGGTAACACACAGACAGACAAACATTCACACCTACAAAGTGGGAGGAAACCGGATCACCCGTAGGAAACCAACACAGGAGTGCTTGCAAACTCCACACAGAAAGACACCCGTCCCTGACTCTGGGATTAAACCCAGGACCTTCTTGCGACAGTGCTATTTGATGCTCCTTAGGCTGAAAAAGGTTACAGAACTAAAGAATGTGGACTCTCCAAATTGATCCACAGTGAAACAGATTATGAACATATTACGAATATTTAAGACCACTGTTACTCTCTCCAGGAATTCTTGACCAACAAAGATCACTCCTTGACCCAGGAGCAGCATTTAGGGTAACTTCTAAGCAAATAAAGGCCTCTAATCTGTAATATGTTAATTCACGTGAACATTTATTGAACCAACAAAGTACAAGGAAATATTATTTTTTACTGATTAACTGACCTGTGTTTTACAAGTATATACAAAGTTAGAATTTGATGGCTGCTCAACAAAACTCAACAAAAGCTGAGACAGAGGCATGTTTAAAATTGTGGTACATCACCTTTCCCTTTAAAAACTCTTCTTAATAGATGTAGTGTATTGTTTCAATTGGAAACGTTGTCCATTCTTGCTTGAGCTTGTCAACAGTCCCACTGTCTGATTTTCCTCTCCATGATGCACCATACATTGTCATAAGTTCTCAGAGTTCCAGAAAACTCTGGAGGTCTACTTAGCATTTACAGTGATCGAGAATGTTCCTGAAAACAGAAAACAGGTTTTAAAATGTCATCCGCCTGACCACAGAAACAAAGTTTTTAGGGAACAATAGTCATTTTTCTATAAATGTTGGGCATAAGAGATTGGGAAAAAACACATTTTATACCCATGAACAAGAATAAAATAAAATGTATTTATTACTTTTTTAATTTAATAGCAAATGAGTTATATAGTCATATATTATTATAATTATTAAATCATAACATTACATTTACCTAACCCTCTAAGTTTGTCACAAAGATTTGTGCATTTACATGACACACATTCATGGAGCATTTACACATCCCTTCAGCATCACTGCACTGTTTTCTCTTACCCACTAGAGAGCACCACACTTTGGCTTTAAAGGACCTTTTGGAGAATTGGTTCTCAACTACTTTCCCCACTTGCTTTGGAGCTCCATGGCACACACAGAAAAGAAATGCCATGAGTGGGATGCTCTGGAGCAGCCGCACATGAGCCTAAGGTCACCATGCACCAAGCACTGAATTCCTCACTAATGCTCTAAAAAGGCAATCAGATCCTCAAAGCAATGTTTCATCATCTAGGGTAAAGCCTTTCGAGAAATGTAGAGGCTCTTACTGCACTAAAGGGGAATGCAGAGACAATGTGACAAATCTTAGATTGCAAAAACTGGTGTCTCCAAACGATTAGAGATGGTGTGCAAGTAGCAATACCATACAATGTGAAACAGTGTAGATGAAAAAGATACTTAACTGTGTTTCTGTGTATTGAACACACTCATACATCTTCTTTTATGGGTTGCAGATGTCTATTAACAAAAAGTAATGCTATAGACTTCCCGTTTCTTTAAAAAGAGGAAGGAAAACCTACTAATGAAGAACAGCAGAGGCAAAGGCAAGAAGGCTAAAATACCTTGGGTGACTTGAGACAGATTGACTGAAATCAATATAGGCAGCACTGAAACTCCAGAGAGTGGCACTTCACCAACAAAAGCTGCTCACTATTGATGTTTGTAAACCTCTCCAGGCTGTTCAGAAAACCATAATATGGACTTTTATCCTGCATGAAGTGAGGAGTTTAGCAAAAGTTACTATAAAAGAAAGAAGGAAAACATTACATCAACAATGTTTTAAATTAATGGCGCTGACCTAGGATAAAGATGCTTAAGAGCTGAGTACTAAGATGAGATTATGAGATTTCTGACTAAGTCAAGTTTGCGAAGTTAAGCTAATGTGAAGTCACAGTCAGTACATGAATTTTTACAGCTTAGTTCATAAGTGGAAGAAGAAAAGGTGACTTTTCATTGTGAACACACTCAACCTCTGCATTTAACCCATCATATGTGTACAGTCGGAGCAGTGGGGCAGCCATGAAAAGCTCCCAGGGAGCAGGAGAGTGGGATGAAACCCTGCTTAAGGGTCAAGGTCAGGACTTGAATCAGCCACCTTTTGTTCACAAGGGCAAGGCCCTATCCACTAGGACCTTGCTAAGTTGTGGCCACAACTTAATTATCTCATTCCCTTACTAAGTCATGGCCACCACATATTTATCTTATTACCTTTCTAAATTTTGGTTACCACTTAATTTTATCATTTCCTTACTAAGTCATGGCCACAGCTTAATTATCTCCTTCTCTAAATCACGGGCACAACTTATTTATCTCACTCCCTACCTAAGTGATGCCCACAACTTCGTTACCTCATTCTCTTTCAAAGTCATGGCCAAAACTTACCTCATTTCCTTACTAAGTCATGGCCACAGCTTAATTATCTCGCTCCCTAACTAAGTTGTGGCCGCAGCTTAATTATCTCACTCTCTTATTAACTTGTGGTCATCGCTTAATTATCTCATTTCCTTCCAAGTCATGGCCACTACTTAGTTTCCTCATTCCCTTACTAAGTCCTAGCTATGACTTTTATTTATGATCTTGTTTCCAGCCCTTACTAAAAGACGGTTATGACTTAATTAGCTCGTTCCCATCCATTACTTAATCACGGGCACTACCTTAGGATCCTATTCCCACCCCTTATTAAGTTGTGGGCACCCATTTTTAAGGGATGTCACGAGACTCAGTAAGGGTTCCATTTTTTCAGTTCCTTCTAAAGTTATCCGCACCTTTCACTCATTTTACCAACCAGCACATGGGGTTAGAAAAAATAAAAAAGCCGTCCTCGTTTTCTAAACTGACATCCCTGCCGCCTTGTTCGCGGAAATCCTGTGTGAGAAATGAAAGTCGCATATTCGACCCTGGCCCCTCCAACATCTCCCGCTCCTCCAGCCCTTCTCTTCTCTCCTCGCGCGGTCACCTTGTGATGATGTGGAGCCTGGCCTGTCTCCACCCCGCCTCTCCACCCAGCTGATGCCCGCGCCCTCTCAATGTCTATCTACACCGAGGGAGAGGAGCCGAGGAAGGGGGGAAACAAAACAGGCGAGACTGTGCGGGGGGCGAGCGCAGTGAAACATCCATGGGTGGCTGTGTGGGCAGTCATCATGATTCTTCGGGCAGCTTAAACGAAAACTCTGACGGAACCGGAGGTAGGAAACAAGCTCCATATGTTCACGGGCGATGTAAATGCATGGGAATATATTTTTAAAACCGTTCGATCGCTTCCCCTTTTTTTCAAGCTCTGCATCGGTCTCCCCCTCTCTCCCTCCTTCGCCTCATGCCCACTGTACAGTAGCTCGACGCACGGCGGTGGATTTTTTTCTCCTTTTTTTCATCGCTGCTTTCTGTGTTTACAAAGCGAAGCAAAAAGCGGATTGGTGATTTAAATTGTGTGAGCGCCGGAGCGTCCTCCCGTCGCTCTTTGCCTCCTCCTGGCAGCTAAACAGCCTAAAAAAACCGTGATAGCTTAGCTGGCTAGCACGGTCGCTTCAGCTAACGTTTTTTAAAATGTGGGTCACCGTTTTTTCGCACCGGAATGCAGAACATGCCGGGCTCTTCTCCATCTGCAGTAGTTGCTATCTGCTGCACAGGCCACGGCCGGGGCTGTTAACAATATGCGGTTCTAGCTACATGTTTGACTTTTTTAAGGGTTGGTTGTGGGTCTTAAAACAGTCAGCCGTGAAGTCGAACAACGAGGAAAACTTTGTAAACTCGAGGTTAAGGTGCTTTCTCAGTATTGTCTCCTCGGGAAGCAGCTGAACCGCCGCCACCGAAGCGTCGTTGCACGCAACCCGTAGGCAGGAGTCAAATGTCTCCTGTGTTTGTGTTTGTGTCCGGGCTTCGCGTTTCACACGGTACCTCCTGTCGTGTTAACTTCACTGCCGTCGAATATGAATGAAATGGAGACTGGAAACTTTTATTAGCCTTAAAACAACCCCCTCCCTCCCCAACACGGGGGTTTCCGGTGTCTGCTGTTACAGATGTTGCAGCGAACTACAGTTGTGCTTTTGATTTGGGGGGGATGGGCTGGTGTAGGACACAAAGGAAACGGCAGGGCTGCTCAAGTAAACCAAAGTAATCTCTGCACTAGGGATGCTCCGATCTGACTCTTTCCGATACCTGGGCTTTGAGTATGGGCTGATATTGAGGGCTGTTCTGATACCAGTACCTGGGCTTTGGGTATCGGCTGATACTGAATACTGATCTGTTACCAGTACCTGGGCTTTGGGTATCGGCTGATACTGAATACTGATGTGATACCAGTACCTGGGCTTTGGGTATCGACTCATACTTTATACTGATCTGATACCAGTACCTGGGCTTTGGGTATCGGCTGATACTTAATACTGATCTGATACCAGTACCTGGGCTTTGGGTATCGGCTGATACTTAATACTGATCTGATACCAGTACCTGGCCTTTGGGTATTGTCTGATGCTGAGTTCTGATCTGATACTGATGCCACTACCAGGGCTTTAGGTATGGGCCGATACTGAGTACTGATCTAATACTGATACTGATTCCAGGGCTTTAGATATTGGCAGATATTGAGGGCTGATCTGATAGTGATACTAATACCTGGGCTTTAGGTATGGGCTGCAACTGAGTACTGATCTAATACTGATACTGATTCCAGAACTTTAGATATTGGCCGATACTGAGTGCTGATCTGATACTGATACTTATATCTGGGCTTTAGGTATGGGCCGATACTGAGCACTTATCTAATACTGATACTGATTCCAGGTCTTTAGGTATGGGGTGATACTAAGTGCTGATCCGATACTGATACCTGGGTCTTGGGTATCGGCTGAAACTGAATACTGATTTGACACCAGTACTTGGGCTTTGGATATCGTCTGATACTGAGTATTGATCCGATACTGATACCAGTACCTGGACTTTGGGTATGGACTAATATTGAGTACCAATACTGATACCAGGGCTTTAGGTATTGGCCGATACTAAGTACTAATTTGATACCAACCTTTGGGTATGGGACAATACTGAGTACTGATCAGATACTGATACCTGGGTTTTGGGTATGGGCTAATACTGATTACTGGGCTTTGGGTATGGGCTTGTACTGAGTACAGATCTGATACCAATACCTGGGCTTTGGGTCTGGGCTAATATTGAGTATTGATATGATACTTGGGCTTTGGGTATGAGGTGATGCTGAGTACAGATACTGATACCTGGGTTTTGGGTATGGGCTGATACTGAGTATAGATAAAATGCCTGGGATTTGGGTATGGGCTGGTACTGAGTACAGATACAATGCCTGAGATTTGGGTATGGGCTGGTACGGAGTACTCATATGATACTTGGGCTTTGGGTTTTGGCTATTTCTGAGTACTGATTTGATATCGATACATGGGCTTTGGTATGGGCCGACACGGAGTACTGATACTGATAATTGGGGTTCGGATATGGGCCTGTATTGAGTACTGAAGGTGGGGGAATAAACAATAATTATATTTAATAATGCAGACGTCAGCTTGTGAACTGGCATTTCACAAAAATCCTGGGTAATTATTAAAAATCGTTTGAAGAAAATAATCACACTCGAATTGAAATTGAAATACTGATTTTCCCCACATCGTTCAGCTCTGTCGTATTCACATGTACACAAACATAGAATAACAGAATTGAATGGAATGGCTTATTCTCAGGCATCGGCCTGTTGTTACTGATACCTGATCCAGCTGTTTGAGCCAGTATCAGACCAATATCTGATATCAGTATTGGAGTAGAGCGTCCTTAAACTGCACATCACACTTCGTGTGTTACTTCAGGCATTTGAGAAGGTTTCCTCACAGCATGCCTGACACAGAGACTTGCTAGCTTGCTAACATCTGGAATGTGTCACCTGTGAGAAGGAGCTGTGATGGGCTCAGTCTTATATGTTACTGTCCATTGACAGTTCAGTTTTCTTTGGAAATCAGAAATCAAAATTCCATTTAAAATCCTTTAAATCCAATTACCAGTCATGAATTTTGACCCCAAAAAATGAAATAAATAAAATTATATGCAGTGGAGGAAATAATTATTTGACCCTTCGCTGATTTTGTAAGTTTGTCCAATGACAAAGAAATGAAAAGTCTCAGAACAGCATCATTTTAATGGTAGGTTTATTAAACAGTGACAGGTAGCACATCAAA
This sequence comes from Arnoldichthys spilopterus, assembly GCA_037974385.1. Taxonomy (NCBI): domain Eukaryota; kingdom Metazoa; phylum Chordata; class Actinopteri; order Characiformes; family Lepidarchidae; genus Arnoldichthys; species Arnoldichthys spilopterus. Next base: position 574,495 of record JBBPDA010000025.1, on the reverse strand, counting down.
AGGAAAATTGAAAAAAATAACTTTCATTGAGTGAAATAAGTATTTGAACCCCTACTAACCATTAAGATTTCTGGCTCCCACAGAGTGGTTAGACACTCCTACTCAATTAGTCACCCTCATTAAAGACCCCTGTCTTAACTAGTCACCTGTATAAAAGACACCTGTCCACAGAATCAATCTATCAAGCAGACTCCAAACTCTCCAA
>JBBPDA010000025.1:546979-565890 GCA_037974385.1 Arnoldichthys spilopterus | reverse complement strand
GGTGCACGTGTGATGGGTTAAATGCAGAGGTTGCATTTTGTTGTGGTGCTTGAGTGTGTTCACAATGACAAATAGTCTATTTCATATTCATACATGCACTGTGCATTCCTCCATCACATGCACAATGATTTCTGAACTACTAAAGCTACTTTATTTGAGACACCAGAGATACAGATACAGACACATTTGAGCCCAAGGACTACATAAAGTCAAGTCAGTTTTGATGATATTATGAGGTAGATAATATTTGTTTTATGGTGTTAAAGTTTAACTAGCAGCTATTAAATCAAAATGTATTTATACAGTAGCAAGTTAACTGGTAAACCAGATATGCTAAATGTATGCTAGCTAGTTCTATGCAACTGACTCACTCCTGATGTTGCCATTCAATGTGCACTGAAAGAGATTTTTTAATGTTCTCTGACCAGCATACATTCCCCCAACCAAGCCTGCATCTAGTCATTTGCTGGAAAAGTTCAACAGTGTTCAAACAAAGGTCAAACAGACCATTGACAAAGCAGACTGATTTCAGTCCTCTCTGATGGGTGTTCAAATATTCGGGGACAAGGAATTATAAACTACATTGTCACCGCCCCTCAACCTATTTTCAACAAGAGCAAAGACAACGAAACACAACGAACACACAGACTCCTACACTGCTGATGAGCTGAAAGCAGTCATTAATGAGTTTACTGACAAAGCTGCAAGCATAAAATTAACCTGGATATGTGGATGGATGGAGGGTGTGGCCTAGTGGTTAGGATATTGCCCTTGGGACCTGAAGGTCGCAGGTTCAAGTCCGGGCACTACTGAGGTACCCTTGAGCAAGGTACCGTCCCACTACACTGCTCCACGTCTTGGAAGTTGCTTTGGATAAAAGCGTCAGCCAAATATGTAAATGTAACATATTGAACTAAAGTGGGACCAGTGTACACCATTCATCTACCCATTTTCTAAATCGATTCTTCTGTTTCTGGGTTGCCGGGAAGCTGGAGCCAAGAGTACACCCAGGACAGGAGATCAACCCAACGCAGGGTAACACATAGACAGACAACTATTCACACACACGTTCACACCTCTGGGCAATTTTTACAGCATCCAATCAACTTACTGCAGCCTTTGGACGGTGGGAGGAAACTGGAGGCCCCGGAGGAAACCCACGTGAACCCAGGGAGAGCATACCAATGTACACATTAAAGTAATTTAAGTACATTTTTTTCAGTGTACAGAGGGCAGGTAAAAGGTTAGTGTAAACGGGAATCTCCTGGTGGGGGATTCCCAAAGATGATGGCTAGGAAAAAGAGGAAGAGTACAGTCATGACAAGTGTTTTGAACTTCATTGACCTGGCTCTTGGCCGTAAGGGTATTGTACCATCTCAGGCTGAGATGGCATGAGCCACCTAGCCAACCAGTTTCAGCCGGCTATAACTGTCACCAGTATTAGGTGCTGAAAAGTCTGGGTAGATGGAGGACTCTAGAACATAAAACAGAGAGGCGGTAGTTTCGGCTTGTAGGGAGACAACAAAAGGGCTGTTGTCCAAGATAGAGCAGGTCTGCAAGGCCTGACTGCCTGAGGAAAGACGCTGTCAGCTGCATGTGCGAGAGCTTTCAGAAAGACAAGTTAAACGTGGCCTACAATGGAGTCACTGGGGCGTATATGGTTATGAAATATAAAGTTAGAATGTGGTAATGTGGTTCCTGAGTTCCTCAGAGCCTAGCAAGAAAGATCTTACTAGCTAGTCTGACACCATATACAGTATAATGTAATGGTGGCTATTAGTAGTCTTCCTGTCTGCCTCTGCTGTCTTCTTCTTAACCACTGGTCATTAAACTGTCCATCCATTGCAGGCTTATCTTTCTTTAGTATGCATTCAGGACTGAAGATCTTTCAAGGAAGTGTAAGAACAGATTGCTTGGTAAGAGTAAGAGTATACAAGGGTAGGAGTTCACCAGGTTTTCATTCTTCATTCTGTGTGGTGATCGGGTAAACTTCAGCTCAACCTCAACTGACTGAGGGTCTTATGGAGATATGACGTCGGTGTTAATTGTGGCTTTATGGCTTCAGACCAATTTTATAATTTTTCTTCTTCATCAGGAAGCAGTACATTTCCAATTACCATATAGGTTGCATTTTCTATTTGTTTCCCTGCATCGTTTGTTAGCCACCTTTACCCCATCCATCAATGATCAGGACCACCACAGGACGTAGTCTAAGTTTAGATAGGCAACCAAAAATATCCAGCCACCAGTGTCATGTGGGCAGAAACTGGTGAAGAACAAGAGGGGAACGAATACAAACTGTGCAGCATCTGATGAATTATCATCAATAAGTTTGTAACAAGTTAGATGTGCTAGAAGTGGACATTTTATGCAGTATGCACACACACACACACACACACATATATACACACAGACACACACAGCATATATTGCACTTGCAATTGTCAGGCCTTGGATGCTATGAGGGAAAACCAGGAATTGCGAACAATTATTTGTCATTGGTGAACATAGCACAGCACACAGTGCACCACTAAGAAATGTGACCTCTGCGTTTAACCCATCCATGGGCAGCAGTCCTTGGGGACCATACCTTGCTGAAGGAACTTGCACTGGTCTGGGATTTGAACCAGCACCTTTCAGGCCCTAGAGGTAATGGACATTATATATATTACATTGCTGTTTTATGGACATTATATATATTATATCACACCACTATTGTTTGGACATTATATATATTATAATACACCACTGTTGTATGGACAATATATATATTACATCACTGTTGTATGGACATTATATCCCATACAATATTGCTAAACTGAGAAGCAGTGTTAGTATCCATATCAAGGTATAACGCTATCTTCATAGTACAACCTACAAGCTCCTCCCATACACATGCAAAAATATTTCCTTCTTGTCGTCATTAATTGAATTACTGAGTGAAAAATCAGCACAATTTTCCCCTTAACCCAAATATACTCAGCTGAGACTTGAAACTTTGCTCCTTTAGGTTTCCCCACAAGTACTGTAATGTTTTACCACAAGCACTGTGTGCACACCTGAATTGTTGCCTCAAACCACTAAGTAATAAAGGCATAAATCCCACGTTTCTTCGTGACTCAATCCTACATTTTAATCAATCATTTGAACCAATAACCAATTTACATTTTACACTTACATTTATTCATTTGGCTGACGCTTTTATCCAAAGTGACTTCCAGGACAGAGGAAACAATCAAGCATTCACATTGCATAGAACAACACTGAGAGTGGTGCGACACGGAGACCAACACATTGCTGGTGGTTGTAAAATAAATAACAGATGCCGTTTCTGTAGTGCATATATACGCCAAGTGCTTATACAACAACAGAGGGCAACTACTGCAATAAATAAACACGCCAAGATCCTAAACTACCACAGAGAGGAACTTCCATACATACATATGCCAAGTTCTTATACTACTAAAGAGAGAACTACAGCAATAGATACATGAGAGAACGACAGCAATAGATACATGCTGTGATCTGATACGTTTTTGATATCTAAATATTTGTATCGATGCAATTCAGTTGATTGGGTTGGATACTGGGGTCTGCAGCCAGCATGAGATATGATGACATTTCACACAAGCAGCAGTGTAGTCATGAGCAAAAGCAGCTTCTCAGTACAAAACACTGCTCACAGTAAGATGAAGTCAAATTAATTGTGGGGCAAACACATATAGTTTTATGTCACATCGACACATCAGATCATGTGCTGTTTTGGTCAGTGCATCAGTACAGATCCCTGCATTGTTTCACCCCTACGAAATAATCTCAGACATACTTGTTTGTCTTTTGTCCATTTTTATAAACAGCATCATGTTCAATGAAGCAAACCTTAAGGTACACAGAGAAATTGTGTGAATTGGTTTTGCCGAACACTTCCTGTAAGTTTGCAAATGGCAGGTTGCCCCAACCGTGCACACTGAATGCTTTGGTTTGTGCGTTCAGCATTGTAATGACCTGCCTTATGGAAAAGTGCCCTTTTGTGTCTGGTTCCGCTGGGGACCCCACACTCAGGGTGAGTTCCAGCAAGTGCTCGTAAATGTTGCTCTGCCTTGAAGATAAATGAGATTAACGTGTGCGTTCATCCGTCTTGTTGCCAGGCCTATGCATCATCCGCTAAACAGGAAACGGCCCATGATGCTAATCGAGCCATGGATTTTCTGTCTGTTGCTCGGAGATGCATGCGCTCCTTCGAGAAGGCAGTTCACAACACGCCCGTCGCTCTTCAAGAGAGAACAAGTGGTTTTTCATGACTGAGGAGCAGAAGATGAGTGCTGTTGTAAAGAGTGTTTGCTCTGTTGGTGCGCAGTATTGAGGAGCTTTGAGCTTCCTCTGCTGTGTCTCTGTCTTCTATAGAGGAGTGCCAATGACGTTCTGGGCTGTTGTATTATAATAAGGATATTAGTTAATGGTTCAAAACTAGTGGTGTTTATGGATTGTGGCATTTATTTGGTCAGTATAGTGCTTTCTACGGAAGAACAGGGTTCATTTTGCTGTATTTAGCTATAAAATAGCTGGAAACGACACTAAGACATCATTTTAAATAATTGCTGCTACACCCTGCTAGCTTTTGCATGCTTAGGACCATCATAGCATTGATTAAGGTAGGCAAAGTAGTAGGTAATTTAAACATAGCTCTGTATTTGCACTTTGCTATGTAATGGTTCTTATTAATGTCAAGACTTTATTATAATTTAACATATTCATTCCCATATTTATGTCATATTAGGATTTTATTATATTTTAACATATTATTTATTTCCACATTTCTGTCATATTAGGATTGTACTATAATTTAACATATTAATTCCCACATTTTTGTCATATTAGGATTGTACAATAATTCAACATATTAATTCCCATATTTCTGTCATATTAGGATTTTATTATAACATACCATGATGATTAACTACATTTCTGTCATATTAGGATTTTATTATATTTTAACATTTTTAATTCCCACATTTCTGTCATTTTAGGATTTTACTGTAATTTAACATATTAATTACCACATTTCTGTAATATTAGGATTTTATTATAACATACCATGATGATTAACCACATTTCTGTAATATTAGGATTTTATTATATTTCAACATCATTAATTCCTGCATTTCTGTCATATTAGTATTTTGTTATAATTTAACATGTTATCTGTCTATGTTTTGTCCATATGCTATTGTGGGGCGTATGAATAAGGCAGATACTATATTCCTTATCTTTTTCAAATGAGCTTTTTATACTTTATATTGCAGTGATGATGTTGAACATTGGTGTATTTTGAGCAGGGCCTCTGAACGCATGCTGTTCTTTTGCCGGCTGTGTTGAAGGGAAACAGGGATGTCATGCTACAGAGGCCCTGGCGAGGTTAATTGAAGTGCCTTGCTCGAGATCACAATGGCAGTGATCGGCGGAAAGGACACTTGAATGTAGCTCGTCCCCGGCGCCCACTCATGGATCGAAGCAGGGGACCTTCTGTTACGCTGCATTCCAAGTCCTGGTGAGAGGCCAGTGAGCCACTTTCAATAAAACACTACAGATCTGGGCTGGTATTCACAAAGTGGTACTCAGTGAGAGGACGGATGGAGGAACAGATTCTTCCATATTTAGGACCACTGTGTCTGTTGGTCTGGATATGCGTTGGAGCTGCTACATTTGTTGAAGCTCCTCACCAAGGACCAGACAGTTGCGTTGCTGGTTTTGATAAAAAAAATCAACATTGTTTCATTGTACCTGCTCTTAGAGCCCAGAGCAAGGAGATCACCATGGCAACAACAGCATATCTTTGAGCTATGGGTAAATCAATATGGACTCTTCAAGGGCCAGTGCTGCTATTGATAGAAGGAACATTCACTATGTTAATAATTGCATTTGATTCATTGGAGTATAGCTTGTGAATAAGTAATTGTTAGCGTTTTTTTAATAGATGGTGGGCAGTCCCTCAGTTAGAGGATCTGCTCTACTGACATGAAGACCATCAGAATGATTGTAAAATGTCACACTGACACAAGGGGGCACACTAAGATAGGGGCACGACAGATATCTGTCATGCCCATATCCTCGTCAGCCTACGCTGATAACCTTTAAAAGTCAAATATTGACCTGATGCATTGCCCATTTTGATGCTACATACAATAACTGCTTTGAGCTCTGCTTTAGATGCCAGTTTAAAATTATTTCTTCTATACTGATGAGATGTGACTGTTTTGAATTGGAATTAGAGATGAAGATGGCCTAAAAAATCCAATTCATTCTTTCTAAACCCTGTGATTTGCTTGTGTGTTAATTGTTGTTGGCGATTAGCTCTATGCTGTGTGCTTTGCGGTTGCCCTTTGCTCTTCTTCAGCAGGATGGGCTCTTCATGGAAAGGGAAGGAGGGGATGTGACTGCGTTCTCCAACAGGAAATGAGCATTTCACAGTGTGACAAACGCAGCAAGCAGACTGTTTTCACCTCAGTCGGTCAAGGGTGGGACTTTTTCAAAGAATAATTTATTATAGTCTACAGAATCATTGTCTGCGTACCCCCCTCAGTCTCCGTCCCACTCTGTCTATCTGTGGCGACGTTTTCTGGGTCATGGGGAAAAAGTGCTCTTCTGATTCATTGGTAGTGACTGAATTATTGATGGCCAGTGGCTGTCCGCTGGTGGAGGTTGGCTAGGACAGACCCTTCTGAAAAGCAGGTAGCACCATTTCTAGTTACACAACGCAACCTTGATGGAGAATGTACAAAATGGACATTTTAACCCTAGCGTGGAACCTTAAGGCCTTGTTTTTTGGATTAGGGAGACTGATGCGCTGACACTGAGGTTTATTACCTGTTCACGCCAGCACGGAGCCATCATAGCCGTTATAATTCTTAGAGACACATCAGATGATGTTAATGACCAAACTTGACAACATTGTACAGTATATGTAATCAGGATCGGCCCTGACAATGGTGGAGCCCTAGGCAAGCTTTCCAGAAGCACTCCCCCCACACACACTCCTCAGTTTAATCATTATCATTAGGTTTAAAGGGAAAATTGTACTGTGGGCATAAATCAGAAATATATAGTAAATAACTTTCTGCTAAAATCGAAAGCACATATTTATTATGATCCTATCGTACAAGTGTTTTTCCACCCGTATTTGGACAAATACCGCCTCCTATGTTAGGATTGATTAGCACTGTTCCTCTAACTGCCCTTGGATTAGGTAGTTGTTCATATTTACAAGCAACTCACCAGTCGGCTTTAGGCAAGCTATCCTGGCGCAGGGGGCAGGCCTTATCTGAATGTAGGTGGGGAAACGTAGAGCGCTTATGAGTTGAACTCCCTGTAGTCGTGCTTTTGGGGAAATATTCTGCAGCCTAGGCATTTTGCAGCCTAGGCAACGCCTATGTAGCCTATGCCATGGGCCATGTGTGTAATATAGGTGCAGTACAGTTACCAATGGTAAATTAGATCTAAGTACTAGCTTGGACTTGAGTAGCAGCATGAAATCACAGTTTATGGAGGTGTAAAAGGTCAGTTTCTAACAGTATAACTAGCAGTGATGAGTTGCAACTAGTAGTCATAAGTAACATCTTTCATTTCATCTTTTAAGGAAGGATTCATTACTAGAATGGCCCTTTATTTCTAAATCGTACATTTTTTGGAGGCGAGAAAGTAGTTTTCACACACAGTGCATGATGCAAGTTGGACAGTGTTAAATGAAATTGAGTTATTTTGCATAAATGCAGTTCTCATGACTCTTCTACTTCTCTTATTATAAAAATAAGGAAAATACAGCTATTGTTCTTAACAGCATTACCAAGTACTGGACTTAATGCTTCTCTTGATTGTTACATTGTGTTCTGGACTGTAAGGTTGCATATAATAGCAGCCAGATGTTTTCCCTAATAAATCTCTTTCTCACAGAGGAAGCTCTCGCGGCCCGCTGATGTCATAGCCTGGATTCCATACTTTACTTTACTGAGCTTCAAAGTTAGCAAGCAAGTCCTGTACATGTTTGGGCTAGTGGCATCATGCTATGATGGATGCTTTGGACGAGTATGTCTTATTGTCCTGTGTAATAAGTCAATTTCCTGAGGGAAATGCCCCTTTTTGGAATATTCCAGAAGACTTTTACATGCTGGAAGAGGTCTGGCAGACAGATACAGGGAGAAGGGAGTCTATAGAACAGGATTGAGGAAGCATAGGCCAAACAGTATGAAAGCATCATAATAAAGCACCTTATCATGTAGCTGTTCAATTTATCCTCCTTTATGTGTATGTCCTTTATTGTCTGGCTAGATTAAAATTCACAAATCAATTATGAAAAGCCATATAAATGTTTTCGGAGTATTTCTAGTAGGTAAACCATGTATTTTAAGTATCTATGACTGTCACTTTCTCTATATACTAGAGAAATCTTTTTTATGGTCAACAGAGTAATTGTTCTGTTAAACCACTTGGACCCCAAAAGAATTCTAAGTAAATTTGCCCTTTTTAGACTATTTTTGGAGGCTTTTGGATCACAGGTTTAAACTAAACATTTTCTTTCATAAAAACAAGAAAAATGACAATTACAAGTGTGTTCTATTTTACAGATGAGTGCCCTACTTTTAGTACGAGCTCCAGGGATCGAGATCAGCACACAGCTGTGAGACCAGGACTAAAGAGTAAATGGTCATTAAAATTGTACCAGGCATTGCAATTATGCAGGAATGCAGTGGTGCTTGAAAGTTTGTGAACCCCCTTTAGACGTTTCTATACCTCTGCATATATGACCTAAAACATTATCAGATCTCTTCATCTGCTTTTAGGACTTTTTTTTTAAATCTGATATGATGTTTTAATCTGCAGCCTTCTTTTCGCGAGGGCAAAGTCCTAACCACTAGGCCAACACTGCTGTGTCACTCAAATTGTGAACTAATCCTAATAGATTTTCTAATCTTGCTAATTGAGTGATGGATTGTAATCAGTGTCAAATATCAAGTATAATGTTACTGACTAATGATGGTTAAAATAAGGAAACATAATTTTTGAATTTACTTTTACATTCGTTTTTCTTTCTTTCTAAAGGATGCTGTTATCCTTGCTAAGTAAACTTATAAGCATAGGGAGGAAAGTCATACAAATAATGTGACTAGATGCCCTCATGTGCACATAATCTAATGTAGAAATAGTGAAATATCCCACCTGTTCTTGACCAGATCTTCTCTATAATGTAAACTAAAATGTAATAATAATGTAATATATAAATAGTTTAGGGGATTCACAGCTTGCTAAGAATTAGGGTCATAGAGCTTTACCGGCTCCACAGAATAACATGCTGTATAATTGGTCATAACGTGTAGATTTGCTTATGGATTAAAAAAAAAACTGTCTCACCTGTCTCACCTGCCCATGCTCCACTTTAACCACTAGTGAGGCTCTGGAAGTGGTACACACATATCCCTCACCCCCCCCCAAAAAAAAGAAAAGAAACAGAAATGAATATCAGCAGCTTGGGATTTCTTTGGATATCCCAAAACAAACACGGGGTTGTCCTTAATGGCAGATATTCAATTTGCGAAAGTTGTGGGCACAAAATTCAGTGTTTCTGCAAGTAACATTTGTCCATGTGGCTTCTCGTTAAAATCTTTGTGGTAATGGCAAATGGAAGAATAATAAAGCTCCCGTGAAGGCCAGACCAAACAGCATATTAATGAAGAAAAACAACAGATCAACCTGTAATGAAAAGAACACAATGTTACACAATTTGTATTCCTGGCTTATATATTTCAGAGTCTTTGTAAAATGGCTATGTTCATCACACACTTTGATTTTATGACCACACCCCACAAAAGTTTCACATTTATAATGGCAAACTAGAAGATAGTTCTAAAAGATTACAGAAAGTTACGAACAATTCTAGACAGTTCTTGACCGTTCTCACAGTTCTAGAATGTTCTGGAAGTTTACTTGGCATTTAAAGTGAATGAAAAATGTTCTTGAAAACAGATACATTTCAAATTGTCACTGTCCTGAGCACAGAAGCAAAGTTTTTGTGGAACAATAGACATTTTGCATGTATTTTAAGCACAAGGGATTGGGAAAACACACATTGTACCCAGGATCTAAAATAAAATAGAACTTATGTAATGTAATAGTCTTAATAATACTGAATAATCACTACATTTTCAAAAAAGTCTGTTTTCAATCTTTAAGGGTTATTGGAACTGATAATAGTAATAATAATTGTAAAATACCAAATGATATTTTTTAGAGATGGTTATCTGCACATTGCACTTTAGGGCTGTCTTGGTAACATTTAACTTGTATTACAGTGTTATATAGTGTTAAATATTTGTTACTGTCCTTGACCTCCCACTCACAATAGTGCACAATGCATCTTGTCTTCTTGATTAAATGCACTGCTACACTCACATACTGCAGAAATGCACATTGCACTTAGTACTGTTGGTGAAACAATAAATCAATCTGTATCGATGCATCAACCAAAGTAGTGCACGATCTTATGTATTGATGTGGCACATTAAAATTGATGTATGTTCACTCCACAATTAATTTTACTTCATTGTACTGTGAACAGTGTTTTGTACTGTTTTTGCTTGACTACACTGCTATATTTGACCTTTGATAGTAAAATGTTTATGTTATAATGTGTTTGCATGTGTGAGATCATGGAAATTAAGCAGTTTGTATGAAATTTCATCATATTTCATACTGACCAGTATTCGACCAAATCGCATCAAACTGAATCCCATCACTACACATTTTAAGGTATTGAAAATGTATCGAAATGTTGACTCAGATCGGATTGGAACCTGTGATTTACACCCAATAAGACTTAGTAAGTTAGTGTTTTAAGTGGGGTTTTAGTGGGGCAATGGAGGACGAACAAAGTAAGAATTTCATTGGACAGTAGAACTGCTTTTTCTACTGTGCACATGGCAATAAATTCTTAAATCTCAAACCTACCGTGGTCACAACCCTTGTAAACGTACATGTTTACAGTAATTATTTGCATCCGCTCAGTGTTTTTACTGAACACGGCACTAGGGGTTTGATTCTGCCGCTTTAACTGAATATGTTGACCTTCGTTTTCTGACATCAACACCATTCTGTCTCGTCTATTCTCTAGTGGCACTGGGGCGTAACCAGCCCCTGAAGAGAGACAAGCCCAAATGGAAGAGTGACTACCCAATGACAGACGGCCAGCTGCGAAGCAAGCGTGATGAATTCTGGGATACGGCGCCTGCCTTCGAGGGCCGCAAGGAAATCTGGGACGCTCTCAAGGCTGCTGCCCAGGCTTTCGAGAGCAACGACCATGAACTTGCTCAAGCCATCATCGACGGGGCCAGCATAACTCTTCCACATGGTAAAGGAATGTTCACCTTTTAAGTGCACATAGTGAAAGTGACTATTTGTCATTATGGACACACTCAAGCACCACAATAAAATGTGACCTCTGCATTTAACTCATCATGCGTGCACACGTGGAGCAATGGGCAGCTATCAGCATTGCCCAGGGAGCTTGCTTAAGGGTACCTCAGTGGTGCCCGATTCATGACACGAACCTGCAACCTTCTGGTCACATGGGCAAGGTCCTAACCACTAGGCCAGCACTGCCCACACTGCCCATAACATATGAATTACTAGCATTTCTAGAATCTTTCTGATCAGAACATTACGAGTCAAGGGTGATTTCTGCATCGGATTGCATTGAAATCAATATGGAATTTCCATCATGGCTGCCAGAACGATAGGGGCAAGTGGGCATTTGACCCACCACTTTGCAGACTAATGGCGCTGACTCCTCTAGATATGTTGGCTTTCTGCTTGAATCGAACACTCAAGGGTTTTTGTAAAGGCAATGATTTAATCTTAGCTGGTGTTTGTCTTGCAGCGTACTGACTTCATTAATGTATAAATGCTGTTTTAACGCAATAAGATGCCTTCTCCTCTGCATTAGATCAACTGAGCCTCACAGTTGTAGCTTTAGTCACGTCAGTCTATGAATAAGCTTGTACTTAGGGGCAGGAATGACTCACACATCAAAAATGCTTAAGCAAAGCCCAGAGAAGAACACAGGACACTCACATGCTGTAAGAAGGCTGCCATCTTTTTTTTATTTTCATGCATGTAATTTGAAAAAAAGTGACCGTTTGTCATTGTGAACACATCCCCATCTCACAAAGGATACCACAATCAAATGTCACCTCTGCATTTAACCCATATACATATGGAGCATTTAGGAGCACCTGGGGAGCAGTCTAGGACAGTACCTTGCTCAAGGGTACAGTGTAGGGCAGTGGTTAGGACTTTGCGCTAGGGACCTGAAGGTCGCAGGTTCAAGTCCCAGCCCGGGCACTACTGAGGTACCCTTGAGCAAGGTACTACTCTGCTCCACGTCCTGGAAGTCGCTTTGGATAAAAGCGTCAGCCAAATGAATAAATGTAAATGTCAAGTAAAGTAAAAGCAAGTCAGTAAAACCTAGGGCACCATTGCTAATTCTGGAGGATGGACGCGTCATTTAATAACAGATGAACCACTTGGTTTGTTCAAACTGAACAAACTTAAAAATCTTTCATTTCTGCTCAGGAACAACAGGCCTTTCATCAGCCGTTCTTAGAACGAAATGTCTTCTTAAAACCCATTTATGCACGTTTCATGAGGACCATACACACTCAAGTATAGTTATACTCATTTCAGTGCTGACAGGTTTAAGAAACTCCCAAAAAAACAGTAGGAAGATCTTGATAAATGAGGCCCAGTTGCTTCTATGTCTCACTTTGAGGATTGCTTACTAATTCAAAACAGCAGTATTCAGGCCAAGGTGTACCTTATTGCTTTTTACAATTCAATCCCCCCTGTCCCCACTGACGATTTTCTTCCCCCTCACCTACATCATTCTGTTACATTGTGTACTCGTTGCAATCTCTTCGACATGAAGCTTGGATGCAGCTAATTCCTTGATTCGATTTGGTTTCCGACGAGAGTAAATTTGATTTCACACGACTGTAATCTGGAAAGGTCTCCACTGATTGATTGCTCGCAGTATGTTATGTAACCACCGGCTCCAGTAAGCTGTGTTTCTAACTAGCAGTAATGCTTTTCTTTCCTAAAGATTAGTCATAATGACAAAAGAGTACATTTTGTTTTCCTGAAAGACCTTGAATGAACTCAAAGGTCCCACATCTGACGTTTTTTCTTGTGTTATGTTTCAACATATGACATTTGGGATTTTGTGCACCTACAATGCCGCAACCATAACCGTAACAACCTCTCTTCAGCCTTTTTTAAAATTCTCTTTAGAATCAGTTGATATCGTGCCTGTAGTGCTAATACTGGGGATAGGACAGTGGTGGCCTAGTGGTTAGGACCTTGCCTTTGTAAACAGAAGGTCGCAGGTTCAAATCCTAACCCTGGTACCACTGAACAACATACCATCCCACTAAGTTGCTCTCCAGGTGCTTCTCATAGCTGCCCACTGCTCCATGTGTGATGAGTTAAATGCAGAGGTCACATTTAATTGTGGTGCACTTTGTGTGGGATTGAGTGTGTTCACAATGATAAATAAGTCACTTTCTCTGTGCCGTTGCCATTGGTCAGTCTTATTTTTACAGTGTTAACAGGGGAACAGAAATGGTCCAAAATGATGTAGAATAAAATATCTTTACATTAACTTGCATTGAAAATTTTGAGCGTTTTTTCCTTTTGGCAACATAGGATTTTGTTACAGTAGTGACAATGTAAATAAGCTCTGTTCTAATTGGTTGGCCTATATTGAGTATAATTCAAAACCAGTCAGGGCTGAAACATTCTTTATAACTTCGTAGTGAATGCTGTAGTCAGACCAGAAAGTGGGCAGTGGTGGCCTAGTGGTTAGTGGTCCCGGCCCGGGCACTACTAAGGTACCCTTGAGCAAGGTACCGTACCACTACGCTGCTCCCTGGGCGCCGTTGGTGGCTGCCCACTGCTCCGCGTGTGCACGTGTGATGGGTTAAATGCAGAGGTTACATTTTGTTGTGGTGCTTGAGTGTGTTCACAATGACAAAGAGTCACTTTCACTAAAGTGCATTGTTTTTTTATGGGGTCATGAAAATGTTTTTTTCTATATATAGACTTGGTCTGTGCAGTGAAAGGTGCATAAAAAACTTTATTACATAATTCAGACTCTTTTTTTGTAAAAAAAAAAAAAATAAATGAAATTGGGCCTTTTAAATTATCTTCAAAGCCTCTGGTGGCAACCGTGACCTTGTGGGACGTTTTAACCAACCAGCTACCTTGCTTAGTAGTGCTTACTTTGCACTTGTTCAATTTTAGTGAAATGAACTGATCCTGCGGAGCTTGATTTTGGATGTATTGCAGGCCATTCGTAAAAACTGGGATGGTGAAATCAAAATTCCGTTCCTCTACACATGCCAGCACTGTGGATTGAAGATAATTGGCTTGATGCCTCCAGTTGTGTCAAATGAGTTCACATAATAGATCTGTGAGTGCGTATTCTTGGCTTATGCTCTTGTCTTTGGGGTCTTGCTTTGAAGTCAGTGGGCATAAACAAACAAAGAGACTCAGCGAGAGTCTGATAAAAGAAAAGCAAAAGCAATTAGGATGCTTAAAGTTAAAAAAGGACTTGGTATCTTTTAAAGCAAGACATCACTGGGTTCAGTAATGACCTGGTTGACTGAGAACAAACAGCTGGAGCTGGAAGAAATGAAGGAAGAAATTAATAGAACTACACAGCAAGAAAGCTTCCACTATTAAAAAAAAGTTTAAATGCTATGGGTATCAAATTATGCGTTTTGTATATACGCTTATATTTCATGACTGAGCAGCAGAGTTGAGAACTTACAGTACCTCCTACAACTCTAAAGCAGCTAGTAATAAACAGATGTGTAGTGGTGGCTGAAGAAAACCGCTTCTTTTGGTTCTATGGGAACCATAAACCTCATGAAAGAAATTGCAGATGGTTTCAAATATTTTTGTTTTTGTTGATCCCTGTGGAGTTAAAAAATAGCCTAGAATCTGGAACTAGATGTCATACTGCTGCACTGTAAATTTTGCTGATATCCATTGAGCCCTAGTTTGTAGGTTTAAGGTTTTGAGTAATCTTCATTTGGGGGCAACAGTATTACACACATGCTTATATGTTACAAGTTTATGCATCATTTCAATCTGGCAGTTTTACATACATTCAGTTGGTACTTTATTGACCTGCAAAATGATAAAGAAGTTTGATCCCCTGCTGTGTTAAAGGCTGAGGGCTAACAAACCAATTTACTCTTCTTAATACTTCAGTGACATTGTACCACGTCCTTCTAAAACCTAAGATTGAGACTAAACTGTATATTAGCTATGTAGGAATGCACCGATCCGACTTTTTCAGTCCTGATACCGATACAATACTTGGGCTTTACATCAAGTCAAGTCAGTTTTAGTTCTATAGCACTTTTTATAGCTGATGTTGTCACAAAGCAACTTTACAGAATCTGGGTCTAAGCTCCTAATGAGCAAGCCAATGGTGACAAATGCAAGGAAAATCTCAGGCTCAGAAGGGGAACCCGTCCTCCTCTGGTCGACACCAGATAGCAATAGCAAATCCAAGAAACAATCTCAGTTTAAAGAGGCGGCAGCAGCTAAAATCCTATAGCTTGGAGCTGTTTTCGTGAATTCAGAGACATTTGCATATATTCAGGCTACAGCAGTTTATCCCTTCTATTTATAATGTCATTCAAAAAATACATGTACAAAAGGATACGTTTTAGTCCGAGCTGCTTGTTGAATAAGTCTTAATACACAACAGCCAATCAGAACAGAGGTCATTTACATATATCAGTCTTGAAAGCACAGTAACAAGAGAGTTTGGAAAATGGCCATGTATAAATGAACTGGAAATCAGGTAAAAAAATTTAAAATTTAGCGTTTTTAAAGTTTTAGAGTTTTCCAAACGGTTTTTAGCCTGGAGGTAGAGGCCACTCTTTCTCCCCCAGCACTCAGCATGGGTTTAGAGTTTTTAAAGCTTTAGAGTTTTCCAAACGGCTTTTAGCCTGGAGGTAGAGGCCACTTCTTCTCCCCCAGCACTCAGCAGTCGACTCACACAGCAGAACTGGCAGTCAGCCCTCTCCTCCAGTGTGGTTGTGTTAGTAGCAGTTCGAAAAGAGGCAGTCGGCTGGGAGGAACTAGGTGCTTGCCCTCACCCTCTTAGTGCTGGTAGTATTGTGTGACTGTGGGGGGAACCTGACATGGCTGGAAATGAAGATGAGAGGGGAGAATATCTGTAAAATCTGAGATACATTTATTTTATTTAAAAAAAAACTTTACAAAGGTTCTTGTGACATGTCACGTCCCACGTGGTCCTGTCCGTGTATGTTTTTGTTTTCCATGTGCTCCCCGGTCTCGTGTCTGTGTCTTAGCCACGCCATGTTTATTTGTAGTGGTTATTGTTCATTGAGTTAAAACCCTCAACTTAAAAACTAAACTTGCACTTGCTTCCAAACCAATTACATATTATTACAGTTTATCTAATGTACAGCTCATGTAAGGAATCATTCTATAGGGAACCAAAAGTAGTTCTTGTGTTTTTACTCAAAAAATCTCTTTTGGCCCATTGTTTTTTTTTAATTGTGAGCTTGCTTATGACTGCTAACATAATTGCTGAATATGTCATACGTAATACAATTGGCAGGAAAACGGGCAGATTACACAATGTTACACAGTATTTGTGTTATATTTCAACTGCTTATGTCTAAGGCAGGGGTGTCCAGCTCTGATCCTGGAGGGCCTTGTCCAACACAGTTTGGTGATGTTCCTGCCCAAACACACCTGGTTCAGCTCACCTGTTCATTGCCAGGTGTGTATTTGAAGGAGTAAACTACCAAACTGTGCTGGACTCCAGGCCTCCAGGAAACCCCTGGTCTAAAGCCTATGTAAAAATGACTCTATTCATCACAAACTTTGATTTTATGACCACAGCCCACAAATGTTTCCGTTTTATAGTGGCAATCAGGCAGATTTTTAGATGGTTAGTCAGAGAGAGAACAACACTTGCACTGCAAATACACAAAAACACTTTAGAAATGAGTAGATTGTCTAGATTTGCGTCTATACTGCACTCTTTTTCAAAGAAGCCCCCAAACGTAGTCTGAGTAATCTGAGTAAGCTTCCATGTTCTGCTTAAATTTGTCAAGAATGTGGACTTTGAAGGACATTCTGCATCCCATTTTCGCGTCTTTCTTTATGAGTGTCTGTACCAGCTGCTCATAGTTTTCAGCCTTGCGATTGCCCAGAAACCGTGGACCACTACAACAAAACTATTCCAACCCACTTTCTCCATCCTGTTTAGCTTCTTGGCGAATTCATCACACTTAATGATCTTCTTTCTTGAACTTCTGGTTCAAAATGTCATTGTCCAGACCACATAAGCAAAGTTTTTATGGAGCCATTTTCTATTCATTTTATAAGGGATAAGACATAAGGGATTGAGGAAACACACTTTGTATGCAGGAACAAAAATGAAAAACTCTGTTATGTAGTGTTTAGCAAGCACATGACTGAACTGTACAATGTAATAGCAGTGCCTGCTGAGAGCACCCCTTTATACTGCCATTAATGTATAAGAGCATGTGTGTGTTTTTGATGCAGTAGGGGATGCACCTGAATGTGTTCAGTAAAAGTAGGTCTGTGGTGACCGGGGTTGTTCAAAAAAAAAGCACTCCACACAGCAAGTGGAGTCATAGCGTGTATCGGTGGTGTAGTCTTGTCAGCAATGAGACAATTTCCCTCACACAGCTGAAGTTAAAGGAAGGGATTGTGGGCCTGGCATTGGGGGGTGGGGGACTGCCGCCCGCCTCACTGCAGGGTCTCTCGGACCTTGGGGTTAATAACGTGGCACACGTCGGCCGCAGAAGAGCAGCCCGGCCTTATTTATAGCAATGAAAGACCACGCTCCGAGACTCACCAAGCTAAAAGGTCAAACCATAGGGTTTGTCCCCCAACCCCCCTTTTCCTCCTTTACTGCAGAGTGTCAGCGAAGGTGGGGTCATGCAGCTGTCTGCCTGTATTTCTGTCTGCGGAGGAACATGAGATGGAGAAAGTGACGTAAGATAAATAGACAACGTGTCGACGGTGACGTTGATGTTTTTTGGTCCAGTCTTTCAGATGGTTTTACAGTGCCAGATTTGACCTGTGTGCCCGATTAGCCAGTGGAGAACATCTCATACACACAATTTGAGTGTTCTCCGAGCTACATCAAACATGGCTTCTTAATTGTGAGCTGCCCACTGAAGATGTCAAGCGATTGTCCTTTCTTTCTGTCCTCACTCACCTCATTCTACATTGTGAGACATTGTGCTTTGTAAACCTGTCTTTCTGGTGTGTTTGTGGGCCTCTCAAGAGTGGTCTGAGCTGGAGAGTGTATAAAAGACACCTCAAAGAGGCTCTCAGTACCCACATGTGATGCATTGGCAGTAACATAGCCAGCTTGTCTGAAGGCCTTCTCAGGCTTTTGATGTGGTGATTGTTCAGAGCCATCTGGTCTTATTCATTCTGCTCGGCGTTGGGAACTGAACAGGAGCCAGGATAGAATTTCTGGCTAAGTGAGGGAAGCTGGGATGGTGGTGCGTCAGAATTTGTTGTTGTTCTGACCCCTCTGGTAGAACATTATGTGGGAGCCTGTAATTGGTAATATTTTATAATCCATATACAGCTGAGGGGATGCAAGGTAGCGGCCAATGACAACAAACACAGATCCAATCTCAAATTAAACCACACACACACACACACACACACATATATATATATACAGTGGAGGAAGTAGTCATGTCTCGCCTTGACTACTGCAACTCACTGCTGGCCGGTCTACCTGCAACCTCAATCAAGCCACTCCAGAGGAT
>JBBPDA010000025.1:535767-546879 GCA_037974385.1 Arnoldichthys spilopterus | reverse complement strand
ATATATAATGATCAGGGTACATTTCACTACATGTTGTACATGTTGTACTTGTATAACTATGTATATGACAAATAAACCTCTTGAATCTTGAATCACTAGCCCACCACTTACCACATAAATGCAAAAACTGTTTTTTTTTTATCAATTTCGTGAAATATTGCTAAAAGAAATACAAGTGCTTCTACTACTCAGATAATGAGACAGATTATTGGTCTTAGTCGTCTCTATCTGACCACAGGACAACTTTGACATTTAATTGTGCAAAACCGCAACAACACTTCTGCAACTTCTCATGCCAGCTACTAACATGCAACTACCATGTTCCAGTTCTGGGCTCAGAAACTGACTGTGAAAGAATGGCTAAACCACAGAAAAGCTCAGCAGTGCTGCAGTGCTGCAGTGCCAGCACCACACACGCTACTATGCCACTGTAATTTTGCTGTTACTGCCGTGCTAAGAATGATCCTCTACCCAGATAATATCTGGTCAGTAGTGGACTTATAGTGGCCCTGGGATGGCAGTGCAGCAGCAGCTGGGATACAGCTGGTAACGGTATACCTAAAAGGTGCCCCAATCAGCCATAATATTAAAACCACCTGCCTATTGTGTAGGTCCTCCCTGCTGTTACCAAAACAGCTGTGACCTGTCCAGAAATGGACCCCACAAACCTCTGAAGGTGTGCTGTGGTATCTTATACCAAGATGTTTGCAGCAGATTCTTTTAAGTTCTTTAAGTCGCAAGATGGGACCTGGGATTGGACTAGTTTGTCCAGCACATTCCACAGATTCTTGATCAGATTGAGATCCAAAATGTCAAACTTTTAATCATAAACATTCCTGAACAATTTTTGCAAGTGTGGCAGGGTGCATTATCCTGTGGCAAGAGGTCACTGTTGCTATGAAGGGGTGTATGAAGTGGAACCTGTCAAAGTAGCATCCACATGAAAGCCAGGACCCAAGGTTTCCCAGCAGAACATTGCCCAGAGCATCGTACTCGCTCTCTTTCATAATGCATCCTACTGCAGCTACACAGTCTCATGCAATAAGCATGCTTCCCTGGACCACTTTTGTTAGGTTATAACCACTGCATACTGGGTCCTACAGTCTTGTCATTTCAAATTTCCTAAATGGTGGGATGACCCTCCCTTAACAGTTAAAATTGCAGAGACCCACACTATCTTCAAATGGCGACTGAAGACCCACCTCTACACAGAGCACTTAGGACAATCAGTACACATCTCAACAGAACTAACAAACTACTACCTTTACATAAATATGTATTAAGTCTAGGTCACTGGTGTGACAGGTTTTCTTTGTAGACTAGACAGCACTCATGTATGTTGCTCTGAGTAAGAGCATCTGCCAAATGCTCTTAATGTAAATGGGAATAACTCAAAAGACCTGCCATTTTGGAGATGCCCTGACTCGTCGTCTAGCCATCACAAAGTCGCTAGTGCTTATATTTCATCTATGTTTCCTTCTTCCTCTGGAACGTCCCAGGAGAGAAAAGACTTGTTGAGGAAACAAGCATGAGAGAAAAGACTGGTTGCTAAACAAGTGCAAGAGAAAAGACTTGTTGATGGAAAAAAGCACAAGAGAAAAGACTTATCGAGGAAACAAGCATGAGAGAAAATACTCGTTGAGGAAACAAGAACAAGAGAAAAGACTCGTTGAGGAAAGTGAGCATGAGGGGAACAAAATGGGCTGCTCTGGCTCCAAGCGCAAACCTGCTCGTGCACTTTTTCATTGCCTTAATTTATTTAAAAGCCTACTTTGCTTTTATCAGCAGTTTTCACTCTTCTTTCCTGTAATTTGATTTTATTCCTAATTTTATTGCTTACTTTTTTTTTATGCCTTTTTTATTATGGTAATGCTATTATGGAATGATATTGTGCTGTATGAGTAAACTTGCCGTTTCTTCGTGATTGTTCACTTGCTGCCTAATATATCCCAAGCATTGACGTTCATTTCACCTGTCAGTTGTTTTAATGTTGTGGCTGATCAGTGTGTGTGGTAGATGAACCTAATAAAATAACTGCCACGCTCCCTCAGTGCTGCAGTAGCTTTTACATCTCCAACGGACATTAGACAGGCTGACATTAGCATTGCGTATGCCTGACAGAGATTGTCAGGGACCCGTCTGGAAGATGAAGGCAGCAATCAAGAGGGTGTTACTGCCCTCTATGAAAAGACAGGCATCATGTTTGGAGTCTTGTGTCAGTCACTGTCACATCTTCTGCTCATGTTGCCGTTTGCCCTCCATCTGAGGTCACCATCAGAAAAAGAGCACTTGAAAGCCTTGCGTGTCTGTTCAGATTATGGAGATTATCTGGCTCGCAAATTATTTTTCAAGTTTATTTTATTTATAAAGCAAGAGGGCTGAATAACTCTATTTCCAGGGAAACAACACAAACAATGTGAAAACAGAAAAAGAAACAATAACGATTCGATCTGTATCGAAGTATTGGCCCACACAATCCAATGAATCGATGTGACACATTCACACTCAATTACACACAATTAATTTTGCTTCATTGTACAATGAGCAGTGTTTGGTACAAAGAAGTGCCTTTTGCTTATGACTACACTGCTGCATTTAAAATGATAATAAATGACAATAAAATGTTCGGGTTATAATTTCTTTGGATGTGTGAGATTATGGAGATGTAGCAGATGTGTGGAATATCATCATATTTCATACTGACTAAGACCCCAGTATCCAACCCAATCAACCCAATCGCTCCATTCAATTGTATCGAAAATGTATCGAATCGTTGGTTGAAATAGTTGGACCGGAATGAATCGTGATGAAACTTGTGATTTACACCCCTAGTGATTAGTACAAATGCTCATACTGAATTACAAGCTACAGAATAAGATTTAAAAGCTGGCAGCAAAGGAGTTAATGTTACTTAGCTTGTTTCAGAGTGTAGGTGCAATTACTGTGAAAGCCCAGTCACCTTTCATTTCCAACCTAGATTTAGGGACTACTGCTACTTTTCCTTTCTGTGTTGCCCTTTGTATGTTTTCATCCAGAAGAAAATTCAGTATGACCTTATACTTTGACGTTTTAAATGGGTTTTCCATCAAACACTTAAGAGAACTTTTGTTGAGAATGTGGCGATGAGAAGTCAGGATTGTGTGGGCTCATATCCCAGTGTTGGTCGTTTCGGTGAACTTTCACTGTGCTTTCACCTCATAATAATAGATTCTCATGTCACAACCAATGAATCAGCATTGGTCATTAAGTAAAGATTGGCTGGTTCATGGAAAACGACATTTTAGTGGTTAAGTTTATATGTCCAAGTGAAACGTGACCTGCCTGTCATTTGTAAACTGATACTATTTTACTACTGGAACCGTTTAGTCAAGCATTTACACCAGGCCAGTTTTAATATTATGTCAGACTTCAACAGAAAGTAGTGTCAGGGGGCCTTTCAGTTCCTGTTGCAGCCACTGCTGCAAAGAGTTTGCAGAGTTGCCATGCTGTTGTGGATGCATAGTTGTTGTATGTTTTACTCCTTTTTATATAAATGCAGGCTTAAAAAATAATTAAAACATCTAAGACATTGATCTGCAAATTTCAGAAGTTCAATTCAAAAGTTCAAATCAAAAGTACAATTCATAAGTTTGGAATAAAACATCAAATAACATAAAAACATTCTTTCTTTTTTATAAATATAATTGTTCGATCACATTTGTGACTTTTTATGTAGAGTAATAATGTCAATTTCAATGTTATAAACAAGATTAGAAGGTTTTTTGAGATGATTTATTGTTCCCAAAAAAGCTTTGCTTCTGTGCTCAGGACAATGACTTTATGAAATGTACCTGTTTTCAAGAACGTTCTCCATTCTCCAATGCAAAGTAAACTTCCAGATTAATCTGGAAATGTGAGAACTGTCCAGAAGTTTCTAGAACTTTCTGGGATTTTCCAGAAAAAAAATGCCTGTGGTCATAAAATCAAAGTGTGCAATGAATATAGCTGTTTATATGTTGATTTTAAGGAGTTGAATCATAACACTTAACAAAAATTGTGTAACATTGTGTAATGTATGATAGTGTATCATTTTCAGTGTACCTGCCTCAAGATGTGATCACAAGGCATTGCAGATATTTTTTATTTTTAATGCAAATCTACAACCTTTATTCTTGGCGCACTTAAATTTTTGTAGTTTTTTTTTACAGCTTCCTACTGATTATTTGTAAAGCATTTTTGTACAATCAAATAAAATGATACAATCTGGTTCTAAAATCAGGTTGCAAGATCACCTTTTGAGAACTGTTGATATACGTGGATGAGTGTGTTGCCTCTAACTCCCTGTTTACTCCTCTGTTTTTTTTTCTGTACAGGCGCTCTAACCGAGTGCTACGATGAGCTGGGCAACCGATACCAGCTGCCCGTTTACTGCCTGTCCCCTCCAGTCAACATGATCGAGGAGAAGAGCGAGCTGGAGACTCTGGAGGTGCCCGAGGCGCCGACCAGCGAGGGCCAGGAGTGCCAGCTGCGGCTGCGACTCTCCACGGGCCGCGACCTGCGCTTGACCGTGCGCACCAGCGACAGCGTGCAGCACATGAAGCGCCGCCTGCAGGCCCAGGAGGGCGTTGCAGCCTGCAGCCAGCGCTGGTTCTTCTCAGGCCGCCCACTCACCGATAAGATGAAGCTGGAGGAGCTGAAAATTTCTAGAGACTACGTGGTGCAGGTAATCGTCAGCCAGCCGCCCGGAACTCCGCCCCCACAGCAGAACCCAACGCCTGTGGAGAACTAGCACCTGCACTAGGGGACATTTTTTGTGGAACACGCTCTAGGGCGAGTGTGGGAGCGAAGTCCAATGTAAAGGGTGAACATTGGACATGATCAAGATCTTGGAGCCGGTTCAAAGGAGCTAATCTTCATGGGTTTTACACTCGGTTGTTCTTTGCATTGACCCCCCACCAACTCCCAGCACCTGTTTCTGTGGAGATTTGGGAATTCACGGGGTACATCTTGGGTAATTTTGACTAGAACATGGGGAGCTCAAGCCTGGAGAGAGGTTGTGCTTCTGTGAGCATGGCGTCGGCAAGAGAACAACCGCGTTGCCTCTAAATGAAACTTGAGTCGCTTTGGTAGGTCATGGAGTGGTCCATCCTTCCACTCTTTTTCTCAAGAGTATATGTCTGCAAGGCAGACTCGGAACTACGGACATCTTCTTCTAAAGCTGGACAAGCATCAGGAGCAATCTACCGGGATGTTCAGCCACAACCTGGCTTTTAATAAATGAAGAATCACTTTTGGACTGTTTTTTATTTGGTTTTTAAAGGAAAACTGTACTACCAAAAAAAAAAAGCATTAGGGAATTTGTGGCTGATGGGGGAACTTGATGCACCTAAGATGTATCAGCTGTAGTTTTTTTCTCCTATTTGTTGGTCCAATTGTTTTGCTTTCAATGACATTGTCTTGCACTCTAAACAATCCTACAGTGCGTAGGCTTTTTTAAGTGCTTATGCAGAGGGAAAATTCAGATTTTTTGTTTTTGTTTATTTGCATAATAAATCTGCTGGCTTTTTGCCAAGACCTCGGCTCATGTGTTCTGATGCAAGGAAACCTTCTCGTAGTGCGGCCCACCGCCCTCTTTGAAAATTCTCTACCCTTTTACAGTTCCGTTCATGACTCTCGCCGTCAGCCTTTGCCAGAAATGAGACGCAAGACCAAGGCCCTGAGAGAAGATGTCAGATCAGTCCTGCACGTTTTAGCTCGCTGTGAAGAATTTAGTCAGCACCCATGAGGTTGCCATGGCATCGTGTGGACGTGTGGCATGAGAGCGGAGTGGTATTTAGAAGGGAGTGTAATCAAGTGCAGGGAAAGCGGCGAACAGAGGGATTTTTTAAAGAGAGGAGGGGCGGCTGATGCTCTCCGCACCATAATAGGGGCGATGAAGATGAACATGGACACAGGAACAGGGGCGCAGCCTGAGGGACAGCCCCACCACATGTGGCCAATGCAGGTCTCCTCTGAATGTAGCTTAGTATAGGAGGAGGATGTTCTTGCTTTTTCTTTCTATGTGTTTTTAAGTGGCATCCAGGTGTCAGTTCCATTGAAAAGAGAATCGCAGAACCGATGGCATATTTTAATGATACAGAATGCATTTTTAAATAAAGTATGAGGAACATTTGTACTCCACCATTCTGTGGTTTCTGATTGTTAAAGGTCACACTGTACCAAGTATCAGCTGCAGCCCACACTCTTCAATGAGGAAATCACTGAGTTGTGAACACGTGGCCTTTACCTTGTTTGTTTGTCGTAGACTGCAACCTTTCCCTGATCGCGGTGTGGAAATAACTCTTTCGGCTTAGTTCAGCCATAACGTGCAGTGAAACGTTGCGGTTAGAACCAATGTGCTACAAATAAGAAGGAAGTAAGAACATCTGATGTCCACAGAGTGTAAAATACAAATGTGAATGGGAATCCATCTATAACCAAGGCATAGCTGTGAGTAAATATGGAGCTCAGTGTGCAGTCAGGGCTGCCTGAACAGCAGCACTTTAGCTCTTTTAAAAGGCCTTTGTGAACCAGCGCACTCTTTTAGCCTCAGATCGACATTTCGTTACAAACAACAGTCTTTGTTTAGTGGCTCAATCTACTCACTTTTCCTTCCCTTGTCTATAGTCAGGCAGCACCAGCTTCTCATTTGACCCAAAACGCAGTCACAGTTCTTCACTTTTCGTTAATAATTCACGTGCGTGAGGAAGTACGTGGGGGCAGATAAGGGGAAACGTGGCAGATGCTGACGTAGTCATGAGATCCCATAATAACCATCACCAATCAACATGGATAATGAATGACATCGCCAGTGTCATACAGTGGCATTGATGATGAATGGTCTTAGCCATCGGTGTTGAGTAGATATGAGGTTTAAGTTCAGAAATTTCCTGACCGTCAGCTGGGAACCCACTTGTTGCTTTGGAAGTGGTCTCTGCTGCCAAAGAGTGCTTCTTATTTTCAGGACATACAGACCCTTCTAGTTCAGCCTTTTACGTTTCTTGCACATGGACCTCACAGAGAGTTGAGTCACACATGAAATTGTGAATCACACATGAAAACCTAACACTCTGCATGGCAGCAGGTTCCTGAGGTTTTTCGAAATCATTAGCTTTAACCAGCACTGGCTAACAAGCCCACCCTTCTAATGTTTTCGGTTAGCTATGGAGGAAAGCCTGCCATGTGAGCCACTGCCACAGAATGAATGCCATAAGTACCTGTTTCAACTGCGCTTGCCTCATTTCTCCTGCTCCTACTTTTCCTGGGTACATTTTTATAAAGTGTCATGTTTTCAGAAACTGGAAGTGGGCGTAAGGACTTAACGATGAGCAACTTTTATTAAACGAAACATACAATGGAGGTATAGAGGGTGATTCTGATAACAAGCTGACGTTAGAAGAATAACCAGGGCAAACATAACAGCAGTGGAATACAGAAACCAGACCAAGGTCTGGCCTTAGACCTTAAATACATGGCCTGCCTTGATGTACCTGGTCCTGGGAGGAGACATCTAACCAGGCCCAGCTGGTGAAGAAGCGGAGCTAAGGACACGTAGCTCTATGACAGGCTTGACATGGACATGATAATAACAGAAATCTACATGATAAGGCCCATGGAGAGAGCTTAGCCAGATGTAGTCCTAACTATGACAAACACACCATAAGGCCAATAAGAGAGGCCCCACTTGACATATAGTTTTGTCATAATGACTTCGGCTTTGGTAAAACACAATATAAACACTGGTCACCCTTAACATTACATGAACATTCAGGCCATTCTGGGTCCAAAAGTCTGAGACCACTAGTGAAACGGCTGCCTTCTTCTAAGTGTCCCTCTTAATGATAGTATGCCCTCCAGCTGGCTTGGATTCCCCAAGTTTGTGCAAGAGCTCCTTTTCACTCAAGAGTCGTCTGAACATGTTTTCAATGGAAGGGTTAATACATATGGCCTTTTTGTGCAAAGGCTTTAACAGGGTCAGCATCACAAATGTGCTTAAATTTAAACAGTAAGCAACGTCAGGTATTGCAGGATATTGGTTTTTTTTTTTTTTTACTAACCTTAAAAAAAATAGTTCTCTTCCAGATATTACTGAACAATGTGCTCTCAGACTTTTAGACCCAACTATATATGGAGAACAATGCTTACTTTAATCCTTCATAGCCTGTACACTGTATACAAAAGCAAATGTGACCCATTTAGGTCTTGCAGGTCAATTTTAATATTGCCCCAAAGTTTTACCTCTGTGAACATGGTCAATAGACCAATGGAAGTGACCTAAAATCACACATACAATGAGGTAATTGAGATACCTACATAACTGTAATGCTTTTCTTCTGCATGTAGGTGTAGTCAGTTTCTTAATCACATCACCATACAATACATCAGTTAAGGGAACAGATTCTTTCTGTGGTTTACGTAGATTTACGTAGTTGTTTTGCTCACATAACAGCTGTAATGCTTTCAGCCTAACCCCATTAGTGAATCGCCATAATTCCTGCTAGATCGACTGACACTGAAATGATAGTTAAGAGGCTGGGGTAACCCCTGGCCAATACATCATTGTAATGATTAATCAACATTCTGAAAAGGGTCATCGACACCAGGCATTTGAAATTCCAGTGCGAAGTTTTAGAAAGCCTGATAACAAATAAAATATGGAGAAAAAATTAATGAAATCATTAAATATATGAATATTTTTAATATATAAAAAATTAATAGCTGAATGTGGAAGGTTTAGAAGAGACATTTTAGTGAGATAAGGCCTAACATTTATCACACTGTGTTCAAAAGCCTATGCTAAATTGGTTATACCCTATGTTGATTACTTCTAGGAGCATAAGATCGAATCACTGAATCAAATTCTTCACCTGTGTGTTTTGCGAATGATAACGAGTTTGCTACTGCCCAACCAAGTTAAATTAGAACAAGCATTTTAATTTGCCTATTGGCAGAATCCAAAGTCCTTGTACTGTTTGCCATAGGCATAACCTGCCCACCAAACTCTAATAAACATATGGAGCGAGGTGACAAAAAATATGTACTTGGTAAAAAAAAAAAAAAGCCATGTGAGCACAGACGCTGATTACTGAGCCCAACAATAATCTTAAAGAATTATTAATTGAGGGCACTGGTGTAAATTGACTTTGCCTAGAGTTCTGAGTTGTTTTTTGTGGGCCTACTTTCCTCTCTAATGAGTATTAATAGCACAATTAAAAACAATGTGTTCATTTTCCCATACAGTTAAACGTAACCCCTCATTCATTTTTTTCCGGTGAAGCTTAAGGGCCATTTATCTGCTCCTTAATTTAACATTCATTTTGGTAGAGGTAGAGCAGGTGAGACTGGAAAATCACACTGCACTTCCGACCTGATCTCAAAGCCACTCCTCCAAAACACATGGACGTGCACTTTCTGATTGCTGTAGAGCACTATCCTACCTCAGGGTCATGGCAAAGTGAAAGTTAGGTGAGCACACAGTTCAGCAAAAAAATCCCCTTAATTCCCCAAAATGGAACAAAATGCAGCAAAACAATCCCACCATGGTGTCACTTATCAACCCTTTCTTTACTGTCTTCTGTCTGTCTTACTCAAGAAGCCTGCCTCTCGATTCTTGCTTTCCACCTTGAAAGTTGCAGCAGTTATGTTCTGGAGCCTCAGACCACAGCACCATTTAAGGTGGAATGGATTATTTATGTAGGTGTTCTCTCAGTTGTTGCCAGTTTGGAAAAACACATGCTTGCTCTAGTTTTGGTTCATGCTGTACCCAATCTCTTTCTGGTTGTAGCTTATTCCAATTCTGTTTTTTCATTGGCAAGTAGAAGCTGCTGAAGTCAGTTTCTCTGCCATTGTGTAACTGGCTCACTAGCCAACATGGCTACATGACTCGTGTAGTGCTCGCAAGTAGGCAGGCAGACAAGCAAGTAGGTCATCCCAGTCATTTCATGCCGCATGAATTGAACTGCCACAGATAATGAAATTATTATTATTATTGTGCTAAAGCATTTAATTCATTGCTATCAAGATGGTATGAGGATTTCAAGAAATAAGACAAATGCTTGAACAAATGTCCTTTCCTACCTTTAAGTGTCAGCACAGGAAATCAACATGTTATGTTAATTAAAATTAAAAATAAAAATAATTTCCCTCGTTATTAACAAAGTATCTGTTCATCAATCTCTAATTTGTTAGGCCATAATGTCCAATTAAACTGGAAGGTGCAATTATGCTTTGTCAAGACAAATTTTTGTGAAACAAGTTTTTTGGAGAGTTTGATAAGGTGTGGGATTCATGGCCATGACACTATGGCAAAGACATAAAAATAACTGGTTTGAGACCTACGGCCAGGGTCAAATGTTACTTTAGAGAATTAAAGAAAGAAATAAAAAAACTAAAGTAATAGATTCCAAAATTACCCAGTCACTGTTACTGTCAGTGTGACAAAAGCTTGTTTGGCTCTTTGTTGATGCACTATTGGTCTAAAATAATAATAATAATCATAATATTAATAATAATATGCAACACTTAAAAATACAAAAAGTAAATTAGAAGCTTCAAGTTATTTTCTAAAATAACACAGATAAAAACAGATTTCTTTCTTCCAAAATATTTATTTGAGTATTATTACACTCAAGTATCTAAAATGTAAGGTAATGGAAAAGGGTCTTGGGAAAGGGGTTCTACTTCAAATTCACTTTCAACAAATATCTGTCAGTGAGGTATGTGTCTATGGTAATCTGGCTATATAATGAGCAGGTGATTAAGTAAAGTTATGGGAAGGTAATATCAAGTAATACATAGTAATACGCAGTAATATGTAGCAACATGTAAGTAGTAATATGTAAAGGTCTTTTACATTCTCATGTCATTTTTAAATATTTGTCTTTGGGTCTTGTGGTTTTTCTATAACATCATTCACAGAACACATAGTGGCACCTTAAAATGATCCTGAGGGAGATATAAATGAATAAAAAATGGATTTAAATACCTGTAACTATGTTTAACTAGGTACTACTTTACACTGAAATAGATAGATAGATAGATAGATAGATAGATAGATAGATAGATAGATAGATAGATAGATAGATAGATAGATAG
>JBBPDA010000025.1:515809-535667 GCA_037974385.1 Arnoldichthys spilopterus | reverse complement strand
CAATGTCTGACTTTTATTAGTTACATTTCATAGAATTTTTATTTATTATTACTTTTGTCTGATTAAAGTTATTTGTGACCATTTTGAGTTTTTCTTTCATTGACTGAAGGGTACCAACAATTTTGTCCACGTGTGTATGTATGTATGAATATGGAACGCACAAATATGGGGGTGTCATTTCTTGAAATCCAAAAATGTGTCTGCAACCTTGCAGGTGGAGAAATCAAAAATCATATTACTATAAGCCAAAACACTATGACCACTAACAAATGAAGCGTAAAAAGATGAGATCCCCTTTTTCTTTACATCATTTGAGCCAGCATGTATGTGTGCATTTCACTTGGAAAAGTGTTTGTACTTGTATGCACTGTAGGAAAAAGGTAAGTCTCTGGAAGGAGAAGTTTTCTTTGTAATATTCTGTTGGGAAACCCTGGGTCCATGGTTCCTATCTAAATATTGTTGCAGACCACGCTCAGCCCTTCTGGGCAATGGTATTCCTAATGTAATTAAGCTCTTACAGCAGAATAACACTCACTGCCACATTGCACACATTGAAAGACAACGGTCCCAGGAACATGATAAAGTGCTCAAAGTGGTGCCATACCCTCCAAATTCTCCAGATCTGATTGAGCATCTGTGACGACTTCACCTTGTAATTGTTTACAAACAAGATCTGTTGCTAATGTCTTGAACCCGGATACCAGAGGACACGCTCAATTATCTTGTTTTTATGGCATGCTAAACACCAGCAGCATATTAGGCAGGTGGTCATAATGTTTTAGCTTACCTTTGCGCACGTAGTACTTACTTGTCCATCACATAAGGCATGAAAACCTACCAACCTACCAGGCTTTCCTCTCTGCTGCCCATCATCATGATCTTAGTGTTTGGCTTAAGCTTTAAGGTGCCCAGCTTTGTGCCATCATCTGCTGGCTTACCTGCAAGCATACAGTCCTCAGTAGGGGCATAACATTACAGCCAGTTCACAATTTGGTTTGAGAGGCTTTTAGGGGCCCATGGTTTGATATACACTCACAAAATATTCAGCAATGTAAGACAAAAAAAAAGTATATTCTCACTGAAATGCAGGGGGAGAGGGAGGTATGACATGAACGTGCTGGACTGGGTTGTTAAATGACACTGGTTGAACATCATAAACAATGCAGTTCAATCAAATATCATAATTACTAGAATCCAGATTTTGCATTGGCACATGTCCATAATGCACATTGTCACATTCTTGCATTGCGATATCACGCCATTTGCATTACTGATCACTGGCAATGCACAAGTATTAAAGTTCATCAATGACAGGAAAAAACAGGTGATTATGCGTATGTATTTTCTGCAGTCATTCCCTGGAAACTGAAGAATGTGCCTTTACCTTTCACCTTCAAGCCAAGCAGCTTTTGGCGCTCAGGGAGGACTCCTGTGAGAGACTTGATGGACTGCTTCAGGTCCAGCACAGTGTCCTCCTCAGATAGGGAGCTGATGGAGTACTCCTGCCCACCCCACTTGATGATAACTGAGACAGACATGCTAGTGCAAGACCTGTTGAATGCAGACATGTGTGACTCTTAGTAGTGAGGGATGGTGTGCACCTTCACAGATGTCTGATGATGATTAGTGCTGATGCACCTGAATGAAGAAACTTAGCTTTAGAATGGTATGAAACAGTTTGCTCTTATAGGGTAAAAAAATTCCCAACCTTTTCAGCAGAATGATGGATCACTTCAGGTCAGAGCTGCACAAACTTTCTACTCCCACAATGATAGCAAGCTAGCTTTGCATGTGACAAGACAATGAGCCACTGAGTCACATGGATATTAGAAGCCGATCTGAAATAAATCCACAAAATAAACAATCAGTACAATGGCCACTTTCGTCTAAATCTAAGGAAAAAAACAGCTACTTTATATGACAGTTGGACAGGCAATATTTACATAACGCATAGGAGAGACAAGAGAGCTAACAAGCTAATTTGGCGGTGTAGTATATTGCTTAAGGGCATTTTGATGTGCTCATGCAGTGTTAATGCTGAAGAGATATCTAGAAGAAGAAGACTGAACTGAAAAGAGGCTTAGACACTGAGAAGCCCATTATTCACTCCAGATACAGAAGTCTCGATTTTCAGTGCACGCTGCTATGCATCACTATGTGATGCCCTTACAGCAGGAGAGACGTGTCATGCATCCTGAAAGTGCTGTGAATTGCTATAATATTTTTAGAGATATTTGTCACTTACATCAAGTCCAGTTCATTACATGTTCTGCAGATTTTCACGTCTCATTCTCCCTCCGTTTTCTCCGTTACTGCGACATGAAGCTCCAGTGCCCCCTGTTGGACTGGAGGGTGGGACTCGCTCACGTCGATAATGTATGTACAAATATAATTATGCTTTTTGTCAGTAAAACTTTTTATAACCCTCTTTGCGTTTAACAGTTTTTCTTATTTTGAAATAGCTACAAATTTCTCAAACCAAATGAATTATTTTAAATATGTGAAATGATTTTTATTTTTTTTAAAACATCTAATTTATTACAAAACTCATTGCAAGCACAAAAATATTGATCAAATTATTATTATTATTATTGTTATTATTATTATTATTGTTATGCAAACGACAGGAAGGAATGGAAAGATGATCCGCTGAGGCGACCCCTAACGGGAGCAGCCGAAAGATTAATATTATTATTATTAATATTATTATTTTTTTAGTAGTAGTAGTATTAATATGGCCACTCGAGCCGGAGGACTTTAGCCCTGTAGAGTGTTCTTCTACGGAGGCGTTCGATCATGTGACACCAAACCGAAAGCGGCCGGCGAGGAGCGGTGACTCTGTGTAGAGTTCACGTGTTGTACGGCTTTGTAGCTTTTACTAACTTTTTTCTGAGAATGGGTGACGCTGTGGCCGAGTATACAGCTCGACTTCAACAACAGGTAAAGATTGATGAGATTCAAGCTTTGAAATTGTAACTGATAACGCGTGTTATATTCGCCCGGTGCGTGCTGCTCAGTGTGCATTAGCTTAGCTTAGCGTGTGCTGCTGCTGCTGCGAGCTGATGAAACTGCGGCTGTAGAGCGAGCAGAGCGGGTTCACGGGTACATTGGTCACTGCGTGGCTTCGTTTATGTGCAATCAAAACATAGCCTGCTGACAGACAGGTTATAAACGTCCTTCTGTTGTTAAAAGTCCTATACCCTTCCATTTGATTGTATTTCTAGTATTTATTATTAATTATTTTCTTTTACCAGTGTCCATTTTGAACGCGTTTGTGGCTTCAAGTTAAACAAATACTCATAATTTGTGTTTACATGACGAGTTTCCAATCTCTCATCTTCATAATACACGCCGTGTTATTGTTTTTCTGTAACATGGACCTGTAACCCCAGTATGAATGGACTGATGCTGCAGGCTGAATACACCAGTGTTTCCCAGCCTTTATCCGGGAGGCCCACTACCCTGCAATACACCCTTTACTGTGATTCCTGCTTTAACACACCCATTTCAGGTCAGGGAGGGGTTATTAATGATGGAGTTTAGTTGGATCAGGTGTGGAGAGCAGGGAAACCCCTAAAATGTGCAGGGCAGCAGGCCTCCAGGAGCACGGTTGGGAACTGCTGCAATAGACTCATGTAAATACATTGGAATTTGTGACTTCACAAAAACAGTGCGTTTTAAATGGGCTGTTTGTGGGTTTCATGGTTGGACTGGGAAATCAAAATGTGACCTCTGTCTTTAACCCATCACACGTGCACACATGGAGCAGCAGGCAGCTATCAACAGTGCCCAAGGAGTACTTTTCTCAAGGACACCTCAATGGTGCCTGGGCTGGGACTTGAACCTGCGACCTTCAGTTCACAAGGGGAAGGTCCTCCACTAGGCCACCACTGGTATTCCATGATCTGAGCTTTTATGTTCCTGATGTTTAAAGACCTACTATTGCATTCTTAATTGTACTAGATTTAATATTAAATTCCTACCATTAATTCTACTACACATAGCAGCCACTTCCTCCCTTAGTGTCTCACAGCATAGTGACCGTTAATGTCTGATCTTGAACCTCTTGCCCTGCTTTACAGGAAAGGGAGATTAAGTTCCTCTCAGCTGAGATAGAGAGACTGAAGGACCCCCAGAGCCTGGACTTCTCCTCTACAGATCTGGATGAGCTCAGGGAAGAGAACGCCAAGCTGAAGTATCGTCTCAGTATCCTGAAGAAGGTGAGGGCTTGACAAGCAAGTGAACATCTTGGGTTTGTTATTAAATGTTTCTAACCTGTAATAACAGTAAATGCCAGTGTAGTTTTAATGTTTAGCTGTAATAATTAAGGACGAACTAATAACCTTGTTTTGGAATTTCCCAGCAACACGTCCAATATTTCCATATCTGGACAGTTCATTAGCTTTCACCCCTGATTAACACAACTTTATTTAACTGAGACAACAAACTGTTCGCACATTAGGGGTGTAAATCACAAGTTTCATCGCGATTAGATCTGATCATTTTAGCCAGAGATGCGATATATTTTTGATACCTCAAAATTTGTCGCAATGCGATTTGGTTGAATTCTGATGTGTAGTGTAGTCATAAGCAAAAGAAGCTTCTCAGGGCAAAACACTGCTCACAGGAAAGTTAGTTGTGGAACAACACACACACATTGATTTTCATGTATCATATTGATATGTTGGAACGTGTACTACTTTGGTCGATGCATCTATACAGATCGATTCTTAGTTACACCCCTACTAAGCTTGCAGAGTTTGCCCAGGATTTTTGTATTGGAGCTTCAGAATTTAGTCATGTTGTTGTATACCTACAGTAACCCAAAAAATGAGACCGCTCATGAAAAGTGAAAGTGACTATTTGTCATTGTGAACACACTCAAGCAGCTACCAACAGTGCCCGGGGAGCAGTGTAGGGGGACAGTACCTTGCTCAAGGGTACCTCAGTAGTGTCCTGGGCCAGGACTTGAACCTGTGACCTTCAGGTCCCAAAGGCAGCGTCCTAACCACTAGGCCACCACTGCCCACATCGTAAATTAAATGTGGAAATTAAACCAAAAAAAATAGGGTGAAACTGATTATATATAAATAAAAAATATTTTATTATGTATAATAAAAGAACTTTATATATAAGATAATATTTATATAAGAAATTTATATATATAAATTTATAATTAACTGTAAAAATAAAATAAAACATTTACATCAAGATAGTACTAAAAGGTAAGGTGCATATTTTTTGTCAGCAGTTAAGCAGTCTAACAGCTTGTGGCAGAAAGCTGTTTAGCAGTCTGGTAGTTCTGCTTTTAGTATCGTTTGCCTGACTGCAACTGTACAAAAAGTTCACGGAAAGGACGTGAGGGGACAGAGGAAGGAACAGTTCTTGGACAGAGGGTAAGGACACTCCAGTGACGCTCTCCGCTCTGCTCCTCTTACTATCCTCTGCAGGGCCCGCTTGTCTCCCATGTTGCAATTGGAACACCATGTTGAGATGCAGTATGTCCACACACTCTCAACCATACCTCTGTAGAATGTTGTGAGCATGCTGGTAGGGAGTGATGCATGTTTCAGTCTCCACAGAAAATTGCCCGTTTCACACAACCAGTGGTCTGCACCCCTAGGAACTTCATGTTATTCACTTGATTTATTCAACTGGGCTGCAGGTAGGACTTGAACAGAGTGTTCAACCCGAATGTAAGTCAATCAGACGTTGCTACAAAACATGTAGGAGGTCAGATCACATTCATTAATTCAAGAGTGGAACGCCCGTGTGGACTAGGCCTAACTGTAATTTCTTTGTACACATCCCTGATGGTCATCAAATTAACACCTCAGTTAATCAAGGATCCAAAACACAATTTCTGCTCGTTTGTTGCTAAGCATGCAAAGTGCCTCTTGACATGACCGGCCGTGTCTAGTATTTTTATATCCGGACAGCTCAACAACTTTTATCCTTGACTTATTTGCCAGATTAACACAACACCACAATTTAAAGTTTTTCTACGCTATCTTGGACATTTTTTCCGAAAAGCTGAGGAAAAACTGAAAACACTGACCACAAAGGAAGGAAATCAAAGGTTAACTTTAGCCTATTACAGGTGAACTGACTTGTGACTGTGAAGGGCAGAAACACGGTCAGTGGTCAGCGAGTGAACAATCAACTTGACTGACTTGCTTAATTAGTGGTCTTGCTTATGTTGAACTCTGGTCTGTATACATTCAGTATATCATGGAAAAAAAAACTAAATATATTGCTTATATATTACTTATAGGCCATATATGAATTTAACCTGTATCTGTTTGTATATATTTTGTGCTTTTGTGACATCAAGTTTCCTGTGTCTTGGAAGTTGCTTTGGATAAAAGCATCAGCCAGATGAATAAATGTAAAATGGAAATGATATTTTAGTTTTGGGTTTTATTTTATTTTAGTCAATTTAGTCAGTTATCACTGTTTATTAAGATCATAATTGCTTTGCAGACATTCATTCATGAAATGACTCTACAAGTTTATGTATTATATAATCAGAGCTTTGTAGAATTGTAGACATTAAGAAAATAATAATAATCCAATGTTGAGCACAGGATTAAAGTGAAGCTAAGCCTGATCATGTAAGTGATGATTTTTGCAAATCCCTTAAACTTGCATACTTGTCCAATTAAAATTGGTCCAGTTTTAGTTTATACCATTTTTGCATGATTAAATTGTTCAAATGTACCTGCTAGGAGGGTGTGATATAGTAGGCAGCAAATAAAGAGTCAGTTCTTGAAACTGATGTGCATAAAGCTGAAAAATTAGTGCGTATCTGAGTCACTTTGACCTTATTGTGACGGCTAGACATCAGAGCATCTCCAAAACTGCAGGTCTTTGTGGAGTGTGCCAGGTCTGCAGTAGTTACCTACCTACTAGTGCCTACCAAAAGTGATCCAAAGAAGAACAACTGGTGAATCGGTGACAGGCTCATGGTCACCCAAAGTTCACTGATGCATGTGAGGAGTGAAGGTAGCCTGTCTGGTCTGATCCCACAGAGCTACTGGGGTTTAAAAGTGATTATTGATTCTAATAGAAAGAGGTCAGATAGTGCAGGACAGTCAGAACTCTTTCTGCAGCATAAGGGGGCCCTACTTAATATTAACCAAGTGGTGTTATGGCTGATGAAATAGTGAAAAAAAAACTAAAGGAAAATATAGATTTTTTTGTTCTTTCTGTCAAATGCATTGCCGTACAACTCCCTGCGTGTACTTCTCTGTTGTGAATGGATTTCACAAATGTTTTAACATGTAAGGTAAATTGCAACTGCAGCATGTGGCCATGTAATAGCAGTCTGGTGTTTTGTTAATATGGGTCATAAACATGTTTTACTCTTTTACAAATCAATTATTATTTTGTTTGGTAAAATTGTCCCATTGTTGTGTTTGTGTATAATTTGTTCTAACGTTGCCTTTCTGTCCCGCGTAGAGCCTACAAGAGGAGCGGAGCAACAGTAGCAAGAGCATGACCAACATCAACCAGCGACTCCAGGAGATCTTTGGGGATGCCATCAGTGTGGCTTACCCTGACCTGGAGAACCCACCACTCGCTGTCACTCCCAATCAGCAGGCCAAGTTTGGGGATTACCAGTGCAACAGTGCCATGGCAATGGCCCAGGTCAGTAATGTGCACCGATGTTACAGAGGCATGATGTTTAACCAGAAATGTAAGATATCTGTCTCATTACAAAGTTATAATAATGCTTAACTGTCCCACCTTTTTTTGGAATGTGTTGCAGGTTTGAATGACAGGAAAGGATGTATATTTACAAATGATATGACATTGACCAGACAAAACATGACATATTTTGTATTCATATTGTCTGCAATGAAATACAAGTCAAAGTAAATTTAGTAATCACTCCTTTCTTTTTTTATTTTCAATTTCCATATCTACTAATATAGGCTGAAAAAACTAAGACTCCATTGCATGTTTCCATGTGTCATAAATTCTTAAAACATAGTCTAGGGCAGTGGAGGCCTAGTGGTTAGGACATTGCCTTTGGGACCTGAAGGTTGCAGGTTCAATTCCCAGTGTTCTTACATTTTTCCTACCTAAATTTTTTTTCCTACCAGTAGCATAAAACTACAGAAAACATTGTAATTTCTCATGATATTTAATACAATAAGAAATTAGCAGTGATTATGACATACATGCATCTGTTCTGAATTCCAAGGCTAGCATGCATTCAGGCTTCACTTACACACACTCACAGACATTGAAAAATGTACGATCCTGGTCTTCAGCACGCCAAGTTCACATGTAATAACAGCGATTCGGTGTGCACATGCACAGTTAACTTTGGTAGGACATTTTCATGGGTAGGAAAAAATTTCAGAACACTGGCCCACGCACCACTGGGGTACCATTGAGCAAAGTTTTGTCCCACTACACTGCTCCTTGGGCGCTGTTGATCGCTACGTGCTGCTCCACGTGTGCACGTGTGATGTCACATTTTGTTGTGGAGCTTGAGTGATGATTATTGAAGGCCAATGTGTTGTTTTTGAGTCATGTTGACCAAGTATAAGTGTGACTGTAAGTACTAAATAACCCGAAGATGTAATAAGCTTGATTTTTGTTGGTAATACAACAATGATATGGAAATGATATGTGCCTTTGTTGTTCCAGATGATGAAGTCTAAGGGACAGAAGGTTAACCCTAGGGAGATAGCTGAGAAGATTGTTCAAAACATTCCTGACAACGAGTTAATTGCGAGAACAGAAATTGCCGGACCAGGTTAGTAATCCACTGGAGAATATCGGCACTTACTAGAATCAAAAGACGTTTCTCAGTGTCTTCTTCAGTAGTGCAATGCTAAACTCTGTTTGATTGTAGGATTTATTAACATTCATCTTAAGAAGACGTTTGTGTCGAAACTTCTCAATAACCTGCTTCTGAATGGCGTGCAGCCTCCGTCTTTGGATAAGAAAAAAAAGGTTTGAGAAATGATTTGCCTCAAGCTCCAGCTCTCCAGGAAAAGCTGTTGGAGATGACGTAAAGTGTACTTCTCCTCCCTCCTTTTTAGGTGGTTGTGGACTTTTCCTCTCCTAACATTGCGAAAGAGATGCATGTAGGTCACTTGAGATCAACCATCATAGGGGACAGCCTGTGTCGCCTCTTTGAGTTTTTCGGCCATGATGTCTTAAGGTCAGTGAGTGGTGGGATCGTGCATTGTTGGATAGTTTTTACATTAGGTAAAGCTCATTTAATGGTATTTTTTTGTATTAAACTGAATTTTCATAAATAATCATTCGAGGAGTCAGTAGGAGCCAGCGTAACAACAACTTGAGCTGACCGTTATCATGTTATTCAAGTTTGAAATCAGTAGTACAAACCAAATCTGGTTGTGGAGAAATCAATGAAGCAGTTGTTGCACAGGAATAGCACCTTGCATCACATGCTTGTATAGTTAGTAGGACACTAGTAATCTGTCAATAAAAATAACAAAAAAAATAATTTGTAAGGCCAGCAATTCCTGACATTGGAATGGCAGTTTTACATTCAAATACACAGGCTTTGCCCCTTTTTAATCCAGGTAGTTGAAATGTGCCATTATGGCCATAGAAGATTAGATGAGCATGTGCAGTTGAAGTGCTGCTTGTGTTAACATGTTTTCATTCCTTTTTAAAAGAAGCTCCATGCCTTTGTTGTTGAAAGTGCGGTGGTAGATTTTGAGGGCATGTGGGCACTCATTCATGACTTAATTCAGAAAAAGGACTTTTTTTTTTTTTAATCTGAATAATAAAAGACTGTCATAGTGAAGTGTACTCCTCCTCATGTGTTTACTGGGTCAGTAGTTTTTGTACTAAATCAAATAAACCACTTCAATGATATTAAGAGCCAAGTTCTTGAAGAACAAGAACTTGAGTTAAAGGCACAAAAAGCCTCATTTTGCTTCTGCAATTAGGAATTTTAGTAGAGTTTTTTTTTTTTTTTTTTTTTTTATAATAAACAATTGACCCTGAACACTTGCAGTGCTGCTTCACAGGTCTTGTTAAGTGAAATGTTTTTAAGAAGAGCTCTCGTGTCCTGCATTGAGGAGGCGTTTAGTCTAGAAGTGTATTTTCTATTAATGTGAACAAATCCATGAAAACATTTGTTAGATTTTTGTGGCCCTGGTTAAAAGAGGTCGCTCAGTTGTTTTGAATTAGGTGCTTTGCATTGAAAACTTTTTTCAACGATCATCAGGTTGAACCATGTGGGAGATTGGGGGACGCAGTTTGGAATGCTGATCGCTCATTTGCAAGACAAGTTCCCAAATTATCTGAGCGTTTCGCCACCAATCGGTGACCTCCAGGCGTTTTACAAGGCAAGTTCTACTTTAGTTGTCTTTCAAGCTAGTTTAATGTAGTGTACTGATTATACTTTACATCTGAAAGTCTCCTATATTCTACTTTTTGTTTACAGAGCATAAATATATATATTTGTATATTTATTTGGGCAGTGATGGCCTAGTGGTTAGGACATTGCCCTTGTGAGCCGAGGGTCGCAGGTTTAAGTCCTGACCTAGGCACCACTGAGGTACCATTGAGCAAGTTATCATCCTGCTACACTGCTCCCCAGGGACTGTTGATAGCTGCCCACTGCTCCACGTGTGCATGTGTGATGGGTTAAATATTAAAGATCACATTTCATTGTGGTGCTTGAG
Source organism: Arnoldichthys spilopterus (assembly GCA_037974385.1). Classification (NCBI taxonomy): domain Eukaryota; kingdom Metazoa; phylum Chordata; class Actinopteri; order Characiformes; family Lepidarchidae; genus Arnoldichthys; species Arnoldichthys spilopterus. Next base: position 524,985 of record JBBPDA010000025.1, on the reverse strand, counting down.
TGTGTTCACAATGACAAATTTTCAATTTACTTCACTTATTTACAGTTTAGAAATTTCCAGGCTTGTTTATCATCATATCTTTATATGATGCTCATCAAAGTTGTTTCTTTCAGAAACAAAATCTTCCTCTTCATACTCACTTTTCCAGCATCAGTCTAGTTCAACTGTATCATGGCCCAGAAAGAAAATCAATTCATAAATCAGCTGCTCCAACTCACAAAAATGTATATCAATCAGCCACAACATTAACACCACCTGCCTAATATTGAACAGTACCATTGCAGGCAGTGGTGGGCTAGTGGTTAGGACGCTGCCTTTGGGACCTGAAGGTCACAGGTTCGAGTACCAGCCTGGGCATTACTGAGGTTCCCTTGAGCAAGGTACTTTCACTTGTGGTGCATTGTGTGTTATGACCCCTTTCTATTAGAGCCAGCATTCACCCTTTAAACCGCAGTTGCTCTTCTGTAAGATCGAACCAGATAGGTTTGCCTCTGCTCCCACAATAAGCCTTGAGAGCCCATGACCCTGCCACTATTTCACCAGTTGTCCTGCTTTGGATCACAATTGTTAGGTACTAACTACTGAAGACGCTCCACAAGACCTGCTCTTTTGGAGATGCTCTGACTTGTCTAGCCATCACAATAAGGCCCTTGCCAAAGTGGCTCAGATCCTTACACACGTGTGATGTCTAGACAAAGTCAGCGCATCTCCAAAAGAGCAGGCATTTCCAAAAGGCCATTTTTCCTGCTTCCAGCACATCAACTACACGGACTGACCGTTTCCTTGCTGCCTAATATATCTCACCCCCTGACAGGTGCCATTGTTATGAAAGAACTACTTAATCAATGTTCTTCACCTCACCTTTAGAGTATAAGTGACTATTTGTCATTGTGAACACATTCAAGCACCACAACGAAATGCAACCTGTGCATTTAACCCATCACACATGCACACGTGGAGCAGCAGGCAGCTTTTAACAGTGCCTGGGGTGCAGTGTAGTGGGACGGTACCTTGCTCAAGGGTACCTCAGTAGTGCCCGGGCTGGGGCTCGAACCTGCGACCTTCAGGTCTCAAAGGCAGCATCCTAACCACTAGGCCACCTATTGGTGAGGTTAATATTATGGCTGATCAGAGTTGGCTAATCATATCCAGAGAGTGGGACAAACATGTTGAAATCCCGTCCACTCAGCCTAGCCACTGTTCCCCTCAGATAAAAACCCAAAGATTGTCCAGATTCATAATGACTGTACACATTTTAAACCAGTCACAGCTTTTTAATTAGCTCGGGTTATATTCGCTTTATAACTTTAAACGGTTATTAGGCTTCTGTTTGTTTTTTCTATGTACATTTATTAAGCATCTGCAGTCAGCTGTGTAATCATGGGCATTTCTGTTAAAGACGGGCAAAAAAGGTTAAACAAGGCTGTGTATGGTTCATTAGCTTAGTCTTGCACTGAAAGTATGTGTTCACATGCACAGGGAGGATTAAGGAATATTTAGACCTCTATAATCAGTCAACAACTGCAAAAATAGCTTTAAGCATGAATGCACATATCCACTGTTTGCATAATTAAGAAACGGGAGGTTTACTAAGCCAGCTTTTAAGTGGACATATTTCTTTTAATGACAATAATTTCTCTGTAAATCACAGTTGGAGATTTGCAGATGGTAGATTTCTGGCATCATAGAAAATGTAGACACTACCTCTCTAAATGCAAACAATAGGGAAGGCATTTGAATAACCCCTTTTCTTCTAACCACAAACATCTACAACTAGAGTTGGCTACGCTGTACTGGAACTTTGACTGGAACAGGGCTCTATGGTCATACAGGATGAACATAGTTTATTTTTCAACACTCATGGTGGGTTTGGTGGAAATGGTGGTGGTTGTATAGTGAGAGCACTCAGCCCCACTGTTAGTTATGAATCTGGAATGTTTTGGGGACGTTTATCCTCACAGTGCCCTGGGAACCATGTCAAGATATATAAAGGATATTTAAACAGAGTATTTGGTTGATCTTCCACCTGGACAATAATGTCAAGCATGCATCCAAATCTGCACAAAAATAGCTCAATGACCACTGAATCCAGCTTTTGACTTGGCAATTAGTCCCCAGACCAAAAAGATTCCAAAAAGTGATGTACTAAGACCCAAGAGGTTCTGTATTCAGGAGTGGTCTCTGATTGCCTGCTATGTATTCACCAGTGTCGGGTAAAAATTCCCTCACTTGTTATGTCAATAAAGATTACATTAAGATTGCTAAGTGTAAGTTTGCCAATAATTGTGACATGATTTACTTTAAAAAATCATTTTAACAAGAGGTGTTATTTTCGTAGACTAAGTCATGTGAACTGAAAGTTATGTATCTCATACTTTCAGTGTGACCTTGAGCTGATTAACTAAAAGACCCATTTATAACATCTTTTCCTAGGGTGCCAAGAATTATCGGGCAAATCTTTCTTTGTTTCTTCAGCTAGTCTTTGTTTTAAAATTATTACCTGCGTTTTTGCCTGTGTGTATTTTTGAGTCCGCAAGGGTTTTCCACCTAGTGAGATTATGCATGTTACCTTATTAGCGGAGTCAAACTTAAAAAGAGACTTATAATAGTAAACCTTTTTTTTGCATTTAAAGCTAAACTTTTCCCTCTTGTCTTCACTCTCAGGAGTCTAAGAAGCGTTTTGATGAAGATGAAGACTTTAAGAAGAGGGCCTATCAGTGTGTGGTCAGGCTCCAAAGCAAAGAGCCTGACTTCATCAAGGCCTGGAACCTCATCTGTGATGTGTCCAGGAATGGTACGTTGTGAATGGTTTGGATGCCTTTGATGCAAAGAGGCTCTGAAATCGGAGCTCAAAATATATGATCTTGCGTTGTGTCGCCACTAGGGGTCAGAGTTGCTTTGCGACATAAACGTTAACTGAGAAGCCTGCTTAAGATTGCTGTCATCTGTTCTGATTCAAAACCTTGAGCCATATTTAGTTAAATGGTAGACCTAATATTCAGAGACACCTAATAGCTTCGTGGTGCAGTTTGTTATCTGCCTTGTACGCTGTCTTGAAGTCATCACAGGCTACTGGCACATTGAAAGAGACTGCTTTTATTGCAGCAAATACATAAACAGCCAGAAATGTATGTTGACAATTAGAGTCAGCAGATTTTTCCCTTTAATGAGGGGATGGGCCAAAGAGACCACCAGCTTTCAAATTAATTTTGCACAAAGTGTCAGTGCTTTTAAGGTTAAAGCTATTTGTGGAGGGACAGAAAATTGATGCTCTCAGACGCCAGATGAACTGTATGTACAGTGCTCCTGTTTTGTTCTGAGCAGCACTAAAAACCATGTTAGCCTGGCTAGCGGCTTGTTTTCCTAGATGAATGCATGTTTGTCCAAGCGAAGTCTTGGGGCGTGTATTCACACCGATTCTCCACATTCATTCTTTATGACTATCATGGTTGTGCAGACTGTGCTACCGACTACAGTGCTTTAGCTGTTTGAAGTCCTATCACCTGAGGCAGAGTAGCTTACATGCAACAGTAACTAATGTGCTCTTACTTTGCTGCATAGGAAGGAAGTGTAAAGCAGAAAGTAGGCATACTGCCTTTACAAAGAATGAACATTGAAAATAATTGGCCTATAGATGCATACAGATTGACCAGCACGGTGTGGACATAATACCATATTAGCATTGCTGCTTATTACGACTGCATACGACCGATGTAATAAAACCCACACTGGTAGAGCTGGATACTGCAGTACGTTTCTAGAACCAACTAAGTGACTTCAGCTACCAAGTATTAAAGCAAGTGAACAGTCAGTTCTTGAAGTTTATGTGTTGGTAGTAGAAAAAATGGACACGTGTAAGGATCTAGTCAGGATGGTCACAGCAAACGGTAAAAAAGTGTTTCACCATTTCAGTACTGGTTTCAATGTGCCCTCGTCCACCTCTCCATTTCCCCTTGGGGGGCACTCTCCGCCACCATTTTAAGGGTTGTTCCATTACTGTAATATGCTCTAGTGAAGCTTATTAGATGAGCCTTGGGGAGATGAGGGATTGAGTGACACAAATCTCTATTTCAGCAGCAGAACTTACCCAGAAATCATTGTAATCTGACAAATGTCCCTTTATGCAAAGCAACAAAGGCAGGCGAAGCTGTTTATAAGCCAAATAGCTGTAACATTTTTAATAACACTGAGTACATATCATTTGAATTGCTGTACTCCGAATGGATTTAGGGTATAAAACCTCTTCATCTGTTGTTAGGTGAAACATTTATTACTCCACTTGTACTGTGGCTAGCTAAAGGCTGCACAGCTAGCAATGACAGAAAGATTGGCAGTACACCACAGTTGTATACTACAGCCTATAGCCAGAGCTGTTATTCATGTATTATGTGTGGTGGGTGCATTCTGTTTGAATAATCCCCTTTTTCATGTCCCCTTCCTGTCTTTTTACTGTAAGGGGCCACTTGTCACCAAATGGTGAACCAGGGAAAATAGTACTATTTACAAGGCTAACTTGTGTGTTAGAGCCTTGTTCAAGATTAGGATTGGAAAAGCCAATATTATTATTATTATTATTATTATTATTATTATTATTATTATTAATCTTAATAACAGGAACACACCACTGCTGGTTTTGTAGGTTTGTGCTGTTTTTTCTCATGTACTGCTACAAAAAATATTTTAAAAAATGCTAAATTGGAAAATATTCATGCTTCTGTCTCGTTTAGATTATTATAGTGGTTTGTTTACAGGATTTAATGAATCCTGTCTATTGCACTTGCAAGCTATACAAAATGCAGCAGCCAGGTTGCTAACACTTTCTACTAAGTAAACTCCTTGCACTGGCTCCCTGTCGATTTTATTGTCCGTTTGAAAATGCTTGTACTTCTATATAGAGCACTAAATGGTCAAGCTCCGGGATACCTGTCTAATCTTCCACTCAAACATACAGTTTCTCGAAATCTTTATTCTCTTGCACAAAATCTGTTAGTGGTTCTCTGTACAAGATTAAAGACAAGGGGTGATTGAACCTTTCAGTTCATGGCTCCAAGGCTTTGGAATAATCTCCTCCTACAATGGCTGACTCTGTTGATTCTTTGAAGAAATCATTAAAAACCTTTGTTTAATCAGGCTTTTATGTTTTGTTTATGCTGATATGATCTGTTTCTTTGATGCATTGTACTGTTCATTTACTTACTTTTTACATTTTGTTGTACAACACTTTGACTACATGTCAAAATGAGGGTAAGTGTTTTAGCACAGTCGTGAAAACATTCTGCTCTTCCAGAATGTTTCATCAAAGATCAGTTTGAAATATCAGACACATCCAAACATCTGTCTAATTGGGCATTATTTATTTATTTTTTTCATCAAATATCTGCTGTTACCAATGTCCATAATGTTGACTCGTTGACTCCTTGACCCTGCAGCAACAAAGTAGTAAAAAAAATGTGATCAAATATTATGGATTTTCTGAAAATGAGTTTGTAGGCTGATGTGAATAGTTTTCATATAGATATTTGCAGATTCAGTTTTTTTATGTCAGGGAATATTTGTCACTATATGATGATTTTACTATAATTGTGCTTCCCTAACTAAACAAAATTAAATTGGTTTTATTCAATTATATTAATTTGACTAAAGTAAATATGTCTCACATCTGATTTGTTTTGATTAAGTATAGTTATAAAAGATAAAGTGCCATTAAATTCAAACTGAGTTCTTGAGGCCAACTTCATTGTATGCACTTGTTTATAAAGTTGTTTTTGTTTTAATCATGTTGCTTCCAATTTTGGCCAGGACTCTCTTGAAAAGGAGATTTTTAACCTCAATGGGATTTTTCCTGGTTAAACAAATGTGTTTTTATATATAAAAATATATATCAAATATATACTAAATATCAAAAAACATCTAACTTTTTGAGAAGCATTACAGCTAAAACAAATATTCAACCCACCAATAGGTCTATAATAAAACATTAATATCAAGTTTTTCTGTTAAGTTTTTATTTACATTTAATTTCTTTTATTTACGTTCCATCCTGAAGTTGGAAGCAGTTCACCTCTAGGGTCATGCCTTTGTGAGCAGGAAATGAAGAGCTTTCCCCCCTTCCAAATATCAGTAAAGCCCACCATATTACATTACTAATGCAACGTACTGGAATATTCATGCCCTGTTGGTTTTGTTCATTAAAAGTATTTAGCAGCTACGACTAAACATCTACTAGCTGTTCCTGTGCCAGTGTTAAATACATTAGCTGTCTGTGGAAAAAAAAGGTGTTAATTAGCTTAAAACTGGTTCTGTGAACATTTCCCAAATGACATTACCATTATTTCTTCCTGGAAACCTGACCCCTCAAACCTCCTTAAACGATGCTGTAGTCTGAACAGATACTTACTTGTACTTATTATTATTGTTTGTTTAATGGGTGTGCTTAAGATGCATAAAGCCAATTTTTACCTCATTGGTTCCTTGGCTCTTGGTGAAGAGTAGTGCCTCAGTTTTTTAGAACATTGCAAGATGCTTGAAATTTTATTTATTTTTAAACTTTCCCTGAAATTCAGAGTGAAAGTCAAGTGACCAGATGCTAGACTGTTCTACATTTATGTTACTGGTGAAAGATATTGTTCCAGCTTTTCAATTACAGGTCACTTTCAGGCAGATTTGTCACTTCGATTCAACCTTCGATTAATTCATGTTGTCAGTAATTCTTTTTACATGATTTTTTTTTGTGCTAATTGCATGAAATGCCTCTTTACAGTGCAAACCGTAGCTGCCTTTTGTCTCTCTTACCTTTCATATACCTTCTTTAATGCACAGCTAGGTTTGAAAGGCAGGACCACTCATGGCTTATGCAAAAGGATTGTAGTCTGTTGCATTCACTAGCTGGCCTTGCCTTAGGAATAACCAGGAAGACTCTCTAACCTTCAAGAAGTTGAGCTTTCCGTTTAAACATACGACCTGAATTTGTTAGCTCCCCCTTTAATTCAACATCACTTTAAAATTATAGATTAAGACCTTCTCTAGCTAATCCCTCTCACTCAGCCCTCTGCTTTAGCCTCTATATTTAATAGAGACCTTTCACAGAAGCGAGTGTGTTCCAACCAGCACTGCAGTTTTAGCTTCTGAACTCTGAAGGGCACGGGGACCCCCGGGCTGTGCCACTACCTCATTGTGCTCATCTGGCTCCTCTTCTTATCGCTTCTTTGTATTGAGTGCTACTCCCTTCAACTTTTGATACCATGAGCCGGAAATACCTTTAATAAATGCCGTAGCACCACCCACTCAAATGGACTCTTATCTAATAAAGGTCAATTAGTATGAGTTTTGTGCGTGTGTGTCATTTTTCCTGCTGAATACATCAAATCTGGTTTTTTTTCTGCTAACTTGAGGCGTTTGCTTAGTTTGATTTCCCCAAGGTGTGGCTCCTGTAATTAAACACCTCTCTCCCTCTCGCACGCTCTCTCTTGCTCCCTCTCACTCTTGCTCTCTCCCTCTCTCTCTCTCTCTTTTAGAGTTCCAGAAGGTTTACGACTGCTTAGGCATCCACATCCTTGAGCGAGGGGAGTCTTATTACCAGGACCTGATGACTGAGGTGGTGAAGGAGTTTGAGGAGAGAGGTGAGCGTAACCTATTGGGTTCCTTTAGCCTTTACCATGCTGTGCCGTTCCACACCATTATGTTTCATGTAGGTAATGTCTGTCAGGAACCAAGTAAGCTCGTTCATTTTTAACTGAGCTTAAGCAAGTATTTAATGTTAGTTGTGCCATACACAAAACCCAGTACAACTGAGATACTGATCAGTAAAGATTGGTATCGATGCCAAAGGGGCATCAGTCAGACATCACGTTAGCATTGGTAGTGAGTAGGTTCCCCTCATGCTGCTTAAACAGCTCTGACTGTGGTGCACTGTGTGTTCTGACACTTTTCTATCAGCCAGCATTCACTTTTTAACCCACAGTAGCTCTCTCTGTGAGATCTAACCTGATAGGCTAGCCTTCACTCCCCACATACATCAGTGAGCCTTGGGTGCTCGTGAGCCTATCACTGAAACACCAGTTGTCCTTCCTTGATCAGTTTTGAACTACTGCATAGCTGGAATATGCTACAAGACCTGCAACTGACTGTTACTGCTGAATAAAATATCCCACTTCCCTCACATTGTTATGCAATAGCTAGAGTGTCAGTGTTATTCACTTTATCTATCAGTGGTGTTAATGTTTTGGCTGATCAGTGTACATTTATGTACATCACAATAGTGCTGTCAGATATATTGATAAACACATATATGATTGTTTAAAGTCAAATGTATTTATAATGTGAAATTTAGATCAATCAGAGTTGACCTAAAGTGCTATACAGAGTGAAAAAAAAATAACAAGAAAATACAGCTGCTAAAATACTGTGATTTACAAGGTGTACAAGCGACCTTATTGTCTACATCAATGCAACTTATGTTGTATTAACTTATTTGACACACACAGACCCCATCATTTAAGCTGTTAGCAAAGTTAGCTCCCTTAACGTTGGAGAAAGCAGACTGGTAATCCGCAAACATGATTTGCTAGCTAGCAAAAAGCTTGCACATTGCAGTATCTTTCATCACAGTTGAATGGATGACTTTACAAGCTAGCTAGCAAGCCAGCTAATGACTCCGTTAGCTTGTAAAGTCAACCCTTTGGCAGGCCTGCTGCTCTGTTCCTGATCCTAGCTGGCTGCATGCACATCTGCCGAATGGATAGGACTGCCTTTAGGATAAAACACGATATTGATATATTTCTTTTTATTAATTAGTATCGTATCAAAGTTGCAAATGTGTATTTCATGACAACACTACATCGTACTCGTATTGCTGGTATCAGATCAGTACTTGCTGTACAGAGCATTTTATAAAAGTGCTGCAGAAGACATTCATGCTTCTGAAATGTCAGGAATATAATTAGCAAATACAATTTTTAGCATTTCCGATTTTTATAATGACATTGACAATTCCTAAGAATAGTGAAACAGTGGACGTTGATATATATACTCCGTTCTCTGAGCTCTAGGGGGCACTGTTGTTTCAACATACTTGCATGCTCTCTCTCTCTCTCTCTCTCTCTCTCTCTCTCTCTCTCTCACTCTCGCTCTCCCTCTCTCCCTCTCTCTTTCTCTCCTTCTCTCTCTCTCCCCCAAAC
>JBBPDA010000025.1:474630-515008 GCA_037974385.1 Arnoldichthys spilopterus | reverse complement strand
GTCCTCATTCAACCAGGTTCAATCTCTCTCTCTCTCTCTCTCTCTCTCACTCTCACTCTCACTCTCTCACTCTCTCTTTCTCTCCTTCTGTCTCTCTCCCCCAGGCCTGGTGGAGTTGGATGAGGGCAGGAAGATAGTGTTTGCTCCGGGTCAATCCATCCCCCTGACAGTGGTCAAGTCAGATGGGGGCTATACCTACGACACGTCAGACCTGGCAGCTGTGCGTCAGCGCCTCTTTGACGAGAAGGCTGACATCATCATCTATGTGACTGACAGTGGCCAGGTGTGTTTGTGTGGCTGCACTGGATGTCAGCATTCTCTAGAGGGGTTAGAGAGAAGGTCCAGTCATGTCCCAGAGCTCTCACCTCTGCAGCAAGATAAACCTGTGTGTGTGTGTGTGTGTGTGTGTGTGTGTGTGTGTTTCAGCTTCTCACTCCATCAAATATTAATACAGGCCAGACCAGTTTTTGTTATGCACCAGTCTTTTTCACCACATCAGGTTCATACATTAGTATCCCTGTGCTTTGTTCAAGAACGGGCTGTATGCCTGTCTGCACACAGCCGCTCCAAATTCTGCTGCCATGACCAGCGTTTCAGACACGTGATTGCAAATAAGACATGTGTTGGTGGAAAATACTTGTCTTTATTGGAGAATGCACAACTACCTGCAAACAATACTGTTATTTGTCAATGAGGCTGTTCGTAAAATGATAAAATATCTCTTTCTCCATTAGGGCAGTATGATATGAACAGTTTTTAAGGCAAATACAGAAAGAAATTCTGATAATCAGTAACATAGAATAAACTTTATTACCCAACGGAGGCTGAAATGTTTTTGTTCTCCATTCAGATACAGCGTTTAAAACATCTGGAGTTCACATGCAGTAAAACAATGCATCATGCAAAAGCACATGAACATTTTTTAAAAAGCTGAAACACTTCTTAAAATCATAAAAGTGGACTCAAAAATCTTGCATAATTATATAAATACGCAGTGGTACAGTATGAAATAATTGTTCATAGTATAAAAGCTTATTTACTGTTCAGAACAACCAGTTTTATAAGTGTTCTTGATTATGATAAAATTAATAATTAAAAGAAAATTTGTTTTAGTAAGCCCTACCTGCTCTGTTATGGATTAAAAAAATACACCTGCAGTACTATTATATGACAAAGTGTCACTATGCAACTTATTTGAAACATGTAATAGGTTTGTTGAGGTATAAAACACTTTGAACGTGTAGTTTCTATCACCACTGCTGTGAGCAGTTTTGCCTGTGAATTTCTCCAAAATGACACGTTCCACATTAAACCACTCTGAATGACTTTGTTTAAATTCTAACTACTTAAAAGTGCATAAACCCCCAGTGGAATTCTGCTTTTTGTTATTTTGAATCCCTTAAATGCTTAGACTCTTTGTAAACTAAGGCTTATTATTCAGTAATTCTACAGAAAATTATGTGATCTGGTGAAGTTATAGGAGTGAGGATGGGAAGTTGCTGTAATTGAGTTCAGCAGGTGGTTACTGTTAGTTTAGAAGTCTGTATAGACAGTGGCATATGAACATAAAACAATCAAGTTCTCAAAACTGATTTGCGTCAGACAGAGGTGTCGGTTCCAACATTAAACAAGGCACTTAATTTTGGTGCTGTATCAGTGAAATTGCAGGTCATTTTGGCAAATTTAACTTTTTTCAGCGTAACTTGTATATTGAGTAAACCCTGTTCTTCATAATAATGCAGTATGGTGCATGATGGGCAGTGGTGGCCTAGTGGTTAAGACCTTGCCCTTGGGACTTGAAGGTCGCAGGTTCAAGTCCTGGTCCAGGTACTCTTGCGCAAGGTACCGTCCCACTACACTGCCCCTGGGCACTGTTGATAGCTGCCTGCTGCTCCATGTGTGCAAGTGTGATGGGTTAAATGTAGAGGTCACATTTTGTCATTCCCTGAGTGTGTTCACATTGATAAATAGTCACTATAACTTCACTTCATGTGTATTAAAGTACCTATGTTTTCTTTCCATGACAGGGAGGGCACTTCCAAATAGTTTTTGCTGCAGCTCAGATGATTGGCTGGTATGACCCCAAGGTAACACGCGTGGAACATGCAGGCTTTGGAGTAGTGCTGGGGGAAGACAAGTAAGTTTATCTGCTGCTGTTTAAGTCAAGTCAAATAGGCTTTAATTTTCATTTCAATCATATACAGTTCACACAGTACATAGTGAAACAAAAACATTTTTTCAGTTTCTCCATTACCAAGGTGCTACATGACAACACAGGACCACAGATACTACACATATGACAACATAAAGTGCATTGTGTACAAATACATGCATAACCGTTCAACGACAGACGGTTACAAAGACAATGCAGCAGCTACCAGTACACAGTTGTGGAATCTACCAGGTGCAAAGTAGCAGGTTGCGCAAACTCTGTGATGCTGTTCATTGTGGGCAGTTGTGGCTTAGTGGTTAGGGCATTGCCCTTGGGACCTGAAGGTCACAGATTTAAGTCCTGGCCCGGGCGTTTCTGAGGTACCCTTGAGCAAGGTACCGTCCCACTACACTGCTCCCCGGGCTGTGTTGATAGCTGCCCGCTGCTCCACATGTGCAAGTATGATGGGTTAAATGCAGAGGTCACATTTAGTTGTGGTGTCCGAGTGTGACAAATAGTCACTTTCACTTTTACTTCATTGTACCTCTTTCTGTGCAAAGTGGGAAACAACTATTTCTCCTATGCACTCTTAAAGTCCCTGTCTCCCTCTCTTTCTCTTTGCCACAGGAAGAAGTTTAAAACCCGTTCAGGGGACACAATCAGGCTGATGGACTTGCTTGAGGAGGGCTTGAAGCGATCCATGGACAAACTTAAAGAGAAGGACAGAGATAAGGTAAGAACTTAATGCTAGAAGGGGAAAAAACACACACACAGGCTTATTCCCACATCCCCTCACTTGCTTCTTCTTCTTTGCCCTAAACTCCTCTCACGTTAGCCTTCTTGAGTCATGTTGGTCAATTCAAACAAGATCAAGGCGCAGCAAATAAGAACAAAATGGAAAATTGTGACTCCTTCACCGGCTCCCATGGGAGCTCAGCAATTAGCTTTGCCTCACCTGCCGATAATGAAAGATTCTCTAATAGCTCTGCATCTTCACGCTGAAACGCCTCAAATGAAGTGCTGATTGGAGTCGCATAAAAAAACACCGCTTTTAGATGAAAAGAGCAGTCTCTACTCACTGCCTCACACTTGATCTGAAAGGCCTTTAGATTATTAGATGTTCTCGTAGACGTTTCCTTTAACCGCAGTAACCGTAAGCTGTCAGGTTTCCCTGTTCTTTAGTATTGCCAGTTCTGAGGCTGTGGCTGGTAGAGCAGGGGCATGTTCCTCTGAATTGACGTTGGCTAATATATTTTGCTAAGTCTACGTACTTGTCAAGGATATTGAAAGTTACACATGCTGCATTAAATTGTGCAGGGAAAGTTAGCAGGCGTGTAATCGCGCCCCGTTCCCCAGGGCACAATCAATTAGAAGCCCAGCATCGGGAGCAGAAGCCAATTTCAACTTTCTTTAGAGAATCTGATGTTGTTACGATGCGCAGTGCGGACAATTTAGTCGTCTGCCCTGAACGTCACTCTGCTGAGCCTGGCTGCCGTCCCAAAAGCACCACCTGCTAAGTAGCTCGTGTTGGAGTGGCTTTACTGAGAAAATCCACATTTTTGGAGATGAGCACTCTGATGCTGGTCCCTTTCGCCTAACAGAAGGCTGCTTCCCATCAGGCACTGCATTATCAGGTCTTCTCCAGCACATAGGCTGAGGTCTTGTGGAATTAACGGTTTTGGGCCAACTCATATGTTTTCTCTGTCCAATTAGGAGTGTCTATTTAAATACCATTATATAGGGCTTTATATAGGAGTCTAAACATGACTGCTTGCATTTTACAACTGTACACCCTAGTGTCTAGAGTGAAACTGCTGCTTTAGGACTGGAGGGCTCCTTTTTGATGATGCATCTTAAAGGTGGAAACAATTTTAAATGTGTGTGTGTGTGGGCAGTTTGGTCACTATGTGTTATAAAATAATAATCTGTCTGGTCCTAGTTTCAATCAACACCATGCATCTTTTGAGCGTTTTGAGTATTCTGGGATAAAACCCCTCCCCAATAACACTATGTATGCGATACAGGTTTTGACCCAAGAAGAGCTCATACGGGCGCAGCGATCTGTCGCTTTCGGCTGCATCAAGTACGCTGATCTGTCCCACAACCGCATCAACGACTACGTCTTCTCCTTCGACAAGATGCTGGACGACAGGGGCAACACGGCAGCCTACCTCCTCTACGCCTTCACTCGCATCAGGTGGGCCCCCGCTAGGGATCGATGGCCACAGGCAAGAGGTCCATGTTGGGAGTGGAGCCTAGATTGATTCCTGTGTGAGTGGGAAAGGAGCAGTCTCACCTGGGCTGCTTGATGGACCCTGTCCAATCAATAGCTCATGCAGGCAGCTGAGTTTCTGCTCCCTTGCCAGTTTCTGGCTAGAGTGTTGTAAATATGGAAGCATGTCTCCGAAGCAGAGGGGCCCTGTGTACATATTAGGGTGGAGTCTACAAAAGCCTATTGTGATTACACTGGTAAATATTATGATGCACTGAAAATGGTAAAAGGTTATCAGGTTTTTTTTTCTGTGACAAATTATTTACTTTTGTTGGATTACATAAGAATTTTGAACATCTAAGCACCCACAGAAACACTGATTGCAATTGGTCAGGATTATCACAGGACAAAAATGAAACAATGTGATTGGTTACAAGGCTCACTTGCACACGCAGCCTTCCACACTGGACTGTGTGTGTGTGTGTATCAGTGTGAAGCACTGAAGAGCTTCTATGGTCTCATTTGGTGTGTCTGCCTGCCTGCTCTCACCCCCTCTGTCAGGCTCTTGGCATCATGGCAGGAGTTCAGAGCAATGGAGTCCTCTCACCTTTTTTGTTCTGGCTGTAGGGGTACTTTCTGCCTTGGCCCTTAGTCTTTTTTTCGGTTCTGAAATCAAACCCAGCATTTCATTGCCACTTTGCTCCCTGTAATGAATGGATTCAGTATGCTCTTTTTCTGCTTCACCATATGCCTAGTTCACTTCCAGCCCTTCATCTACTTTTTAGAGCTTGGTTGTCTTCACTTAAGAATTACTCATGTGGGTATTGATGAATGAAAGCTGTGATCTCATTCGAGATGTATAATCACATGAAAAAATAAGAACAATGGAAATTGTTGATTTTTTTTAAACACATTTGTACAAGCAAACATTTTCACTCTCTAATACAGTGCCTACAGGTAAAGGTTATATACCTGGACAAAATGCAAGGAAAAGCAGATTTTTCAATCATTTACTTAACAAACATATCAACAGATATATTCTACTGAGGAGAAAGTAGCTAGTGTTGCCTTGTAGGCATTTTGCATAAATGTTTATCAGTCTTTGACATCTGCTTACTGAAATGTTGCACTCAACTTAGGGAATTTTGTATGGATCCAAACATGTTTCACGTTTTTCTTTAGCATGTGCTGTCCTTTTAAAATTGCACACATTACACTGGGGTTCAAAAACCCTCTTCTTTTTTAACTATTCCTTGTTGGATTTGCTTACCTGCACAGGTTCATTATCCTGTAACTTTCATATATACCCATCACTTTTTACTCTTATATGATGCAGAATTCACAGCTGAATCAGTGACTGCAAGCTTCCCAGTCCCAGGGGCAGCAAAGCAACCCTAAACCATAACATTTCTACAAGACTAAAAGTTTTTTTCCTGACACACCTCCCATAGAGATCAAATTTGTTGCTCCTGATCCCATGATTAAAGCATGGGGTTCTTGGAGACTTTGCATCAAATGGTTTGCTCTCAAGCTGAGTTTGCTGGGGGAAGCTGGTCCTGGTCTTGTTGTGTGAAATTTATTCCACTTGTAGATAATTTTTCTTAAAGAGAGCTATTTAAAATAATATTTAAGTCTCAGTTCCCAGGCCTTGTTCTGAAGGCCTAAAAGTTTTAGTTTGTTGATCGACAACGTTCCTATCCTCAGGGACATGGATTATGTTGTACAGTGTGGCCATGAACTTTTTCAGGAGGGTATACAGTAGCTCTTGGCCATCAGAAATGCTGGGTCCATTTCAATCAAAACTCCTGTGTAACTTTTAATGACTAAACTTGTCCAAGTGTGCTGAGGAGGCAACTACTTAATCACTGGTGACTTAGCTTAATAAGCAAAATGTAAGAGACATCTTATAGTAAAAAAAAAGGAATTTCTGTTCTAGATCATCAAATGAAATTGCATGCCAATTATTTGTTTCAGGATCATTTGTGCTTTCCGAAATATCAGTACTGCAAAAGCCAATATCATAGTTTTCACCATTTAATTTTGCAATATACACTAGAGTACCATGCTCTACCACTGCTGTACCCTGAGATATCTGCAGTGGGATGCTGCAACTGTAGATAATAAAAATCATAAACTGGTCTAATCCCACTAACACAATCAAGGTCGTGCTTTACTGTGGATATTGGCACTGGAGTTCCAATATCTTATGGTATAGCATTCCCTCTTGTGTTATTGTGAGGAAATTATTTTTATTATTACATGTTGAATTTATTGTGAGTCTGTGAAGAAAATGATTCTGATGCTGCACTGGAAATGTCAAGTTTCCTGAAGCTTGAGTCACACAGCACACTTTTCTCTGCCCCATGGAGGATTTTTGAATTTTTTGGCTAGTTTGACTGTTTTTGATGAAAGGCACCAGGCTTAACTATAGTATTTAAGGTGGGACACCAATGTAACATGTGGAACTCTGCCACTCGTGGTTGGCATTGATGGCTTAGTTAATTATAGTGGGCATTTTTGTTTCCCTCACTTATGTCTCCTGCTGTTAGGACAAGATGTTATTCATTGTAGTTCTTTTCTGTAGTCTTGTTACTTGTAACCAACTTTATATTAGCGGTTATGTTTTTTTAGTGGCTGGTTTTGTTGCTAGATAGGCGAATAAAAAAGGTAGAGTGGTACTAAAAGAATGGAATTCCATCACTGGGAGATACTGGCGCTCAGAAAATGCCTTACAGCCGATCACAATGCGAGGTCCAAATTATATGTGGCGTAACAAACAATATATTTTGCAGTTAAAGTTCCTTGTGCTCCTAATCAGTACATAGCATGTTTTTTTTAAACTCCTCCTTTTTTTCAATAATACTGTAGTGATTCCATTCACTGTCTACTGCAGATCCATAGCCCGGCTGGCTAACATTGAAGAAGCGGCCCTGCGCAAAGCGGCCGAGACGTGTGAGATCCTGCTGGAGCATGAGAAGGAATGGAAGCTGGGCAAGTGCATTCTACGCTTCCCCGAAATCCTCCAAAAGATCCTGGATGAGCTGCTGTTGCACACACTGTGTGACTACATCTACGAGTTGGCCACCACCTTCACAGAGTTTTACGACAGCTGCTACTGTGTGGAGAAGGACCGGCAGACAGGTGGGGCTCCCAGCATGGCCTTGAACTGTGCTTTGCTGCACAGTAGGCTGAGCCAGTTTGGGCTTACTAACAAATACTGCTATAGAATTTGTTTTTAACTAAACCTGGAGTTTCTTGGATCATGTGTTGATCTCTAGTCTTGGAACACCATAGTACTACAGAGTACAATATAAGTATTGCCTGGGCCTTAATGAGTCAGAGAGAAAGAAAATGCTAACCCCAACATAGCTGCAGCCCATTAGAAAGTGAGTTAAAGACTCACGTCTTTGAGACCAGACCAGACTAGACTGGAGAGGAACATGGTGTAATCCCATTAAGTAGTTTAGTAGCCTTAACAGTGTAATTGCTTTTGCATTCATTAGCTGGGTGTACGAATGGACAGGATGTTTAATAGGAAGTATGGACTGACATTCTTGTTCAATTTCCTGTCCCAAAGCCCAACATGCTTTTGAATTTACTTCGTTGTCCACCCCCCTTTACACACACACACACACACACACACACACACACGATTAAATTCCCTTGTTAAGTGCTGGTTACACAGACTCCACTGAAACTAGCTCACTTTGGGTTAAATAGCTGTTTTAATATGGGCTAATGAAAACCACTTTTCACAAAAGAGATGAGAAGCACTCCTGAGCTGTGACCAGTCATGATTGAAAAAGTTGATTAGATTTTTGTGTTGTGAGGTTTGTGTAGATATCAGCTAATGTTTGACAGGTGACTATTGAGCTTTGATTTGTTGCAAGCAGCCATTTGAATCAGCATTAACATTTTTGACCAAATCTAATTTAAACTATTGCTGCAAGTGGCAAACCTCTCTTAAAGTTGTTTATACTCTTTTTTTTTTTTTTTTTTTTTTTTTTTAAGTCTCTTTTAGTAAATAGTGTTCACTGCAATAGATTTTCCTTCGTCACAACATTGAATTGAACCAGTAAAGAATAGTATGGATTAAACAATTTACTGTAACTATATTGAGTAGATAGCATTTAAGAGCCAGAATGCAGCATCTAGTTGACTACATATTGACAAAATGTCTCTGCTGTGTTTTTAACTTTTTATTTTTTTTTATTATTGCTCAATTATTTAACCTTGTTTGCTGTTTGAAATTTTCACAAAGCAGCACTTCAGAAGATTAAACTAATCAGTTCAGTTGACGTCCGTTGCTCGTAAAGCCCTGTTATTGCACATTTTTCAACCTCTCCATTATGGTTTCCCATTTGCTATTGAATTTTCCAAACTTTAGCAGAACCTGAATCTTACTTGTGGTAAAAATGAAGCCACAATACCATATGTTAGCCAGCCATAATGCTAACTGTTGTTGAGTTGGTGAATGGCATTTAAGTGTCCTTTTATTAAAGAAGTCATTGAATTGATGAAAAAGGTTTTTTTTTTGTGTGTGCAAATTGCTTTCTTACCAATTACGCGTTTTCTTGTTCTTTTCAGGGGAGGTGGTCAAAGTCAATATGTGGAGGATGCTCCTATGTGAGGCCACAGCAGCGGTTATGGCCAAAGGCTTTGACATATTGGGTATCAACCCAGTCCAGAGGATGTGACCTAGTCGTTGCCTTGACCACCAACCATTATTGCCCCATTGGATTTTACGGTAAACTAAATAAAACCCAAATAACTCCTTGTAAAGACATGTTTTGGCTCAATTGCTCATCTTTTTTTTTTCACATAACTGTCAGAATAGCCACCCAGTGATTGAGGGATGGCCAGCCATAGGTGTCAAACTATCACCCCAGTAAGACTTAACATTTCTTGAAATACTAGTGAAAATGATTTAAATAAAAAGAAAAGAAAAGCCGCACTTATCAAACAATATGGATTATTTGCGATGTAGCTTTGGCGCGATCAAAACCATTACAGGTGTCAGTCCTTTATTGGCTTCTGATGCCATATTCAGTACAGCTAAAACCGAAAGCCTTGGGATTATGCAATAAACCAAGATTTTTTAACATATTCTGTATTCGTTGATTTATTTTCTTCTGAAGAAAAGACGTCAGACTCTCTGAATTATTTCATTTTAGATAAAGTAATAGAGTTCGTCTCTCATAATCTTGCTCTTTCTTTACTTAGGCTTCAAGATTAAATGAATTGTGGGTGATTAATGTTGTGTCCTGGCTTGATAATCAGTGCGGAGATTAATTGGACTGATTTCATTTTCTCGCAGTGCCTTTGGTTATTCTTTACTCTTTGGAAGATACCAGCACTTTCCTGATAATTTTTGCGTGCAAGATCTAAATTATAGATTTGGAAAATATACTAATTGCTTACTGAAACAGGTAAATGTTCTGGGTTGCTCTGGCTTATCTTAATGCAGTTCTTCAACTTCTTCAGCAACGCCAGGAAAAGCATTTGAAGAGAAAAGAAGAACAAAAACAAAGTAGACTCCTACGTATTTGCAATAACATTTGAGTTTATTTAGTTCATAAAGCATAACATCAAGAGATGACTGACTTAATCCTACATCTTCCCAAAGGCATCGCACTGGAAAGATGGAAAAAGGCAATTGGTGCTCATTGTCCAGTCGAAAGAGAAACACAATTTTAACTTTTCATGTCATTCAGTCAAAATCAACTGACTTTGTGTGGTTGAAATGTGCAAAAAACATAGGGCGTATGGCTTTGTGTTCATCAGCTTAAAATATTTGTAACGTATAATGTTTGATTTTAGTTATTCCTGTTTTAAAGCACAGCATTTGCATTTGAGAAAAGATTTTACTTGAATATACAAAGATCAGAGATCCTTTTTTTCTCAGAAAGACTTCATGTGTACAAATATGTCAAATGAAAACTTATAAACCATGACCGTGACAAATACATTGAACAATGAAGGCTGTTCAGTAGAGCTGATTAGCTTAAGGTCCCATATAGTGGGGGTAAATTAGGTAAAAAAGCTCTTCAGTAGTTAAGGCTGTTTAATTGATTTTATAGGTTTAAATAATCTCTTTAACATTGTTATAAGTCATTGAAACATTCAAATATATTAAATCACCATACAATGTCTAAATTGAATATAATGATTGGCACACATTCTTTAATATGTACAAAGGCTTCAGGCACAGAGAATAAAATGTATTCGATGTCGCTACAGGCGTTTAAGTCAACAACCTCGAAGAGCATTGTTATGTGCCAGGTCACATACACCTTCAGATGGAAGTGCTTAGCTTGATCAGACACATTTTCAAACACTCTGGAATAAATATGTGAATGTTACAGTTTCCAGCGCAACAACATGCCTGCACAAATCATTGTCACAGTCACTAATGTACAAAAGAGTTCCCCTACAGCAGCTCATCTGCCCTGAATCGGCGCGTCTGTCATGCTTTGAAGCAACGCGTCAGTGGCGTCTCTATGTCGAGCGGTGATGTAGGGGCAGACTCCTCAAAGAAGTACATTTTCCCGTTCGCGGTCCTTCTTTTAACGCTTAAAAAGCAATCGAAGAGCGAGTGCTGGAGACAACCTTTGCAATGCATTAGCCCGTGGAACGGCCCTTCAAATGGGATGAGACGTTTCATTACTCTGACACTCTCCCTTGTCAGTCTTGATAAAGCCAAGTGAAGCAGCTCTCCTGGAACATCTCATCATATTGTTGTTGTTCCTACTCTGTGGGCTGTATTGTCCCTGCATTAAAATGCTTCTCGCTCTCTTTCCCCAAAGCTGGAATATCTTCGGAGATCCTGTTCCTCCTTCATCCAACTGTGCAGATCGAACTCGATCACGTCAACACTTGCTCTTGTTTTATTATTTCCTTTATTTTCATTTTTCGACATGAAATAGGTGGCTTTAGGGGTCACAAAACTGTCCCGGGTTGCACGAAATCAGCCTATTCATGCCCTGGAATCCTTTATCCTGGCTCTAAAGGAGTCTCTAATTGCCACCAGGGTGGAAGAAAGCAGGTGTCCACCAACTTTATTATGCCATTCTGGAGATCGGCCCCTGATAGAGAGAGACAGAATAAATAACTGGGCTGGGACACCAGGCGTACCATAACAGAGACATATGGGCCATAGGAGGCTCAGACAAAGACTAGTTTACTTTCAATTTCCTCCTCAGCTAATGAGATCGGCCCCATTAGGCCAGCAGACAATGTTAAGCAGACTTAAAAGGAACAAATAAACAGAATGTTTTAAGCAAGCTGCCAGTGGCCTAAATAAATGTCACAACAAATTATCCCTCTACCTACTGCAATTTTGCCTTTTTTTTTTTTATTTAAAAGCGTTTTAAGAGGAGCAAGGAAGAAGGTGAGCTGGGTGTAATTCACTGCAGTGAAAGTGGTTGTAATTAACTTAAAGCAGTCATAAGCAGGTGTCATTGAGATGAATTGCAGGGTTCTGCACTGCAATACGAATGCATTAGACCTAGTAACTTTCTTTCTAACTTCACAGCTCTTCCCTCACTGAAAGCGCAGTGCTAGTATGGGACTCTGTTATGAGCAGGGCAGGGGCAATAAAACCTAAAACGTAATCAGAAAAATATATAGTTTCTCTTCCTTTACATTCCCAAACCTGTCATCTAGGTAGGTGCCAACCAATGAAGGTAGTGCAATATTTTCCAATGATTGTGCTACATGTTTCCCCTGTCACGCACATCCCCAGGTATACATCTCCATTTTCTCCACAACTGCTTTTCTCTAGTATGGGCTCATGTTTCATTGATTCTCTTTAAAAATTTGAATCTGCAAGCCTTCATTTCAAAGCACCCATGCAGGGAAGTAATTGATCACCTTAGGAACTACAGGGGGAAAAAAAACTGTAGCGATGCTATTTATCTTCCCTTTCCGTCGCTTTATTATGCCCTTTCGTAGACACTCACCCGGTGTCTGTCTGGCAGAAATGTGTGAGTCGTGATCTTTTCGCCCCCATCGGTTCCATGAGAAACTGGCAGCAGAGCACTTGGGCCGTAACCCCTCTGGTCGGCACATCAGCACGTTCTACAGAAGTGGAGGCCACAAATAGAGGCCCCGATGAAGGATCAGAGTTCCAGGTCCTGCAGATGGATAAGTCGAGTTTAGCAGCAGTACAAGAGAGGGATCACTTAAATTGCACTAGCAAACAGTGCTGCACTCGTAGGTTGGCTTGCTGAACTATGGGGTGGCTTGAGTACAACCGTGGCAGTAGTAAACAGGATTACACAAGAAATGGCAGGCATGTCATGAGTTGGCGTTGCCAAGGGATTTTCTCTCTGTTGCACTCATTTGTCACAGAATAGGCGAATTAATCCAGGATGAGACCCATGTCAACTTTCAATTTGCTTAATAATCATGCTAGCCACCTGGTCTTGATTTGTTAATGTAGTCAGGTTGTTAATGCAGGGATTTATACAATAGAAAATGTCACATTCTATTCCAAAAGCTCTTTTGCTGACTTTATTTTATGAAGGGTCGGTTTACATTAGGAGGCGATTCAGTGCATCGCAACATCTCAAATTTAACCACAATAAGTATTGATTATTCTGGTTTGATGTACTTAATACACAAGTGTGACTGGAGGACCTGTGACACAGTATTAGACAATAAAACTTCAGCAACTTTTGCAAACGTTTGCAAATTTTTCTTCAGAAAATAAGTGAATATTGTAATGAATGACACATAATTCCAAAACTATGCAATTGAATCGATACCTTTGGATCAATGCATCATGATGCACAAATGTATTTTTATTCTCTTACTTATTGTTTTTATGATTTACTTTCCAAAACAACTGTAAAAACACAGCTGCTTTGAGAATTAGTGCCTAGCAGTGCCAGAACGTTACATAAAGGGTGATTCTGAGCCAGTGGATGCCTCATTACCTCAGCAACACATGCTGCAGTGGTGGCCTAGCCCCAGCGGCCTGCAGGGTGTACCGGTAGACCTCTGCATCCTTGTCCAAGGTCTCCACCACCTCACTGTGCTGAAGGTCACTCTGCCACTGTCCATGTTCCCTCAGGATACGCTCAAGGACTTCTTGCTGCGAGACATCCACTTCTACTGCTCCCCTCCACATCAGCAAGGGATTGCCATCCTCCACCTAATGCATAGTCTCAAGTTACTACCTGCCCTTCTATTTCCCTGGACGTCTTAGAGGTCTCACACCTCCTATGGCTGACTTATCAGGATGTTCAGGGCAAATAAGTGCCTACCTTTTTAAATGCCACGTCCACGTGGTCAGAGGTGGAATAGCTGACCCAGCCTTTTGGCTTCTCCCTAACTTCCCTCAGGAGCTGCTGTACAGTGAGGTCCAGTCTGGAACGATCTGATAGATCAACCTCACCACTGTGCAAAGGAGAGCTGAAACTTCCGTCTATGAGGAAGGCATCTTCATAAGAGGTGCTAGGATTCTGTTTCTCCCAGTATTTTGGCATCTGCAATGGTGTGAGATTGATGAAAAAGGGGTTTTTACATATGTGAAGCATGAGTGATGGTCGAATGATGAACTCCTTCAACTCTTAAGGGACACAGCACTTTCAGATAGACTCATAACATCAAACCCTTGTAGTTAATGAGTAATTTGTAATAAGATGCATTACTGAATGAAGAAGAACTTAAATTGCATGAACGTTTAATAAAACCCTTTATTTATTTCCTTATGGTAATTTCATTATGGAGCAAAAAAAAATCTTTTTTCCACTGCATAGACAATGTTGCTAGGCCGTTTCCCCAACACTTAATCTCTGTATTTAATCTACACTAACTTGACCAGGAAACATAAAGTGCAAGTCCAGTCGGCTGCTGTTGCAGACTATAATAGCAAAATTCCCATGCCTTAAGTTAAATGAGCAATTATGCTAGATGACTGCTTTTGTTTTTGTCAGAGAGATAAAGGACACTATCATGGCTTCATCCTGTTGGCCTTGGTTATCCACATGTGAAACAAGCAACCATTTGTGCTAAATCAGTGGCTGAAGAGTCACTGTACCTGGAAGAGGTGGGTGCACTCCGCCACCATATGTGCCAACCCCTGAGTGGCAGCCAGGTTCTCGCTCAGATCCCTCTGGTCCGGTCTTCCCAAGCTGTACTTCCTGTGGCTTGACCTGTGTCCAAAAAACAGGATATGTCCCGGAATGCGTTACGTTGCTGTGATGTTATATAAATGTCCATATCAGGATAATTCCTTCCTTAAAAGAATATCGAGTTATGGGATACAGCTTAAGGAGATGAGAAGCCTGTCGCAGGGCTAGCATTTCTTTCTTTCTTTTTTTTTTCCCTTTCACAAATAGTAATAACAAAAACGCCTATCAGTCCACAGATTTCCCAATGTTTTCTAAGAGTGTTCTGTGTCTAGTCACGGAACAAGATATCAATCTGTAGTGTGCCAATTTGCAGCACTCCACCCAGGGCTCAGCAGGAAGGCAGACAGAGCTTGCTGGCTCCATGGCAGTTGGTGCACAAAGATGGTGGGAGCTTGTTCGATTGTTTCTGTATCAGTTGCCTGAATGCATTTACTCTCTGGGGTCTAGCTGTGACATCATTACATCTCCACTTCCCCTTGTGGCTGATATCATGGCCTGTCCTCTCTAAACACAACTTAAGCAGGGGGATGTGTGGACAAGGTGAATGTGAGGTTTCTGTAGAGCACTTGTCCCACAAAGCCAACAGTTTTAGATAACTGATCTCCATCTTGGAAGCTAATGAGAAGAGCTGGGCAAGGAAAATGAGGGCAAAAAATGAACTTCATCTCCAGTAATAAAGTTCAAAGCAGCCCTCTTCTGAAATATTAATCATTTTTACAAAGTAGTTCTCGCTCTCTCTCATTCATTTTTGCACCTCTTCTGAATGTTACAACAGTCTAAATGTATTACAAATATATCATCTCCCTTATCGTGACAAATGAAAGCCAGATGTGGGATTCTGCTATGTTACATAAGTACCGCTCAAACAGGATTGTTGCAAAACAGGGAAGAGGACTTTTAGTGGGGTTGGATGTTACCTTTTATTGTGAAGAACTGCCCCAAAATAAAGGTTTAATGCTGAAGGAACATGTGGAACTAATTAGAGTTTTTAAAAAAATAGGTAGTTGCTTGGAAAGCTGATGTAAGGCAACCTAGCAGCAACCTGGTTCTAACTCAACATTACGCAATATTGGGAACGTAATGTAGTTGCGAGAATTTTAGACGAGAACAAATCTCTCTTTTCTCCTCAAAATACCTGGTGCTGGTGCTCTCTCTCTTGAGGACGTTGAGATGAAATAGAGAAGGGGCCAAGCACACTGCAATATTGGTGGGGTTCATCTGGTTTTCCTCCATGCAGGCCACCACTTCTTGAAGGAAGAAGAGGAGGCTCTGAAGTGCCTCTCGGTTCTCGTCAGGCAGGAGGAAGATGGCTGCCTGTGCTGCTGCAAATTGTTGATCCTTTGGGAAATCTGTGATGGATGACAGGAAGCCTTAGTGTAAGAAACCTTGGCCTGAACAAGAACACCGGGAAGCTTCAAGTTCAAATTCATTTGTCATACTCTGAGTTGCCAGTTTATTAGGTACAGACACTCATTGGCCATTATCTCTTAGCATGTAGGTCCATTTGTAGGTTTACATTTACGGACTATAACCTGTATCTGTTGCTGTAAAATTTCTCAACCTGCCTGTACCTCATCCATCAAAAATAAGGGACCACCTTAGGACCAGTGCTGAGATGTTATTTGATAAAGGACCATTCATCAGCACAAACATCAGTGACACCAACACGCAAGTGGCTGGCACATGTACATCAGGCGCCACAACAGTAAACAGACATGATAGAAAACAATGCAATGCTTATTTTGTTCTGCCCAGCGCTACAACAATGGCACCAACAAACAAGACAATAAGAGACTCCTTAGGTTACTTGCAAGAAAAAAAAATTGTCCGTTATTGAGTCTGGGTTGAATATATTTGTTTTCATGGTTGGAAAGTTAGCCTGAGGGGAGTGCTTACACTGGTAGATGTGCAGGAAGCTCTCACACAGCTTGCTGGAGAAGACGGGCTCCGGTAAATCTCTGAAATATTGCTTCAGCATGTCCGCCACGTCGAAGGCCGACTGGCCCTCAAAGGAAAATCCATCCGGGTCAGCCTCCACCATGTCCCTCAGGTACTGAATTCGAGATTTGACCCCAGGCTTCCGGAAGAGGCCCACCTGCCATTTAGGAATGATTAAACAGCTGTCATTACGCAGCATGACAATAAGCATTATAAGGAATGAATGTCGTACCTGTATATACAGTGCATTTCACTATGTACTACGTTAAGGGGTTCAACGGTCTGACCTCATTGTGTATTTGTGATTCATCAATTACGTCTCCAGGAAGTGATTTATTCAATTTCAATATTATATAATCAATGCAACTGAATTGTTCCCTTAAAATCAATGCATTCATGCCTTTATTTATAGAGGGTGTATAGAGGAGCTTACCTGATCCAGGCATTCAGTCTTGAGGTACTCCATAGCTCTGAGGATGCTTGGGGGCAGAGGCTTCCCTGACTGCTGGACACTCTGGAGCAACGGTACCCCAAAAACCTTCCTGCTCTTGTGCTCTGATGCTTTTACCTTTCGGTATACTTTAGGCACAGTCCTGCAGGAGAACACGTGGCACCTATTACCCAGTGGACGACTTTATCTCTAGCGTAACAACAAAATACAAATTCTGCGATTTTCTTGTCTCGCATCCCAACTGTATGTTCGTGGGTGCACATTTTTGACATTTCATTCGTCTGGTGGAGGAAGCTCTTTGGTACCTCCTGAGTGCTTGAAAGCCTGATGAAACTGGCAGTAAAGGAATAAAGCATTTAACGTGGGCACGGTGGTTTTAATCCTTGAATACATATTGGACTGTTAGCGAATGGCTCATGATAAATTTCAGACTGTCCATTTCATTCAGCGCAGCTCATATTGATTTACATTCTGGAAGGCCCGATTTCATTAGCCAGTGAACTGACTGCCGTGGTTACAAGCTGTGTAGCTGAGGAGATAACCTGACAGCAATTTAAGGGCCGCTTCTCATTATTTCTATATAAATCAGGTTCAGGCACCTCTAGATTAAACTTCAAAGCCAGTCAAATCTCGGCTCGCAGGAGCAGACCAACCCGGCCGAAACTGGATTCGCAAATTTCCGTACAATGTGGTTCCCCTTGATAGCGTTCCTTTCATTTAGGGCCTTCCTTTCCAATCTGGCCTAACACACTTTAAATATCAAACTAGGCTGTTCAATTAACAATATCAGCCTCTGCCTCATTCCATTAACCTAATGATGTTCCACTAGTGTCTGAATGTGACTGTTTATATGTAAAAAGACCCTGACTTCCTGTTGCTTTTGTATAACCAGTGACTGATATTGTTCCTCTCAGATGTTGAGAGGGAGGGAAAAGTTGCTGGACTGCAGCAAGCACCATGCAAAATGTATCTGAAATCCAGCATCTTGTGCAGAACTGACGGTGCTGAGTAGTCAAAGAAGCAATCGATATGACTGTGCGCATCTGTCTGGGTGGATGTTTGGGAGGTGGAATGGGGAACCTGAGCAGATTATTTCTTTTGTAGTTAGCTCAATGGCTGTTAAAACAAATAGACCAATTACTTTCCCCTCAGAAAGTCAATTATGCCTTGCTTCGTACTCTGTTTTGCTCCAGTTCAGCCCACAAATGCATAATGTCAAATGGGTTATTAATTGTCCCATGGGAAGTGCAAGATGCAGATCTGAAATATACGTGAAAAGAAAGAAGAAAAACAATCAAGTAGCAAAGAAATGGAAAATAAGAGCTAAAGGCAATAGTTCATGAAGACAAGCTGGACTATGGTGTCCTTAATCATGGTGTGGCAGTGCATTTCCTATGTGGTGATATCTAAGGTCAACACTATCAACTGCTGATAACAAAGAGCCACCATTCTGGTTCCATCTGATCCAGCCTGGGGGTCCAGTAAATTCTCATGTTTACTTCTTGGGCACCAGAGCTGTGGTCAATGAGGAGCTTGATTTTGAAGAATTCATGTAGTTTTCTGGAACCTTTTACAGTAATTCTAACAGTTGCTGCCCAGACTGTATCATCTGTTTACACAAAGGACCAACACATTACACATTTCTTTGCAAAGTCAAGTCACAGTGGGAGCCTCCTAAAAACTTCAGGAAAGCATGCTGATGAAAACCTCTCTTGCAGTCACAATGCAGGCTTATGCTTTGTCATGCAGTCAAGGTAAAAGGGTTTGCTCTCTTTTTCAAGTACACTGCTCTTGAAACCTCCAGTTTTGTCTTGTGAGAGGCACGCCAAGGTTGCAACTCCACATAAATAATGAATGATTCTCTAAACAACAGGTCTGTCTCTTGCCTGCACACACACTCATTCAGACTTCTTCTACCTTCCCCACACCCTCGTTTTCCCTAGCCTCTTTACCCCCTTCCTCCCTTTATCTTATCTTCACCCATCTTACCAGTTCCAGCCTTGCTTGCTGAAGGGCGAGTGTTTGTCCATTAGAGCAGTGAGCCTGAGCAGACTCAATCTCCGCAGCATTGAAACATGTGTGGCAGGCTGGCCTTCGATGCCTGGGCTGGAGTTACTCGTTAAGAAGGTCTGATCACTGGACCAGTGAAGCTTCCGTGCACTGAAATGTACAAAAGCACACAGCGGTTTGACTAATATCCCTTTGACTGGTCTGACGTGAAGGTGACTGTCATTGTGAACACACTCAAGCATGAAATGTGACTTCTGCATTTAACCCATCACACGTGGAACAGCGGGCAGCTATCAACAGTACCTGAAGAGCAGTGTAGCGAGACGGTACCATTCTCAGTGGTGCCCGGGTTGGTACTTGAACCTGCGACCTTCAGGTCCCAGGGGCAATGTCCTAAATACTAGGCCACCACTGCCCGCCAACTGTTTTATGGCTGTGTTTATCCTGATCTTGATGACCCACAGCACTGCAGAGTTTTATTAACTCATTATGGAGCCCTCTGTGAGCTGGATCAAGCTGGCAGGGGCAGGGAAAAGTCTGGATGTCTGGATCACCAGAAGCAGCATTAAGAAAGATTGCTTTATGGGCTGGAAAAGGGAAAATAGCATCAGATTTGATATTTTCTTTCTAGAAAAAACTAGACACCTTCCAGAAAATTATGCAGCTGTTTCTTACCAAGAAGGGTGCTCTGTAGGCTGAGCGGTGCGTGACGGTGCCTCTGAGCTCTTGTCGTAATTTTGCTCTGGGCCAGTCTCCCCTGCTTCACCCGGCTCTTTGATCTCGAGGTGGATGTCAGTCAGCGAGGAGGGAGAAGGAGAACTGCAGTGGGAGAAGTCTGAGTCTCCATCTTCAGACAGTTTTTCTGTCCATGATGTGACCAACTCCTGTAGTCCACTGATACGTTCCATTACACTGTCCAAGGCTGAAAACACATCATCATCCATAATTTGCAGATGATCTGGGACATTGTCATAAATGCTGACGCGATGGTCATATGCCACCAATGGACTGCAAGGTAGTTCCTGATCTTTGGAACCACTGCTTCGACACTTTCGGCCTCTGTACCCATGGAAGCTCCCGGTCCTCCAGTTGACGGAAGTGTTGTCAATGGGTGATAGGATGGCATTGTGGCTTAAAGCCATGGGAAAGGTGCCTGGCTTGTGATCATGTGGAATCTCAAAGACTGGGTTGGACCCCAGATTGTGTTGGTTGTGGAGTTCCTGTTCATCAACATGGGAATCTTCTGTTGCCTGGTTCCGGGTGTCCAGCCTTTTGCGGTTACTGCGGATCTTGGTCACTGGGCTTGGGGTGCTGATGGTGCTGCTGTTCTCTGAGGGACTGCTGCTTGAGTCAGAAGGTGGTGAACAAGATGCTGCACTGCCAGCCTTGTCATGGAGTTCTGAAATGTCAAGGCAGTGAAACTGCTCTAGCTTGTCCTCACCTTGACCCTCCAGCAACACAGGACTGCTAATGACCAGTCGCCCTTTCCCACCTTGGCTTTGAGGGGCCAAGGTAGACCCTCTGAGCCGGAGCTTCTCCATCTTTCGAAGCAGGCTCCGACCCTTCTTTGCAGGAGGTTTTTCAAGGAAGGGTTCTTCACTGTTAAAGCTGTGAGGCTCACTTGGAGATGGAGGCCCACTACAAGAACTGTCAGGGGACAGGGGCTTGGAGGATGAGGAGCATCTAGAGGAGCTTCGGCTTATCTCACGATCTTTTCCCGTCTTGTGGGTCGCACTGCCTCCATCGCTATCTGCGCTGCTAGAACTGTGTGTGGAGAGGATCTTGTGATGTTCACCACTGTCCGACAGAGAAGCTTCACAACTTTCCGATCTCCTGAGGCTTGAGAAAGGACTGTCCATGGATGGCAGGAAGTCCATACCATCTGTACGAATCCAGCGTCTGGTCTTGCTGTCATAGGACCACTTAGGGCTGATGGCACAAGGCTCCTCATCCTCATTGTTCCCACCCTAGATTATACACAAGAGGTAGGGGTGAGTTTTGCAGAAGCATGATGTAGCAATGATTACAAGAAGGTAGCAGAGAAGGGTTTTAGCCCTGTCTAACAGTCAAGAGGATAAGTGAAGGGTTCTGAAGGTGTCATAGAAATGGGTGAAGCATTTAGGATGTGGAACATAAAATGTGTAAACTTGTATGAAAGTTTATTCTCAAGCTTGCTTTTGTTTTTATGTGATGAGGCTGTGCTCAAAGTTTGCTCATGAACTCACGCGTCTTCTGAATCTGTTCAGCTCCAGCTTCATCTCCACACATTTGTTTAAGGTGCCTAATCTCCTGGATGCAGAAAAAAGCATAATTGCCAGAAAAGCTGAGTGGTGTGATGTCAACCCAAATATCCCCTGTTATGATTAGCAAAAAATCTTTTAACAAAGCGCACCCTCGAGCAGCAGGGTTTGCAAGTCCATTGCTTTTATGGATAAATCACCCTACCTGCAGAGAGACTCAACAGCGTCACTATCCAGGAATTCATGATCACTCTTTACCCAATCTATGTCAATTGGGAAGTGACAGTCTGGAAGGCAAACACAGCAAATTGAATTGCAAAGTAACGTTCTTGCTGTTGATTATCATACGTGTGGTTAGAGATGTAATGAGTTCATTCTTAAAGCACAAGAATAAGTTTTACAAATAAATATTTACCTTTGAAGAGCTGTGCATACTGAGGGAAACCGGCTGCTCGCAGCCAATCGCAAGCCTCCTTGGCTTCAATCTCTACAAAGGGAAACAGCGCATATAGAGTGAATCATTTCTAGTTGCTCTGTTTTACCTGGCAAACATCAGGGAGAATTCAGAGCACTATTACCATTTAATTAAATTTACTTTTTAATTAACATTGAAAGAGAAACTTTTTCCTTCCCCCCAACAAAACTGTTCTGTTCATCCCCCCTCGTCTCCCGCCTATTTCATTAGTTTCATATGGATTATGTTGTTTAGGCGCTGACTAATTTGGTGCTAATTGAATGTCTTTGGCTTTCTCGTGGCCGACAGAGGGAAGACGAAGCAGCCTGGGCCCTTTGATTCCAGCTTCGCTGTGCCTGTCCCTCTATTCTTTTGCCACCCATTTGCTTTCACCTTTTCAGATTCTTTCCTAACACAGTACAGCCAGGAACAGATGGTGGAAACAAATCCTTTCTTTTGCACTAGCTGGCGAGCCATAAAACCTCCGCGCCTGGGACGGGTTCTGCCTTTCCCATAGGCAACTGCAGGGTCAAGGGAAGACAGCTGGACCGCCGGCTACATTGAGCAGATGGCTCCGATATGTAAACAGTGGGGGAACGACAGAGTGAAAGCACCCGCTCACCACTCTGACGCAGGCACAGTGTGTGTGTGGACTCGTGCTGGATGTGACTGGCTTTGCATCGCTTCGCCATGGATGTGCACGCAGGCTTATGCCGTGGCCTGCCTTTTCTGTTGTGTTGTTTTGGCAAAGTTGAGCAGCCAGATCGTCTCCCACATAATGAGGTGCTGCAGCTTGGAGATGCCACACATTGAGGCTGTGAATTGTGAATTTGGGGGTGGAAGAAGGCATCCAGTGACAAAGTTGCCTGACTGTCTGTCAGTTTGTTTGTGTATCTCTCTGTTTGTCTGTTCATCTGTCTTATCAGATATGGGCTCTGACATTATTACCAAGGTCCTACTGCCACATGCACTGATTAGCCATAACATTAACACTAGCTGCCTAAATTTGAGTAGGTCCCTCATGCCGCTGAAACAGCTCTGACTGTGCTCCACTGTGTTTTGACCTCTTTCTATCAGTTAGCATTCACTTTTTAAACCACAGTAGCTCTTCTGTAGGACAGGCTTCCCCACATGCATCAGTGAGCCTTGGGTGCCCATGACCCTGTTGCTATCAACTTCTAGAACTGACTTGGTCACTTGCTAATATATCCCACCACTGTGACAGGTGCCATTGTAGTAAAATAGCTAAATAGTCAATGCTATTCATTTTACCTGTCAGTAGTGTTCATGTTATGGTTGATCAGTATATTATGTCACATTTAACAAAACAGACAGACATGTATCAACCCCCCTAACTGTGCATTGCTGTGCTGTCGTCATTTTAAATGCTTGTGCGTGAGAATTATGTAAGCAGTGATGGTATCACACAGGCCTCCTTTAATACAGACAAGCCAGGGAAAGGCGCTTCCTTTTCCAAATACCCTGGGCGGCCCTACAGGAAGTCATGCTTTTAGAGTTTGGATGCTGATAACAGTTGCAGCCCATTGGGCCCCCTCCCACCCTGCAAGCCTCCGGAAGCCTAGAAGCGCCTGAAGGGCCTGGGAGGGCCTGTGCTTACAGTGGTACGTGCTGCTTAGGCTGTATGCTCTCTCCATGCACAAAAACCGCCATTTGATTAGTATCCGTCACCCTGGAAGTTCAGCCGGCAGTCCCCCCAACCCCACCCCCCTATTTGCTTTGCCCTTGAGAGTCCACATGTGCCGAGATGCTCCCTGTTGGAGCCACCTAATAACTACAGCATGTCCCCCGAGGCCACAGCAACTGCCGTGAACGCCTGTGTTCGCTAGAGCTGCTTGTGAGTCTGACATGAGAAAAGCATCTGTGGGACCCTGTGGGGCACAGCGCATCATGTTTTTACTGACAGCTTGTACAGTTGTAACCTTGAGAGCGTCTCAGCAGAGAGAGCGCTGGGTAACCTTTAGCTTTTCAAATAAGTTAGGAAGGTGTGCCAGGAGAGAGACTTTGAGGAGGGTTTTGGGGCGCTGGCAGAATAAAGTGAAGTTACCTGGAGTTACGATAAGATAACATAAAGTTGGGGGGGGGCAACAAAAAATGAATCGTTGCATTAGGAGGGGCCCAGTTTTCCATGTAACAGAGCCACATATCTTTCAAAATAATAGACTATAGTTGACTGGCAGAAACTGTCAAAGGCCAGAGCATAAATGTTTGAAAGCCCACAAATGATTTACATCTTTTTCATAAGGTCCCATCAGTTCGCAAAGAAAGGCTGAATCTCAATGAAGTATTCATTGAAATTGGCTCAGGTCTTTGAATTTATCTGCTGCGCTTCTGGAACCAAAGGCCGCATTCCACTGCGATTCTGCTGAAATTTCAGTCATTTCATGTAATTGCCTACTTTGTCACAACAGAGCAATATCACTGGTAGTTGTCAAGTGCTTATATCAAGAGTAATATTATTCTCTGTAATGCCAAAATCAGCTCACAAACGGGAAAAAATGCACTTAATTACAACCAGGCCTCATTGGCTCCTGAACTGTCCCATGTGCCTGACATGTCAGAGAGAGTTTTGAGGGGTATAAATACGCTGAATTTTCCATGGCATTTAGGCCAGCTGTTCTTCCTCTCTCGACCACATGTACAATTTCATTACTGACAGGTCGGATTTGGGCGCAAACAGTCCCTCTCCGCTCTTGCCAGGTTTGGCAGGTAGAGAGGCATTAGGTCATAGGTATAATTGCTCATGTGCTGTATTGTTACCTCTGGTTGCTAACAACATTCTGT
Organism: Arnoldichthys spilopterus; assembly: GCA_037974385.1. NCBI lineage: Eukaryota > Metazoa > Chordata > Actinopteri > Characiformes > Lepidarchidae > Arnoldichthys > Arnoldichthys spilopterus. Next base: position 490,610 of record JBBPDA010000025.1, on the reverse strand, counting down.
TCGGCCAATGGACAGAGCAGTTCTGGTGCTTTTAAGCCTACAGCTGCAAATTACAGCTCATTTTTTTATAGATCAGCCAATACTGTATGTATTGCAATATAATCAAAATATGCAAAATTCAGGTTTGTTTGCTTGCTTTTTACAATTTCGAATACTATCCATGCAAACCACATACAAGTTCCTTAGCAAAAATTAAAAAAAAAACAGTCAAGCTCGCATAAAACTGACATTGTGTTTAAACTAATTATTAAATTAATTAAATATTTTATATATTATACATTTATAGCATATATTATACCTTATAACCACTTTAAAAAGTGTTAGACATTCCCAATATTGACAAAACTACAACCCAGACATGTTCATAACATGCCAAGTTCTGCAAACACAAAAGCTCACATTTACATTCATAATTAAGGAACATTTTGATCTCATTAAATTAGTCATTAAGTCCTTGCACCTGCTTCAGTGGTCCAATCTCAGTCCCCCCCTCAGCCAAACATTATTTCTGAATTTTATTAAACTTTGTTTTCCTATTTTTCCTCCAATTGGCTGTTGATGCTAAAGACGTCAAACAGTTCAAATTGTGCCCCAAAAATGTAACCGCAACTAAATGTGAATTTGACATATGCTGAGCATTTAGCATATTTTCACACATAAACAACATGCACTGGATTTACTAGACTACCAAACTGGATAAAGCCAGGAAAAAGAAAAGCAGGGGTTACTTACTTGTAATCAACATTGTTACAGCGTTAAGTCTTTTCTTAGGAATTTTGTTAGGAAGCAAAAGTATATTTCCTCTCGCCGGTTACAAAAGTGTGATAAATAGTCAAGAACATTATATGAAAAAGAACAGAAAGGACTAGGATAAAGTAACAGAAATCTATGTACAGAGCTAGGCAGTTTTCTTACTCAGACTGGTCACCATAATGAAATCAGTTGAAAGGAATTCCTCTTTGCTTTGATTGGACCATACCAAGTGCTCTCAAGTTTGAGAGGGTGGTTTCCACAGTGCGTCAAACAAAGACAAGGGTTAGATTTGTGTTCAAAGTGCCCAGAAATATTTCAGGCACTTGCAGAGTTATAGCCATGTTTATCTGGCCATTTATGTAGTTAAAGCTTTAGATGGGCAATATTAGTGTAAGGCACAGCTCCTGATATATGTGGTATGTGGGAGATACTTTGTTTAAGTGATTAAATTCTCTTTTTTGGAGATGAAAAAATGCTACATTCTCTTTTCTCAAACAGATGCTAAATCTTTGAGTATTTATACTAATGTCATTGTTTTTTTATTCTTTTCTTTTTTCAAAGAAACTACCAAGCTTTAAAACTACCACGAAAGCTCTTCACTCATAATGACTATGGAGAAGTGTCATGGTCAAATTGCTCTAATAAACACTCAAAAAGTCCTAAAATTAATTGTGTGTCAGTTAAATTAATGGACAATTGCCATTTCTGTGACATTTAAGAGATGTTTCAAAACTAAGCCAAATTCTTTCTATAAATTATTGCTGCTCATTTCTTAGAGCTGTATAATCACATCAGACTGAACTACTTACACTGCTGTACAAAAATGTGTTATTTCAAAATATCTATTTATTAAACAACAATTGTCAATTTGTGTGTTCTTAACTATTTCCAAGCCTGTCCTTGAGGGAGTTACAATCCAAAAGCTGCTTCATGTAACCAGTCCTTCTGATGAAAATGAACAAGACAACACACAACTTGTTACATTTGACAACATTTATGCTTACTTGGTCTAATATTTTAGAATTTTACTGACCAAAGTTAACTTTATACAATTCTCACAGCTGCCCAAGATTTTAACATAGATGTTTCTACCATGATAATTCTAAATGGCATTTGTGGTGTAACGATACATTCTGTCCACCCAGCAGTTCAGATCATGATCCCGAGTTTACCATTTAATGTTCTCACAATATTTGTAACAAAACTTAATGAAGAAATAATGACTGCATTCTGTTGTGACACAACTTGCAACACTAAAGCAAGAGTTGGGAGGTGGGAGGAGTGTAGTGTATAGCATGAATGCATTGGCATTGGTGCATGTAATTCTCCAGCTTTGGAGTTCTAACACTGCTTTCAAAATGTATAGAATGCACATTCTACTAAATGCATGTCCACGGTGCAATTAATGTTATGTTTACTTGATCTGTTTCCCCAGTAAGCTACTAGAAGTTTAATGTCAGGTCTTCAAAAGAGGTCAAGAGAAAGCTGCTTCCTATCCTATACAACGATTCCCCTGTGTGTATGGTTAGAGGCCAAAGGTAAATGGCTAAGTAGCGTGTCATCCTGTAAAACCACACTAAAAATAACAGTTCCTACAATGGATTTTAGTTTGAACACAGAGTTCTAGGGGAAAAAAAAAAACTTTAATTGTGATAATTAAACAGTGCTTCCCCTGCTCTGCACATGTCATTTTTTTTCTGCTTTAACATCAGTCTCATCACAGAAAAGGCTTGTAAATTAGTTGAGTAGGTGTGTTATGCGTATGGAAAATTTGAAACTATACAGAGCTTTATGTACAGATTCTTTTAACTGAACCCTTCTGTGTTCTTATTGCATGTTATTTTTTCCTTGAGTTCCTCATTGGACATTAATCTGGTTAATATATTTCACCAAAAACGTAATGTTTGTTTGTAATGTTTTTACATGACAATTTTCCAACGTCTTTATGCCTTAGAATTTAACAAGATTTTTATTCTGATATACATCAAAGGCTTTTGTTCTGATTGGGAGCCCTGTTTTGTGCCTCATTTCAAAAGCAGTCCAGGCTAAAACACTACTGGGCGGAGCTGGTTTATTCAAAATGGGCATTTTTTTCAGTTTGTATATATATGTGGAGTATGTGGTGTGTAAGTGGAAAGCATAAAGGGCAATTCAGGTTTCCTGCATCTACACACTAACACAGCTCATTTACGAAACAATTGTTTTAAAGAATCATATGATGAAAAGTTCTTTAGGGAGTAAACACTGATTCTTTAGTGCTGTCTTTCCAATGAATCGTAACAAAATATTATCAGACATCCAAAATAAACAGCGTAGGACAAGCTTACATGATATTGCTCTCACGAAAATGTCCAAGAAGTCCCAAACCACCCATAACTTTCACATTAAAGCCTTAGCTGAACCCACTAGTAGTTCCTGCAGAAATTTCACAAATGTGGTTCTGAATACCTCCTGCTAAGTGTACTTACTCAGAAACATGGTACATATATAGCCCACTCACAGAGCTAGGAAGCTAATGACCACCCTTAAACTATGGAGAAGCCCATCACAGCTAATAGTCTAAGGCTTCATTAGGATGGAGTCCCATTAGCATTAATGGCTCTCTTAGGTGTTTGATTACATCCTCTCAAAAGCCTGAAGTTTCCAGTGTTACTGTGGTCTGCTCAAAGTGAACGAATAAATGTGTGTGTATGTGTGGGTGTGTGAGTGTGTGTGCATGTGCGGCTTGGAAGGAGGCAATGAGGGTGCGGGGGTGGCCACTTGTCCTGTTTTTACTCAATCCATTTATGGACCTTGAAAGGATTTCTTGAGAAATGTTTTCCAACTTTGTCCCATTAGCTTGACCTGACACGTCACTGAGCAGGCCGGAGATTGATGTGGACCCTCAGCTTCAACTGCCAGCTCAGCACTTAAAGTGTCTGGCTGATGTCTGACGGGAAACTTGTTCATCTGGCAGCAATAGATGATTAGCTTGAGACTGACATGTCTGTTAGCCACTTACAAAAGAAAGCTAGCATGGAGTTTTGGGTACAGTGGCTGTGGTCAACAGGAGAGAAAGATGAACACATTTGCATTCAGTGTAGCTGTCATGTTGTGTTAAAAGAGGGCAGAAAGACAGATAGACAGCTGCAGAAGGTAATCAGTGTCTGCATTATGACTCTGTCATGTTTTATTACCATTCGCACTATAAAATGAGACATATTTAGTGGAGTATTTTAACCAATTGAAATGTTTTCCCCCTCACAGTTCAATGAGAGCTAATGCCTAGTACCATTCATAGCCTTATACATTAAGAGTAATTATCTGAATATGTGTGAATATATTACACATTTGGGATTTTTCCTGGTCAGATCATGTCAAGATATTCCAGTATTCTGGAATTAATAGATGGAGGTGATGAGTGAAGGCTCCATGTTATGATCATGGGTTATGAACATCAATTGTGAATAATGGAAATCTTATTTGCTGTTGGCAGTGTGCCAGACACTCCATGTTAAACCACAGATAGTCATTAGCTGACCATATTTCGGTTCAGTATCCAAGCACACCTTTCTCCTTAGCTTTCATTCATTTACTAAATGTAACCCCAGCCTTCTTGTTGAGCAAAATCAATTTCAGGAGATGGTTATTGATGTCTCTAAAGAAGCTCCTACCTAGAAAGCAAGAATGTTCTTTGAAAAACTAGTCAATAAGTGAGGGATGTTCGTTATAGTTAAGTTCAAAAAGACACAATTTTATGAAAGAAAAAAACTTTTTTGTTTTTTAATTAAAAAGACTTGAGAGTTTTCATTACAAAGAAAGATGCTGAGAGATTTCTGGAGCCTCCTGTAGCTGAACTGGAGAAATAACCATTAGGGAAGCTAAAGAAGAGATGTTGGATGAGAGTGCCACAGATCTGGACAGGTTAATTTTGTAAGCAGAAATGCTGCTATAGTGGGACAGTCTGTGCAGCACTGCAGAGATTGAGTGCACAGGATTGGACATGTGTAACAGCATATGATGAGTGGAGAGAGATACTCGATGTTCCAGTCTGCCTATAATAAGTCCTGAAAAATCTGTGAATCATTGAATGAGTTCTATTAGAAGAGTAAAAAGGTGAAGACATAGCAACCATGTTTAGGCTCATTTGCCTTATCTTCACTGGTTTATGGGAAAGAATTTTTGTGACTGCCAAAGGTCAGAGTATGAGGCATACATTATGAATTATACATCTTACATTGTTTGATAGAAATTCAATTTTTTATTATTTTACAGTCTGAATTAAGCTTCCGCATCTTAATGATTTTTTTATGTGCACAAATAGAAGCTCTTTCCTATGTACTGGGCACATGGTGGTGTAATAGTCTAATATTTCATTAGTTCAGGCATATATTTTATTATAGAATCTCAATGGAAATCCAAGTAATTCATTTGATGACATAAGTCTGATGGCCTTATTGACTTTTCCAGGGTAAAAGCGAGTTTTTCCGGGCTCTTCAGATATAGCAGGAAGTAAAAATGCACTACATTTATTTACTCTTTAGAATTACCAGTCTGGCAAAAAACTGGCTGTTAAAAAGTAGTTCAACTGAACAGATTTATCACGTTTTATGTCGTTTTTGAAGCGCTCTCATTTAAAAGGTAAATATACATCCATTTCATATTAACACAAAGATATTGACAAACTGTATAGCAAAGGCAAGTCAATTAACCATTAAAGGCCTTTTATTTTTTGAGTAAACCAGACACTGTCCATTACTGGTAAATACTTTAAAATATTCAGTAACCACTAAACAAACACATTTATAACATAGTGGGCAGTGGTGGCCTAGTGGCTAGGAAATTGCCCTTGTGAACTAAAGGTCGCAGGCTCAGGTCCTGGACTGGGCACCACTGAGGTGCAAGGTACTGTCCCACCACACCACTTCCTGGGCGCTGTTGATAGCTGCCCGCTGCTAAATGTGTGCACATGTGATGGGTTACATGCAGTATGTTCATGACCTTTAACTTAGTTTTAGACCTTTTTCTTTGGACCAATGCTAATGAAACTTTGACAATGTAAACTGCAAAAAAACATGGAGATTCAAGGGTTTAGTCTGACAGTGACAATATGCAATGTAATTTTTTCACTGTGTGGTACCAGCTCTTCTTTTCACAGTTTTCCGTGATGTAAATCTCATACCTAGTACCTCATACCTGGTACTATTTTTTATACACAGTTGTGGTTCCAGGTGAGCTAAGCAGGTACCATGAACACACTGCTGACTACTGATTGGTCAGAAAGAATAGTCACATGACATGGCATATATTATGCAATGTGAAAATATTACCATCCCTCCAGTGTTCGCCATCACTGCTGTGTTAATTATGTTGATTATAATGTCATGACAGTTTCTGTAGGCCTCATTGGCTGCACTGAGGGACTATCAACTCCACTGGAAACTAAACGATGCACAAGGTACCCAAAAGTTAAAAGAGGCTGAGGCAAACTAATACCATGACTTTATTTGACTTTAGTTATAAAGATATGAAACCGAGGAACATTAGTTCAGGACAGGTCCTCACAGTAAGTTGTACATTACCCAGTGTATATATCCACCAACAAATATCCAGGCTCCTGGAAAAAAACTCCAATACCAGTTTGCTGGTTGAAGCATATGCAGAGGCATTCACAAATTAGGTAAAGGAGAGGTAAGATTGACCACTTGGAATCTTAACAGTTAAAAAGTCATTGTTCTGTACGGAGAGACAGGACGAGCTTGTTGCACTCGAAAGCGAAGAGTTAACGGAAACTGCGAGAGGAGCACTGGCTCCATTGCTTCCCCCAGCGCGTCCCACCCTTATCATGTGTGAAGTCATTTGGCTGCAGGACACACAGCACTCCTCCCAGTACTGCTTCCTCTCTCCCTGCTTTTTTGGACCCAAACCTCTAGCTTTCTGCAGAGCTTTTAAAAAAGCAAAAACAAACATTTGTCACTGTTTATACTGATTTTCATTGTGTTTGACAACCATCATGAAACAGAAGACTTCAGACTGAGCTTCAGTATGAAAACTGGATCATGTCATTTGTGGAAAAGATATGTGGGAGATGTGTAAGCCCTTGAAAGACGATAGGCTTCACTGTGAAAAAATTAAAGAGAGCTGACTCTGACAGTTTTTGCAACGGTCCATTTGGCTCTGGTTAAAGTAATTATCTACAATCCAACTTCAAAACATTGAATGTGACATCAGAACAAAAGGACAGTCAAGTATATTTACAGGCAGATGAAGTAGCAGTTCATTTAAGTGGGCACATTCGCTACACACCAGAGGTCATGAAGCCTGGAGAGCTCAGAAACTTGACAAGGTGGAAGAAATGCATGAAAGAAAAAAAGTTTCTTTTGCAGACTTGATTGGAAATGCTTTAGGTTTGACGAGTTGTGCTTTCTTAGTCACGGTTCACCCTCAATCTGCAGCTTACTCTTCAGAGACTATCTGATAAACATGCACGCAACCCCTGACATTTGGCACTTGACAGCGCTGTGTGTTTTCTCGCAATAGATGCGCTTATGTTTTGGAGAAAGCTATTCTGACACCTGAGGATAATCACGGCTCTTTTAGTGTTTGTTTTTGTGTGCCGCCGCACGTCCAGATCTACATGGCCTCTGGCAGCTTCCTTTAGAAAAGGAAAGAAGTTGTAGAGGGAAGAACTGCGATGGACATGAGCATCTGACAGCACTGTGAAAGTAAAAAAAGAAAGAGGGAAATGGTTCCAGCTCAGCAAACAGAACTTCCATGCCTTAGGACTGAGTTGAGGATATAGTAGATGGACTATTTTACTCTTTTTTGCCCCTCCTTATTAATCTGTGGCTGTCCTTGCTGGTAATGCCTAAGACATCTGGCAAATCCAGTGCTGCCTCTCAAAGAGAAGTGATCAAGATTATTTATGTGCCTCAGGTGAATAAACAAATGAAAGTGAATGGCTTTGTTTTGGCCGTCCCTTCCAAGGCTGCAGCTTGAAGCGCACGTCGTCATTGTGTGGAGCGCTTTCAGTGCAACACAAAGTGACATATGTCGTGCGAATGTCTCTGGACGCCCCCAGGAACTGGCCCTGTGTGCTCGCCATTGTTTGCCAAGAGGTCCTCAGAGCGTCTGTTTGTGTTCTATGAAAAGCATGGAGGGCCTGATTGCAGTGACCCCTTTAACAAAAGCAATCACTATGTTAACCCCCCCCCCTTTCCAAAGCAAAGACTTCCCTTACTAAAACACCACCAATGTGTGGGGTGTGGGGAAGGAAGGCCATGTATGACTGTACTTATCTAAGGCTGTGTGCGTCTGCCTAAGGGTGTGCTCCCAATGTTTCGGATGTATTTGTGTACACTTTATTTTTATACATGTCGGTGAGAGTGAATGAGAAGTAGCTAACTTTAATCTCCCCTGCTGCCTGTGAGTCTCAGCAATGCTATTTCCTATGCTCACCGAAAGCGCTTGCTCCAAGAACCCGCCTGTCTTTCCTGTACGCACTCTGTTGTCGCCAGACGCAGCAGCAGCAGCGCCTATCTGCTGATCAGATTGCTTACACAAACTAACCGGTTCCAAGTGGTCTGGCACCCATCACTGCTGAGACCGGGGAGAGCAAAAACTTAAAGCTACTCCATATAGACATGTGCCAAGTGAAGTCCATGTCAATAATAACAGTCCCTTTCCTCTAGTTCTCTTCAGAGGCCATTCAAGAGAATGAACTTAAGTACGTGTATAGCAAAAAGGATTCTATGCATTTTCTGTGCTTAAAATGTTTTGTAGGACCCCTTTTGGGGGTTTTATATCGACTGATCTATGGAAGAGTCTTGTGCAAAAGTGTCTCCAGCATAAAGAAGAACAATTTGACCAGGATTCCAGCCTAAAATGATTTTTATGTGCCTTGTTATGCATTAATAGCATTATATCCCTTAGTCTCATTTGTTTGTATTTATAATATAATATCTTTTTAATGTTTTTATTAATGAAAGTAGTCTCACCAGAATGCAAAAACATAAAACCATTGGGAATCTAGGTGGCACCACGCAGTTCTGACTGCTAGCCTAATCCCTGATCTACATACTAGTAAATACAACCAAGCTAGTGTTAATGTCTCTCATCATAAAAATTCTATAGTTTTAAAATGAAGTCCTTAAAGGACTTGAAGGGTTCTTGTCTTGGATGTTTGACTCTTGGAAAAACTTTTAATTGGTATTGAACATTTACAGTATGTTGAGGTTCCTTAAACTTTTCAGGGTCTTCTTATCTGAACACTTGGAACAGTTGAACAATTTTCAGAGGAAAGGTCAGAACATCCAAACTGCACTGAAATGCAGGTATGTCTGGGGAAGTACAGGATCTCTGGTCACCCTAGAGGTAAGAGTGTGAAAAGCATTAGCGAGTAACAGCGCTCCCATTATCAAGATTACCCAGAGTGCTTGGAGGGCCAGTGTCCTAGCCTTTTGTGCCTCTGCTGTGATGGTTAATAGACTATAGAACTCGAGGCACCAGCTAATAGTAGCAAAGCCGGAGCTGGAGACTGAAATGGGCCTGCAGCCAGAGGCCTCTGAAATGAGATTCAATTAAGTGTGAACATGATTAGAGATTGCATTAATGCACTAACTGCTTGTAGATGATCTGTTGCAGGGAGCACTACCTCTAGCCTTGAGAATGTCACAAAACTGTGCTCCAATTTATTTTTTATTTTTTGATTGGAGGTCAGGGGGTAGAGGTAGGGGGCTGTGAAATCCTGTCCTGTATGAGATCAGTTATTATAAAGATTCCCTGCTTTCCCTGTTTATAGCTCATATGTAAAAAAAACATTAAATATAAGGCCCTACAATAATATCTCTGAAAATAACCTACAGCAGTGGAATCATTTTCTTTTTCCTTGTGTAAAAAAAATGACTCAATTTATTTAAATTGACAATCGCTTTGAACCTTTTCAGTAATGCAGTCAATCTAGATATTGTCCCCAAGATGAAATGAAATGTAGTGCATTTTGGGAAATGTTTTTGGATTGGCTTAAATTTACCTGCTTTTATCAGAAAAAGCACTTGACTGTTGGAGTACACTAAAGTGGAGCTTTCATGCTTGTAGCAGTTGACACAAGGCCAGTTATTTTGTTGAGTGGAAATCTTTTTCACAAGGTTGGTATTTTTGTCCTTATTACCTTCTTGGTTTTGTAGTTATAGAGATGATTTTCTAATCACAGATTAAGACTAATCCTAGACCAAAAATGACTGACATATATTCTTTTCATCTAAAAGGCTCCTGAAACACCCATGACACATGCAATGGTGAGCCGTTACTTTTAGAGGTGGTCTTTCATTTCAGGCCATAAATATCAAAACATTTTCAAAAATGAGGGGGAAAAAACGCCATGATAATGCTTATTAATACAAACTTCTACTAGATTATTATACTAGACATTTTTCTTTGTACATAGCAATTCTAAAGTGATTTCTTTAGTAAACAGTTCTGGCACATAGATGCTGCTGTTTACTGCCTGAAACAAACCTGTTGATTATACTGCCACTCATATTCACAGTCAGTGACATCTAGTACTACTAGATGGCCTATAGTGATGTTTTTCCCCATCACATTTGTCCCTGCCAATGCGAAACAAAACATGATTAACTGATTTCTCTGTTATTTCTTACTGGTAATCTAACATGATTTGACTTCAGTCCAGTTCCTGAAGTCCAGATCAATGGGAGATCCTACCAAGCTAACTCATACATAAAGATGACATCATTGTATCATTTTCCATTGTATATTTGGAGAATTTATCTTCAACTTAATAAATAATAAATAAATAAAAATAGTACTGCAACAAATATAAATAGCACTATTAAAGAAATTATTAGGCACAAAAGCTACTTGGGTATTTATTTAGACATACTGAAAGATAATACATCCACATAGTTTGACATGTACAGCCACTCCTGAAGCTGTTCAGATGGGCGAGTGTCTGAAGCCTAATTGGCCTGTTGGCTTATGTTGCAGACAGTGAGGTGCCCTATCGCATCAACAATTGAATTGCCCCAAAGCCAGTGCCTTGCCACTGAAGCCAGTAGGCAGTCTTATGTTGACACTTTGCCAATCCTTGCTTGATCCTAAAGTGATATGAAGAGACTGAAGAGTAAAGATTGTTATTTGCGAAGCAGGGCTTTCGTTGTTTTGAGTGGTCCCACTGATGCTGCGTAGAATGGAAAAAGCCAGGGCACAAAAGCATGAAGGTCGCCACGCTCCCCGGGTGGAGGAAACAACGTTCCTGTCAGGATATCCCTATGCCGTGAATGTTTTTTTCTAGTGGAGCGACAGCAAAAATAGAGCCAGTAATCCTTTAGCCTGACACCCACTGCCGGAAATCTCAGTGTACTGAGCTGGCCTGGCTCCCTTGCCATTTTACCCATACATATTGTTTACCAAGAGGTGAGTAAAGCTAAGAATGCTTTCCCTGTCTTGCATGTTTTGGTGCGCTCCCTAACACACCTGATCCATCTCAAAAGCTAATTATGTCCCATTTTTCAAACTAAAAGTTCCAGGAAAGGTTATTATTGTGAGACCATAGAAGAACCAGTATTATTTGCCTAAGGAACCTTTGAATGGCTGGTTCTAAAAAAAACATTTTTGTAACTGAGATTCCCCCATTTACCATGCACCTGAAGAACCAATTTTGTAAATAATATGTGAACATGAAGAACCTTTTCTAATTTCATAATGTAAAGGATTTTGGAAAAACCCTTAAAATTGTAAAGAACCTTAACATTATGTAACTTTGTGCATTTTGTAAATGATATGAAGGGGAAGAAGCTATTAAAATGTATAACATAACCCATTCATAATGTAAAAGTTTTTGTGAAAAACCCTTAAATTAGTGAAGGACCTTAACATTATGTAACATGATGTATTCATGCCTTAAAATGGATCTTTGGGTTAACTAAAATTGTTCACCCAATGAATGCTTGGTCGCACCTTGTTTTAAAGATTGTAGAGTGGGTAAGACTCTAAAATATGGATGGCAGGATTGGTTGGTCAGAAATTACCATAAACAGCAGGTAGACACTTAAAAATAAAGATTTCAAATAGGAGTCTTGGGAATCATGCTTTTGGTTCTCTGTTAATGAATTGTTCCTTAAAGAACTATTTTACCAAATGAATTATTTTTTCTAGAATTGTATTTCCAAGACAAGAGCAATTTATGAAAATACATTTTTGAACGTGGTTTGATTCAATGACTGGTGCTAATAATTAATTTCTCTAATAGCTTAGGTTAGTAGTAGGGTAAGTGGCTTACCAGCCCCATAACGCACTCTGAATTTGTTTTTTGTTGTTGTTTTTTGCTGTTTTTTTAATGCAACAACTGACACCAGGTGTAATTTTTCAAGTCTGTTTCTTTGACTGTAGAGACTTTACTTTTTTGGGCCTTGGAGAATCCAACTGGCCCTGAGACAACTAGATTACACATTCAGCCTGGTGCCTGATTTTAAATGAGCAACAATGGGAAAATTGCAGCAATTGAGAGGATGGCTGCTCTGGATGCAGCAGGCTGAGTGTGTACAATGGAAGAGAGGAGCACTGGCGGGGTGGGACTGAGAGTCAATGTGAGGAGTGGGGGTGGAAGGTATGCAAACAGTTTAGAAGAAGCTTTGCATAATCTCTCTTTGGCTTCAGCCAGGAGTGCTAGATAAACACTCACACACTCAATGCAATAATCCAAATGGACACGCTTGGGTGTGTGTGGAGGCACGTGCACATAGTTCTGCATTGTTAAATTCTGTAGTGACTGAAGTGCAAAAACACTTAGACAGTTAGGTTAGGCAAACCCTTGTGGGAAGTTCACATTTTGTTAAAAGTGTCAGTATTGCCAATGTCTGTTATGCATGTGTTTTCATGAGCGCATGCATGGCCATGGAGGCCTAGGGGGTTGCATGAGGCCAAGCTGTGCTCTTACTTAAAATGCAGAGCAAGGCCATGACCCTACATGGCAGTGCAGGTCAACATAGAGACAAACATGCCACCTGCTGGAGGACAAGGGTGGGGATGTTACATGAACTTTCCTAATGGAGCTCTCTCAAACAGCACTGTCGTATTTATTAACGCAGAAATATAATTATTCTAGTTGCTAGGTAATGTGTATATGTGGCATGTATAAGACATAATTGCCTAATTACACATGATGTACTCAACTACACAGCTGTATGAAAGTTTGGAATTGTTTTCTATCATAAACAACCACTTTTATTGCAGGTACATGTATAAAATGATTCCAGTACATTAACAGAACTCAACAACTTTCCAGTTCTTCATTAAAGTGGTGCAGACTTGTTGCTTTGGTTTAGGTCACAGTATGCAGATTTGAACTATAAAAATGAACAAGACTGTACTGAATTGTTCAATACTGCTGCCAGGAGCTGGAATACTGATCTAGAATCAGTTTGCATTTTAATAACCCTTTAAAAATACAAAGAAATCTGGCCTAAGATCAGTCCTCATTTTTTACTGAACTTTAATATCACAGTTGATTCCATAAGTGACTGAATACTAATGAATGTGTAAGGAAATTAGCCATGGCAATGACCAGCTTTATTTAGACATGGAGGTGGCATATTATACTGACTTTTCTCTAGAGGGCTGACCAGGTAAAGTCAGTTTAATGTCTTGTGCAAATGATTCTGACATTTGCTTATGTCTCACCTGGGTAATGTCCACAAAGGTCTAGCTTTTAGTGCATGTGTAATGTAGTATAAAAAGGGAAAAAAATACAGAAAGCCTTCATTCAAGCAGGCAGTTTTACACAATGTTGATTGCTGTGGTAACCTTCCATAATCTATTCACTTACAGGACTATCTTGAAATCCAAAATGAGACTAACGTGGAAAAAATCTGAAAACACATTGAAAGGATGGAAGGGAGTTTTTTTATATTGATAAAAAAAATCAATATTTTTTTTCAAAATTATGCTTTAAATATTTACATTTTAAAAATGTGTTCTACTCCAATATAAGTAGGTATAATAAACCATGCTTCACTTTCAAGAAAAAATGGGTGTCTTAGCATCCAAAGATGCCTTGTTAGGGACATGATAAAAAATAAAAAAAACTGCCTAAAAGTAGCTAATGTCAGCTAGTTTGAGAATTGCTAATGTGGTGGGAAAGTGAGGGAAAGAAAGACTTCCTGACTGCACCAGCATCTGACCATAAACATGTTAGTCTAGCTTGTCTGAGGCAACTTAATTTACTTATACTTTGTGAAAACCTAGTGATTTTCCTTCAGTTAGTTTTGAATAATAAAATAACATCCTGAGAACAATCCAATTGTTCCCAAAAATCAATATTTGCACACAACACCAATTTTGAAATATAGGTCAGTGGTAGTGCAAAGGTTAGGGAGTTGCCCTGGTTCAAATCCCAGATCAGTAAAGTTCCTACTGAGGTACATTCGAGCAAGGTACCATCCCCAAGCACTGCTGTGTATGAGGTACATAAGCCTTGTAACTCCAGTGCAAAACAAATGAAACAAACCTCAGACATGAAAAGTTTTGTCTGTCATCTGGAACTGATCAACTGGTCATTTTGGGGTTTATTTTTGATGAAGTATTGTTTGATGAAAATAAAACATATTCAGTATTTTTTTATATAAATTCTCAAATATATAGAACGAGCATCATAATGAGAAAACTCATTTTAACTCTCTTTATGGTGCAATATTAGTCATCTACAATTTCAAATGCATCTTCTGTTGCATGCTTTCATTTGCTTAAAATTCAGAGATAAAAATGTAAAGAGATCATTTGTCCAAATGATGTCTTTACATAACATCTCTGGAAAAGTTTGATCAAAAAGGATAAACAGATTGTTCGAGCACCTTTTTCTTAAAGGCCTGATTGTAAAAGTGTGCAGACAACTGACTTTACAATTCTCATTAGTGCACTCCACCCTGGGCGCAAGTAATTGGCAGCTATTTCCCCTCACTTGGATATGGGACAAACATCTGCCACATGAGTCAGTTACAGGCTGGGACAATATGTCTTTGAAGTTTTTAGGGGACATATTCATTATGGGGGGGGGGGCTATGACAATGATTCACACCTTGGGAATGTTTACAGACATACCGCTCACCAGAAGCCCCAACACTGCCTTGATTGCTTACACGAGCATAATGGAATGAAGACATTTGGTTGCCATAAAAGCCCCAGTGATAGGGGTAACGCTGGCAAGTCCCAGGTGTTTTCTGTAAGAAGTAGGGCATGAGTCCATCACTCAAGCGAATGGTCAGGCGATGATTTGTGAGAGAAGATCAGTCAATGACACGCAGGAAGCAATGACGGTGGTCAGACCCTGTGATCTTGTCCGGTGATTTTGCCTTTTATAGCCATGCGCCTCCAGAGGAAATCCGTGCCTAATTAACTAAGTCCTGCCCTCCGGCCATGGACCTAGCACTTTCCTGTTTAGTCCCAAGGAGAGAGAGAGAAAGAGAGGCTGATGGGGAGCACATGAAATGATGGATGAGAGATGGATGACCAGAGAATGGAGGGAAAAGGGGGAGGTGAAAGACCGATAAAGTACCAGTAAAGAGTTTGGAGTCAGTGTTTTTAGTGATATAACACCAAATGAGGTTCTGATAAATGTATAAAATGGCCTTAAACTGCATTATTTCAACACCTTGGGCTGCCTTTTACACAAATCTTCCAACATTAAAAGCAGATTGCAGTGGAATTTGTAAAAAAAAACCAACAACATCTGCATAATTTAGTGTTTAAGTCATTTAAGTTTACTTTTGAAATGCTCTGTTTGAGAAAAACCTATAAAGTCAGGTTTAAATCCTTTTTCAGCATTACACATAAAAACATAAAAGACACATGTAGCCTCACCTTTCACTTTGGGTAGTAAATAAAATAGTTCCAATTGTTTTGTAGACATTGCAACTCCTGGTTCCCATTACAGCTGTAAAGGTACTTTCACTTGTCTAGTGTCCAGTGCTAAAGTCCAGTGCTAAAGCTCGCACTGGCATTGTTTTCCTATTCAGATATACATTCATCATGAAGTCATGTCTTCACCTCAGCATCGCACTGGGTTCAAACCAGGCACTGTAACGTGCAGCTCAAAGCTCAAAATGGTTCAAATTTGACCCTGTTGACCTTAATTATTTTTTTTTGGGCATAATTTTTTTATGGGCAGTGGTGGCCTAGTGGTTAGGACACTGCCTTTGAGACCTGAAGGTCTCAGGTTCGAGTCCCGGCCCGGG